>BKZX01001921.1:2743266-2794000 GCA_014362285.1 Fagus crenata | reverse complement strand
AAAATTTTATTACAAAATATTAATTTAGTACAATGTTTTTGCACCCATTTGAAATTATGGTATTTGCATATGTGAATTGTGATTTTGGAGTTTTGATGATTATGTCCACTTCCAATTAATACAATAATAAAATGAAGACTTTTATGTTGAAATTATACTATCAATCAATCTACTATAATCAAATAGGAAAATACAAATACAAAAGAGACAATAGAGTCACTTCACAATAATTTCATCAACAATAACATGGATTTGACAAAAATTCATTACTTTGATGTAGTTGAACCAACGGTGGAACACCGAAATAGACTGTAATTCTCTATGACTATAACACTAACATTTTCAAGAAATAACTCTATATTTTCTACTCATTGAGCCATTTAATAGCCTAACTCACTCACTTTCTCACCACAGTTGAACTAAGGCACCTTCTTTTTTTTTTTATGCTAATACCATCTATAGGCACCCATATATATAGGTGAGAAAGGAAGCACATAGAACAAGGCTATTGAAATTCCCTAACAAAAGGTTCATTGAGGATTCATGCATGAACCCAACTCATGGAATTCTCATGCACTATCATTACACTCATTTGCAATTCCAATCCATGTTATACTTCTCAAAGAGTCCAAGTCTCCTTGAAATTCACAATCAAGCAATTTATTACCTTGGAAATGCTATATTCCAAGCACCATAAACTATAATTGTTCTTAGTTAACACTTGCATTAAATGGAAACAAATGCATTTACTTTATTAATGATATATGTGTGTGGGAAAATTATACAGTAGTTCAAGACTGCAAATAAATGCGTAGTCCCCTTCTTACATGAATGGTGGGTCCTACCTGGTGGGACCCACCATTCATGTGAGAGGGGGACTACGCATTTATTTGTAGTTCTGAACTACTGAATAATCACTCGTGTGTGTGTCATATTAAAGAGTTAAAATATGTAAATTTTATAACACCAATCATTTAAACTATTTCTTAGGATATATATATATATATATATTTTAATTCATTTAATATGAAACTTGCATGTTCTTTAATTATTTATATTTAATTATTCATGAAGTCATCAAGATTCAAAGTAAATATTTTTATTTCAGGGATGGTTGATTAATTGAATGGTATTACAACATGTGGAAATACATAGCACACAATATATAGTAATTAAGAGACAAGGTTGAGTGAGTAATTAAGAGACGAGGTGGAGTAGGAAGGATTAGGATCCTCTAGAGTTCCTAGGGTACTCTACCACATAGAGTTCTCTAAATCCTAACATTTCTTTTTATAATAAATGGTTCAAATTATGCCACATTATCATTCCACTAACAAAATCCCTAAAATATTGGTTTTTACTTTTTATCACTTAACGTGTTAACATTTATCCATTAAAATCAATATTTTAGGGGTTTTGTTAGTGGAAAGATGACGTGGCATAATCTGAACCATTTATTATAAAAAGAATGGTTAGAATTTAGAGAACTCTATGTGGTAGAGTACCCTAGAAACTCTAGAGGATCTTGATCTGAGTAGAAATGTAGAATAGTAATTAAGAGATGAGGTGGAGTGGGACACCTGTCACAAAGTCAGTGTGCCACTTGGCAAGTTCTCAAGCTCTCAAAGCTTGAAACCTTTGCTTTTATATAGATACTAGATTAGTTTTCATTATTTTTCTAAAAATATGTTTTCTAACAAAACAACTTAACCAAAAAGAAGGAAAAAAAATAATAACAATAAAATAAAAAAGAAAAAAGAAAAAAAGAAAAGAAAAGTGTAAAATAGAAAATGTAAATAATTTTTCTTTGCACTTATAAATAGAAATGATCATTTTTATTATATTTCATCAAATGTATTATATTAATTTTTATTTTATTTCATTAAATGTATTATACTAAGTCTATAAAGATAACTACCAATAACTTTCTAGTCTAGTTGCATTGATTCCTTTCAATTGGGGTTTATATCCCAGGATTGTATTCACTTCGCAAAAAAAAAAAAAAAACTCACTTCACATCGTTTATGAATTTCAATCATTTTGGTAAACCTCAATTGTTTCATATAGGGATTCTAAATGTTTAGAGGTTTCTCATTTTTGTTTAACTTACAACACTTTGATAGTACAAATAAATAATACAATTTGTCACATATTTAATTATCCCATCTTTACCTTTTATGACTTTCTTTTGTTTCTCTTTTCATCTTTTTTTTGGGCAATTTATCACTTATTAATAATCACATAAACAATATATGTGACCTTAGAAGTCCATCATATAACAAATTGGTCCACGGAGTTAAAAATGACAATATTATCTTAAGTCTAATACGTATCTCTTAGGAAAATTTAACACATAGAAAAAAAAAAAATGTTAAGATGTTATTCCTTTTACCCAAAAAAAAACACAATTGTCTCTTTTGGTTATCTCTAAATGATAGTCCATTGATGTCCTAAATCTCAGATAATTTGAATATTGCCTCATCAATTCTAATATGAGTGTTGGAAAATAATTTATACTTAACACTTACTGCCCAAAAATATATGAAACAGATAGTTATTAAGTTATTTAGCATATCTAATTGTATAAAAATAAAATGATCAAGTCAAACTATATTTTATATGCAGTTAGATAGTAAAAAAAAACATTTTTTGTTGCAAAAATAGAGGACTACAACTTAACCAAGCAAAAATATTTCGAATATATCCAATTGTATAAAAATAAAAAGATCAAATCAAACTAAATTATATATGCAATTAAATAGTATCAGAAATTGTAAAAAAAAAAAAACATTTTTGGTTGCAAAAAATAGAGAACTACAACTTAACCAAGCAAAAATAATTCGAATGTAAAATATATATACTGCATATTGCATAGAAAAACTTATCCTAACTATATCTTCCACTCTCTTCAAGACCAACTTGGCTAATGCATCTGCATGCATGAAAAAAAAAAAAAAAAAAACATATGATTAGAATCAATTGAGATTGCTAATAACAATGAGACACGTTTTACTCCACCGTTTAAGATCAATTCATTAAAGTATCTCATGCAAAAGAACATCCTTTTACATAATTATAGCTAGAATCATATAACTCACGAAAGAATTTCATATAATAATTCAAATGAATATTTTAAAAACATGAAATTCTACCTCATGCTCCTTTTTAGTTTTCATGAAGGTATATTGTCATATAAAGACTATCATCATTGATTTAACTTTTAAAGTAAAAAAGAAACGAAACGTTTGTGGTCAAACCACATATATAGTTAAAGTATCATTTTTCGACGTATCTGCAAGTATTAATAGCTATTTAGCATTCAACTTGGAAAAAAAAAAAAAAAAAACTCAACCTAATTGTAACAGTTTATAATATAAACAAATCTTTGCTTTTTAAATAAAAAAAATATAATTTTCAAATATTCAATTATCAACATAGCAAACATATAGAAACTTAACCTAAGAAAAAACGAAAATGAAAGTAATACTTATGTAAACTTTATCTTGCCCAAAGCTCTTATTTCCACTTAAATATTAAATATTAGAAAATAATTATACTGTAGTAAGTAAATTAGACGCAAACAAAAATAAAATATGCAAACAAAAAGAAAATATAATATAAATTGATACAAACCCACGGATCGAACCTAAGCACTCACAAAGGGGTGGGCCTTTTTGGGGAGAGAAATGACCATTGGGGCAAATGCCTAAGTTGTAATTTAAATGCATATTCAAAATAACATATATTGTGTTTAACAGATTTGGCTGAAATATATCTATTTATATTTGAATTAATTAATAAGACTATTTAATTTATTAAATATGAACATTTAATTGGGTAGTGAGTATTTAATTTATTAATGGTGTAGTTTTTATTATGGGGTAGTGGGTATTTAATTTAGTTTATTTAATTCATGTGCCACCTAAGGTACTACGTGTCAAATAGAAGACGTTGCCTTAGATGCCATGCGGCATAAAGATGACAACATCTTCTGCTTTAATTTATACATACATAGATATATAAATATGGATGATATTGCTTATGTTTTATGTAAGGTTATGGTCAATCTTTATACACTGAGTTATATAAATTAACATTGTGTTCATTAATTTCATATGTTTTATGTAAGGTGGTGTGGATTCAGATAGCGTTTAACTATTGCACGCCAATAATTGTTTTAATCGTGGCGGTTCATTTAATCCAATGGTTCCTAAACTTAACACATCATCAAACAGCAAAAGACTAATTTAACCTTAAAAAATTCTAAAACTCTTCTTTTTCCCAAACCAAACACTCTCAAAATCTGAAAACCTCTATCTCTCCCACCTCGATTCTCTCTCCCCATGCCCTCCATGGCCAATTCCTTGATGAGCTCCACCACTGCTCGCTAGCACCACCGCAAGGTGTCGCCGCCAGTGTGATCATCTCTCTCTTCACTCATGGGTTTGATTGCTAAATTTCATGGGGGTTCAAAGGGTGAAGGAGATTGAAGTTGATTGGTTGCTAAATTCCATGGGTTTTGGAATAGGTTTAGAATAGGTAGGACGATATGTGATGCTATGGATCTATCCAATGTGCAAGCTGTATATCATGAAATGGTTGTGCAAACTATGTGTTTGGTTGTTGAGAAAGTGTGGGAAAAGAACCAATTTTATGATGAATTGTTATCTCTAAAATTGAGAAAAGTGGAAGGATCCCCAGTGAGCTATTGAGATTTGAGAGCTTTGTTTTTATGGGTTTTGGATGATTTTCAATTTTGTGAACCAGAGAATGTGATTTCTGAAGCATTCATTGAGGATTAGTCTAATTTTTTATCTTCCCATTTGTACAGTGCAACGATAGTTAGGTGGAGGAACACAATTTATAACAGAAAAACTGACTAGAAAATGAGAAGGTTGAATCCTTTAAGAGTTGTCCAAACAGGATTTGCACTTCCTGCATTAATGAACAAAAGAAAATGGAAAGTAGTCTTGTTAAATTCTTGGTCAACCCAGTGAGGGTTGGCCTTTAATTCTCTGATGCCTTTGTTAATAATGAACTGGAACAAATATAACAATCCAAAAAAAGAGGCTCAGGAGAATTTCTTTACGTACCTCTTTAATGTGGTCTGTTCATCAATTTATAACCCTCCTCATTGTAGGATATTTTAAGATTTTTACTTATTCCTCTCCTCCTAGAATCTTCCTCCTACCAGCAATGATGAATGCTTAGATAACAACTCATAACTGTTTGTTTTAGGCTTAATACAAAGGATGCATTTAATGTTCTTTCTAAGAGATATTTCTTGCATTAAATGCAACATTCCAGAATAATCCCCGTTTATTTTAATATTGACCGAGCAGCATCTCCATTGGCTAGCCCGAACAAGTACCTGGTTCGGCAAAGGCCAAACGTAATGGACCAGTTTAGTCACGACCGAACTATAAATAGACTGATCCAAAAAACCTTTTCTAATTCGATCATTTACTTGTTACTTTTAAATTATATCCCTTCCATTAGGCATTGTCGGATGGGGATTAAAGTTCAGTCTCTTCGACACCAATGAAGGGGCAGGATGTGTCGACGTGTGATTGGCGACCACAAGGGGACACGACAGTACCCGATCAGAGGGTAGAGAGAATCGGGTTGGGTGAGAGAGAGGTTGTTTTGAGATAAACAGTGTTTGGTTTGGGAGAAAGAAGAAGTTTGAAATTTTTTAGGGGTAAATTGGTATTTTGCAACTTGATGAGGTGTTAAGTTTAGGAACAATTGGATTAAATAAATAGCCACAGTTAAAACTATTAATGGCTTGTAATAGTTTTAACTATTGCACGCTATCCAAATCCATGTGTACATAGAGTTAAATCAACTTGTGACTTTTATTATCTAAACCGTGAATTGTGAAAGATAGATTATTATTTAATTAAATTATTAGCTCTAAATAGGCAAAGGTAGTTACTTGTAGTTAATTGGTTAGAGTTAGTTAAATGGCCAATTTTTTGGAAGTTATAACTACAAACCAGTCTTGAGCTTATCTGCTTAAGCATTGTAAAAGCTAAGTATAAAAGGAAGCTTTGTAATTGCACAGATTATTATGTCAATGATAAGCCAGCTTTCTTAGAATTTCTCTCTTCTTCTCTAAATTCTCCCTCTTACCCTTGGAGGCCACGGCTACCTCGAATTAGCCACTATAGTTCTCATATCTAAACTAGTTAGGATATTAACAGGTAACTTGCTATAGATGAATTAGATTCAGAGAGAGCCATAAGCAACATTCCATAGGAGAAACTGAAGAAAGAAACTTTGGCAGTTTCAAATGTCGTATATTTACACCAAGTCAATAACATAATAACATAATAGGCACAAATGTTTGATCTTGATGAAAATAGGATAAAAAAAGAAAAGAAAAGAAAAAATACTGACAAGTGAGGCCCATAAAAACTCATCAGATACATAATATAGGAATCGGCACACGAGGGAGCACATTATAAGATCTTGAAGAAAGAGAATCAAAATCAATTTCATTAATTGAAAAGGGGGAACCTGGTTGGAGACAAAAAGAACATTCAATTCGAGGAAATGAGCCAATAGGAATTAAAAATGAGCGTTATTGGTCCTTAAATTACACCATTTAGGGACCAATAGAGTGTACTTTTTGAAATTTTAAGGACCAATTGCTTACTTTTTTGACACTTGGGGACTAGAAATTTCTATAGGGACCAGTTTTTGAAACGTTAGGAACCAATTATGTGTGTCTCAAACATTAGAGACCAAACATGCAACCTGTGCAAATGTTAGGGGCTAATAATGTATTTAACCTTTCTTTTTATTTCATGTCAATTCAACCTAGTAATAATAAGTTGGCATTGTGTCTTCGAATCAATTTTAATCCACTTAGATAGCAAGCATGTAATTTTTAAGCCACATGTGAACATTAATGTCCAAATTAGTGTGTGGCCAAAATCAGATCATTTTTCAAACTTTGAAGACTTGTTTGTTACTTTTGAAACCCTACCAAATCGCGAAAAAATGAGACTGACTTTATGAACAAAATATGATGGTTGTTGCCCCTTTATGTATTTCTTTTGTTTTTTCTTGCACCTTGGTAGCATGGATCTGGGTGTTAGACAAGAGTAATAAGTCAATACTCCTGAAGGACAATGACGTGATACACCCTCCTCTCATATAAATGACAAGTCATATTTTAAATTTAATTTATAAGACTTACTATTTATGTTATATGATATGAGAGAGTATCACGTCACTGTACTTTAGAGGTATTAAGTAAATTTCAGTTTTGCAAAGGGATTACAAGTCTTTAGGCCAAACAAATCCAATCCACCACTGATGCATGTACAAACGAGTTGGGGCCATCAACTAAAGAAAAGAAATTTCTTTCTAGAAACAATGTGCAAGATAACATATTCGATGAGTTGGCAGAAACAAGTTGGGCCAACAACGATGAAGGGAAATTCTTTCAAGAAACAATGTCCAAGACAACAAATTCGATGAATTGGCAAAACTTAGAATGAATTCGTCAATGTTGTAGTAGGTGACATCACATCACTTGGGTAGGATGTTCTTGGTGGTTACATTACACATAGGAGACGTTGGTGACAGCGAGGGCATAAGAGGTAGTGGTGATGGAGTGGATGAGCCGTTGAGGTCATCAGCATGGTTTTAAAAATTTGACTAGACCGGTACCTAACCTGGCCCGGTTCACTTTCAAAAAAACAAAAAAAAAAAACCGAGAAGTGTTGGTTCAACCGACAAAACCAAGAACTGAACCAATTTAACTAATATTTAATTACTAAAAAAACATTATATGTTAGGCACACATAAAAGCTAGTCCAACAATAAACTAAACAATGTTAGACTCACTTAAAAGGTAGCTCAATTTAATACTAAAGAATGTAAGCCCACAAAATAAAAATAGTTCATACATTAATAATTAAAATTTTTATTAGAGTGTAGTATTTATAGAGGAGAAAGTATAGCATCTTCTTTCATTTTTCTAATGTGGGACTTTCAATTATGGTTTTAAAAACCAAACCAGATCGATCGGTTCAATCGGGGACCGATACCTAATCTAGTCTGATTCTCTTAAAAAACCAGAAATTAAGGAAAATAAAAACCAAAAACTGACGGTTCAACCGGCAAAACCAGAAAACGGACCAATTGAACCGGTTTGACCACTTTTTTAATACTAAAAAATTTTATTTAAAAAATAATACTTATATGTTAGGTCTACATAAAAGTTAATCCAACATTAAATGTTTAGCTCACACAAGACAACCTAATATTTAATTAATGAATGGTAGGCCCACAAATTAATATAGTCCACCCTCATATTTAAAATTCTTGTTAGAGTGTAATATTTATAGATTAAAAAGTGTATCATTCTCTTTTATTTTTCCAATGTCAGACAATGAACAAGTTTTCTCACAAGACAACAAGGCCCACATTGAAAAAAACAAGAAGTATATAACAGATATTGCTTCTTATATTAATCTCACTTACATACAATTGTAATTTAATACTTAGTTATAATTTAAGATTCTTAACGTTAAAATCATAAAAAATAAAAATAAAAATAATAATAATAATAATAAATTGAAAATATTCTTGGAACAAATACTATGGTGGACGGTGGCTTGTGAATTATTGCACATATCCACCTAATGAATATCTGGTTGGAAAAAGGAAATGAAGGTTACATTGATTTATTTATTTATTTATTCCTTTTCTTGGTTTCTTATTCATTCTCTCTCTCACGCAATTTCTTATTCAATTTTTTTTTTTTTTTTTTTTAATAAAAGATAAGAATTAATTCAAAGGAAGGAAATCAAAGTATATTATTGTAGAACCATAACAATAAAGTCGAAAATGTATGTTGGGTTAGACTAACTAAACATGCACCATGGATGTTAAAATATCGGAAGTCCTGTAATAATAATTACGAGGTTGTGGCAAGGATAGTGGCAAGGTTGTCCAAAGGGAATATTATTCAATAGTCCTGAATTACAAATAAATATGTAGTCTAAGTCTCCCCTCTCACAGAGTGGTGGATCCTATCATGAATTTAACTAATAAGACCCATCATTCATGTGAAATGAGGATTATGTATTTATTTGTAGTCCTGAACTATTGAATAATCACTCCGTCCAAAGAGGCTTCAAAGACTTAACCCCACCAATGATTAATTTAATTTTTTTTTTTTTTTGCTAAACAATGATTAATTTAATAGGTTCAACATAGCAAATATTATTTATAACTACATCAAAATACAAAACCAATTAACATATTGTAAGGATGACAACTAAGTCACATTTAATTGTATAATAAACTACACATGATATAGTTTCACATAAATCATTGTAACTGTAGTACTTCGTTTTCTTTGAGAGAAATCATTCTATCCCTATAAAGACCAAACAAAATAAAAACATTCATAAAAGTTTGTTTTCTTGGAAATTTGCATGGATTTATACGTACTAATAGACATAAATACATTTAAATTCTAACAAATTTGCATAGATTTATACGTTCTAATAGACATACATACATATTTTCGTCCGTCCCTCGCAAAACTCAAAAAGGAAATAAGAATAATCTAATAATAGAAAACATTTAAAACTAACAAAATTTGCTATCCAGGGTTGCTAGATTCATTTTTTCATCTTCCCAGAGAACTTCCCATTTTTTAGGCCCAAGTATCTGTCCATATCCTCCTCATCGTCGTCTCCTCGCTTTTTCCCCTTCTTGTCTTTCATTCTCTATAAAAATAAAAATTAACCATTAAAGAAGAATAAATAAATAAATTATTATTAAGTTAACGAAAACAACAATAAAGTAATTTCAATATATGGCTCCTATGAATAAATTTTACTTTGGGAAAACTTTAGTAATGGCAGAGAAGAGGTGTACTTTAATACTGACAACTGATAACCTCAACCAACCTAACTCACACTGAAAAGCTTGGGTTGATTTGGCTTTAAAACTTAAAACTCCAAAAGAATGGGTTAAGAGAAATTTTGGCTTTCAAACTTAAAACTCCAAAAGAATGGGTTCAAAGAAATTTTTCCAAAATTGACAAAATTGAACCAACCAAACAATTGTTTTAGGTTAAATTACAAATTACACCCTCTAACTTGAAAAGAAATATAAGTTAGAGGATTGAAATAAACAAATTAAAGTTAAGAGGACTGACTTGGAAAGAAATGAGAGTTAGAGTAGTAATGAACAAAATTAAAATTAGAGGACTAATTTGAATTTTGAACAAAGTTAGAGAACAGACTTGAATTTTGACCAAAGTTAGGTGTAATCTATAACTTAACATTTTTTCTTAATATATATTAAAAATATTGTACATTTAAAATAAGCACATTGGCTATATTTTTATTAGTCAAGAAACCTGATATCATGTACACTTAGCCTAAACGCAAAACAAACCTGAAAACACCATTAGTAGGTTAGGAAGCCAATTCCAATACCTAAACCCAATAGGTATTTTGGAATTGAAAGGGAAAGTCAAGATACAAGAACATAGATGGAAAATAACCCCCCTCCCCTATAATAGAAATACATTCGCATAAGATGCAACAGACAAGGCCATTATCATACTCTGTCTGCAAATTTTTATTTTCTTTTTTTTTTTTTGAAAATGTTTGGTAGAATCTGATAGTATGACTATTAGATAAAGCCATCAGCTTATCATCATACTGTCTTTGTTAGTGTAGAGTATATGACAATGGACTACACACAAACTAGAGATCAATAGCTAACCACAAGACATGGACTGGGACACAAGTGTATCCCAACCCAAATGTGGTGCGAGCACTCATAATCTTCATCATTCATAAATTGTTGAAAATGAAAACTAAAAAATAAATCATTACCCCCGCCATTCTTTTGGCTTCTGAGACACGTTCCATCAATATCAGAACTTCCTCTTTTTGACAAGGAAACTCTGGTAACTTCTTGCCTGAAACACAAGACAGGCTTTAGTTTTTGAGACACCCTTTACAATGACTCATCAGACAAATGCATGTGGTTCCTACCAAGAAGATTCTCTATCTGTAAAAACCATTCCACCTCATACTGATTCACTAGAGAGATTGCAACACCTGATCGTCCTGCACGAGCAGTTCTTCCCACTCGATGGATATAATCCTGTGGGCCACTTCAATTAGCAAACTGGAGCATATAGAAGTATATAACAAGCAGTAAAAAATAAAAATAAAATAAAAAACTACTAATAATTCTTTCAATAATATCTCATCTGAATAAAATCAAACACAATTATAAGAGAGGATGTCTGGTTGCATGATTTCCATAATTTTTTTTTAATAAGTAATAGAATTTTATTTGAATTTGAGGAAATACTTCGTGCACAAAGAATGTGTGCACAAATACTACTAAAAAATTACATGCCAAAAAAATATGGAATCGATAAAGTCTACAACAGTATTTGCAATTTTGCATCACATGTGCCTATAATCCAGGACCACTCTGCACAACAATATCACAAGCCAGATTCCAGCTCATGCATGATTTCCAGAAATAGTGTAACAAACCCAAAATTCAGAAAGATTATCACGGAAATTATTCAAAGAGGAAAACAGTTCTAACAGACAAAACTTCCATATGAATGCAAAAAATTTCTTCAAGGCACCCCACACCCGCCCCCACCTCGAGAGCAGGGGGGCATCTATCAGTTACCACTTCGTGAAGTGTGATAGGTCCAAGCTATAGCAAATGAACCAAAATTTATTTGGTAGAGAAAATATTAATGACACTGTCAATGAAGAGTCACACTCTTAGTATGATATTTCAAACCAGATTCAGTGCAGCTTTACTAATATTCAAGGTCTCAAAATCTTTAAGATGAAAAGGTCCATACTGCCACTCAGTGATACAAAGAACAGCTAGGTAGAACCAACTCCTCAACTACATCAGGCAAAGAATATTTTAAATCTCTGGGTTTATAGGTTAGGCATATATATGGTTTTTTAGGTAAGTAATGAAAATTTAAAATGGCCAGCTTGGAAGGCTCAAACTTTTTTATAGCTCCAACCTCTATGAGAAGAGGCAAGTTCTTTGAGAAGCAGCATAAAAGCTCAAGCACCCTTGGCTTATCAAGTAGATTTTCTGTTTTTTAAATGTTTAAGCACCCTCGGTGAAGCCCTCAAAACTAGTCGCAATACACAAGAGGCATACACTATATATCCCGTCAATTACAACAGACATTTTGATAGAGTTGTAACTAGTGTAAGAACTAATGGAGGTATCACAAGCAAGCTTCCAATAGATATGAAATCAAAGATCAATGTCCTTATTTCTTTGCACTGTGGCCACTTAATGCAATATGTGTTGAGGAATAGGACAGTATCCAAGCTGTTACCCCCATTAATTCTTACAGAAGTTACAACTCTATGTCTTATCAAGATAGAGTTGTAACTAACTAATGGGGGTAACAGCTTGGATACTGTCCTATTCCTCAACACACTTTGCATTAAGTAGGTTCTTTCTCTCTCTCATAAGTAACATAAAAATTCTTTTCGGAAGGGGAGAAACCTAGAAGTTATACTAAGGATTGTCCCAAGAATTACAATCAATAATCAACAAATCTACAAACGAAAGGGAAGAAAAATTGCCAATCACATTAGACCACTGATACAACTTATGTAAAAATATAGATTTCAAGTCAAGAGTAGATAACTCAATGTCGTTAGAAGTATCATAGTTTTGCTCTATCCAAACTGTTCACATATGGCAGAGTCGGACAACTCCCCAAATTGACCCATTTCTGTCTTTCATAGATTCCTTGCCAACAAATATTGCAAAAAGAAAGGACCACTAGTCCTTGGCAACCGCACAATGAAGAAGCAAGTTATCACTAGTCTCTTCATTACATTTGTAGGTACAAACACAATCCATAAGAATGATATTCCATTTAATCAAGTTATCAATAGTTATATATTTTTTCCAAAGCCACTGTCCAACTGAAAAAGGCAAGCTTTTTGGAACTTGCAACCTCATATACTCCTCCAAGGGAATTCCATAGCAGTAGGACCTCTAAAACTTAATGCCTCATAAACTAATGTACATCAAATTGACAACCACATATTAGTTTCCAATGGTTCTCAAGAATTGGGACCTGTGCACTTGCACTTGGCAGTCCGAAACCTTATCATTGCACTAGACAGCTCCAAATAGGATATAATGACCAGACAATAATAAATGTTACCTATCTGAATAATTGATGGAGATCTATAGAGCTGACCTCAATTTATTTCGGATTAAGACAATTGAATTGAGTTGAATAAAAATGGACAGGATGTATGTTACACCATAAAACAGTTATAGCCCTGCTCTAAGTCAGCACATAAATAGCAAGCCTAACCTTGGAGTTTGTGGGAATATCATAATTGATAACCATATCGACCGATGGAATGTCAAGTCCTCTACTTGCCACATCAGTGCAGATAAGAATACTGGACTCTCCTGCCTTGAACTGATTTAAGGCTCCAAGTCTCTTTGACTGTCAAAAACAATCCGAAAATGTTATTGCAACATAGAAAAGGAGTATAAATAAAAGAAAGAAAGAAAGGGGTAACCAACATGCTTACTTCAATTAAATTAATTTATATTACCTGGGTCATTTTACCACTAATTGGATTGGCCCTGAAACCAAGATGTCGAAGCATCAAAGCAAGAAATTGAGTTGAATCACAGGTACGAGTGAAAACCATTGATGTACATCCAGACATCTCAGTCAAAATATATGTGAGGTAGCATTCCTGTGAAACAGTAAATATGATTATATGTACCAGGAACATACCAAAGACCAACATCATAAAACAGCAGACACTCAGCAAAAGAAACTAAAATGCATGTAATAATACACCTTCAACATGCATGCCATAATCACACTTCTTAAATTGTTAAGTGTGATACATCTCACTCTAAAAAAATTGTCACTTGCACTGAGTGGCATGGACCACTAGAAATATGCTTCACATCTAATCACTTAACCAGCTTCTTTACACACAAACACACATATAATATATATATATATATATATAGAAGGAGCGGAGAGAAAAACAAACAAACAAACAAACCAATTCATATTATTTCAATCCACACAAAAAACTACAGCAAATTTGTCACACATCTGAAACTGTTTCTGCTTACCCATGGTTCATTTTAATGGAGGGATCAAGAATTACAAGACTGAACTCTAGTTACCTATAGTTTTACTATATGGTAGAGCCATTGACGAGATTAATTAATGGCTAAATATAGCTTATTCATGTCAAGCCTAGAATTTCTGTATATCCAGAACCAACAAATCGCATGAAATGAGGTCCACAATATTCAAAGAAGCAACTTGTCAAATCATTAACAAAGACTATTTAAAGAATTTTTCTTTTTTATTTAAAGAACTTCTGATTCTGCAAAAGAAAGCTATCTATATCATCTCTTTAGTTGGCTAAGAACTCATAACTTCTGCCTTGCCTTGTAGGAGAGCATAAACTTCAGGTATACCTCTCATAAAAAAGCATTAGATGAAAGAAATGGCATTTGTCCTATGATCTGGCACATGGGCTTCAAAAACGACCTTCAGCACAAAAGACCAAACTAATTCTTGTACATATTTAATGAACTTTCCACTGTCTTTCTTCAACAGACTCAAGAACGTAAGTATGCTTAGTTAAATGTAAACAAAATAATTCCCTAATAGTTGCAGTCATAAATTCAAACATTCGACTTATCGGCACTAATCACCCGCCATAATACCTGGCATACATATCCAGTCTTCAATAAAATAAAGAAGCTTAACACTGAGAGAAAAGGAGAAACCTTGTATTTAGCAGGCAAAAAGCAATATTGCTGCTTTAGCGTGTCAACAGTTGAATATTTAGATGCTGCTTCAATCTGAAATCATCCAAAAAGTGACAATTATTACAAGTCACAACAAAAACTATGAACAATCGATATGAAGTATAAGAAAGATAATCATTACCTTCACAGGATTTCTTAAACAAGCCCTCTGGAGCTTCTTGACCTGAAACATCATGAATAAATAAAACATTATATGGAAGCCTAAAGAAATTATACCTTTTTCATTTAGGAACCACTTGTGCAGCATGCATCTCCAGCTAAACATGTCTAGGCATTGAGACAATACTTGTGACAGTGTTGATATAATACTAATGAGGGGCGCATGTCAGCAGAACCTTCTAAAACTATATGGTGTCTACAGCATTAATAATTTTTATAACATGTGCACTGTAAGGCACCACAAATAATTGTTTTTATAACTTGTGCTGTAAGGCACCAAATATGTTCTCTGCCTGTGCAAAGTGTGTTCCCCAGCTAATCTAAAACCCTATTGAACTATCATGCCCTGATGAGCATGAAATGTCAAAAAGTGTTTCCTCAAAATTCCACTTCATTTTCAGAAAGGGATCTCATATTTCAGGAAGCAGAATAACCAGGATTCACTATAAATATAGAACATACGTAGCTACCACCCACAGTAAGAAAAAATTAAAAAGGTACATCCCTAATGACAGATATACATAAGTACAACAGGATATTTAAATAACACCTTTTTGGTCATAGTGGCAGAAAATAAATATGTTCTCCGATCACGAGGGATGACATCCAAAATTTCATCAATTGATTTCTCAAAGTCCTCATTCAACAACCTGTCAGCCTCATCCAGAACCTGCTCAAAGTGTAACCCAATCATGCAACTGATAACAAATGAATTCAAAGACTAGGCAACACCAAGGTGACCCTAACATTTGTTCTTTATCAGTTCTATCCAGATCAAAGATATAGACATCTATGCGTTTAGGATACTATATACGGCACCACCACTACCACTACCACTGCATTTGTCTGGCAGAGTAGCAAAATTCATCATGTTTTGAGGTAGAGATGGACATTAACTGAGAAATAAGATGCGATGAAGGAGATGCCATATTTAATGAACATAAAAAGGATGTAATAAAGAAAAGAAATGAAGTATACATTAGTAACAAGATCAAAACATATTTGATTTTGTGAATTGAAAAGTGGATAGGAGTAAATAGTGAACATTCCACCACAATGTCTCGTGTTATGAATAACATTACCCAAAAACTCCACTGCATATCTTTGCTATGTAGAGTATTGTCTACCAAAGGCAAAATAATATAATCTTTGGATATATATACACAACATGCATCTCTGGCCATTATATTGCACACCCTGCTAAGTGTCAATTACCACTTTCTTGCAGCATGTCTCACGCCATACCATAAATCATACACAGTGACAAAGATCATTTACTATTCAAACTATTAGCTTTTTCTATAATATCAAATTACAAAAAAAACAAAAAAAAAAAAATTATACATGAGATAGTCATTATTTTGATTCTCTTATTATCTTGATATTTTGCAAGTATTGAGGATATGAGGAGACAACATGATACAACGGTAGATTTGTCAAAATGATCATCTAATCTAAAGATGTCAAGTGGTGTAAGATTGCAAAGAATTACACCACGTGTTGCTTGAACTCATCCCAACACAAAAATTAAATACATAACAAATAATGTCCATTTATTTAACTCAAATGTCTTATGATCCTTAAAGGTTAGATTAGATGTATTTTCATTATAAGAGAATGTGTTCCCTTAGATTGACTAATAAGGTGCAAATGAAATCCTATTTAGACTAAATTTTTGCTTCCAAAGTAGAACAATAAGTACCTCCATAGGTCAAGTATGTGCATGTTTTTTATTATCAGAAAATATGTGGTTCAAGCTCTTTAACTTCGATCATCCAGTTTCAGAAATAGGGCAAGGGATTTTAAGTCTTTCAAAAGAACATAAGAGTAGGTTACCAGCTACAACAAAAAAACTGGAGACGTTTGTATCCGTAATGGGGATCATAGTAAGTACAATCTGGTGGGGTGGTAAGAGAAAGCATGGGGATTATGATGATGGCAACAAAAAGGTAGCACTGGTTTAGGAAATGATGGCAATGAAGGAAGAGTGATGTTCAAGCTAGTGAGATTGTAGTCAGAATGGTATTCTGGGGCATCAGCAATAATGAAAAAAAAAAAGTAGTGCCAATTACCAGAGGTTTTTTTTCAGATAAGTGCTGATTACTGGAGTTTACAGTAGTTAGATAACAATAATGTTTATGGTGGCAGCACTTATGTCATCAGCAATGAAAAAAACATTGAAATGCTCTTGCTCAACTGGCACTTTCTCCACTTATAAGTTCTAGGTGTAGGGTGAGATCGTGGGATCAAGACCCATTGGGTGCATTTGTAACTTACCAATCAAATATATATATATATACACATATAGTTGTCTTCTACTGTAGTTTCAAGATACATTACAAAATACAACTCTTGACCTTTTGATCCCTCATGCAAGAAATGCCATAATAGAGATGCTTTTTGATTTCTAGGTCTTAAAAAATGTAGTTTCAAGACACAGTGAAAAAAATTTGATATGGTATTCATTTCGTTCCCATGCAGAAACATTTCAAGCTCTTGGTACTAAAGAATGAGAAATTTCGCTGTGCATACTTTGCTTTTTACATATTCATGCTAAAGATTCTAACTTAACTTACAATTTCAAATTAAGAAATTGATTCATTAACCTCACATCAAATTGTTTCCACACTCCTTAAGCTTCCTAAAACGTACCTAGACTACATATAATAAGTAACATAGTAACATAATGCACAGACACATATGTACCCAACATGAATGTATCTACAAAAGAAAACTGCATGGTTGACATGATATAAGAACCATACCAAATACTTCAATGTGCGAAGGGAAAAACCTTTCGTGTTGGTAAGATGATCTACAAGGCGTCCAGGTGTTCCAACCTACAAAGGAATGAAAACAAAAAAGAAAAAAAAAATATATTTTCATGACTTATGTTAATTTCTCCAATCTTTTTTTTTTTAATTATGTTAATATCTCTAATCTTCTTTGACACTACATAAATTTAAAAGAGTAATTAATGAAAGCATGGATGAAGTCATTCTACATGTATCAAGTTTATCATAATCTTCAAAATTACTTCCAACATTATTCATGTTCTTTGGGTTGGATTCTTTCAGCAATAATCAATGCAAAAGCTACAATAGTAAAACTAAAAAATTGAGAAAATGTGAAAAATAATAATATAAAAATAAAAAAAATTATTAATTATCAAAAAATAAAATAAAACAAATTATTGTAGACTCCCATGTGATTTGACAATCCGACATAAACAAAATGGAAAAACAAAAACAAAAAAAAAATCGCATTCTCATTTTTCCATATTTTGTACCCTCGTACAAAACCATGAGTCAACCAATAAAACAAACACTTACAATAATATGTGGCCGTTTTGCAAGGTTGATAGTCTGTTGCACCATGTCTACCCCTCCAACAAGCTACAGAGAATGTGGTAAAGATACTAATTAAAGAGATTGTCTGATGTTAACAAAAATGCAAATTTAACAAGAAATTTATATCCGAAACAATATCGAACAAATTGAAGACCAACAGTGGATGGGTTGGATTTTTTTTTTTTTTTGAGTAATGATATTTTATTGAAAGAAGACTACTTCATGTACATGTATAATAAACACAAAGGAATCTACAAGATTCAAATCTATAAATTCAGCAATGGAATTACTATTAAACAAACATATGATGAGTTTGTTCCCTCCACAATGTCCACATCAAACATAACGAGACTATGTTCCAAATATCCAAGGAATGTTTGCCAACCCAATTCCTCCACCCAAACATTGATCTTTTTTAAATTAACACCCACAGAACCCCAACAGATCTGGAAAAAAAAAAAAAAAAAGCTCCGAAAATTGTACGCTACAGGGCAGATGGTCCACCGTCTCCCCGCTAAATCGACACATACAACAATAACCTAATAACGTCTAGTCTCTCTTAATGAGATTCTCACATGCAAGGATCTTCCCCCATGTCGTTGTCCAGACAAAGAAAGAGACCCTCCTTGGGGCTAGGTCTTGTGTTCTAGGTCTTATAAGGATAAACTATATTGTAGAATGCATTGATTCTCTTTCTTTGTAATTTTTAGGAATACTCCATATATACTTCCTATGTACTTGAGGTAGATCATTTTCAATAACAAAACTTGTTACTTATCAAAAAAATGTGCTATCATGTACTCCAAATATAATCAGAAAGCTAAGCTCACCACTGCACACTTAACACCAATGCCAGCTCCTAAAGCTTCAAACTGCTCAGCGATTTGAATTGCAAGCTCCCTGGAGAGAGAAAAACAAAAGAAAGAGACCAAATTAGTATGAATTGAAACACCCTTCCTAGAATGAATTAAGGATGATATCACAAACCTACCTTGTTGGGGACAAAACACAAGCAAAGAATGATTGTGGAGATTTTAAAAGCGATTCCAAAATGGGAAGAGCAAACGCTCCAGTTTTACCAGAACCCGTTTGTGCAAGTCCAATCAAGTCTTTTCCTGAAAAAAGAAAAATCCAAATAGAATCATAACATGGCTGAGAATAAAAAAGAATAGTATAAAAAGGAGAAAAAGAATGAACCTTCAAGTGCATGAGGAATGGCTTCAGCCTGTATTTTGGATGGATTTGTCCATCCCAAACTATCACACGCCTCAACCAATTGTTCGCATAGTCCCAAATCCTTAAAAGTCTTGACCACTTCTTCTTCCCCGTCTTCAGCCATTCTCAATAACTAATCTCTGCTCAACAAAATCAACAAGAAAAGAGTAGACTAAATAAAACTACACTCTGATTTGTGAAAGCCGCTAGGTCACACTTCAGATCAGACTAGGGTTTTAGGGGGTTTTTTTTTTTTTAAGGAGCCCTTGTAAAACCCCTCATTTACACTCTCTAATAAGAGGTTGCCACGTTACCCTTTTTCAATTCACCCACACACAATTCTTACTCTCACCGGTCTCTCTCTCTTTGGAAATCACAAAGTCAAATGCAAGCATCCACTCAAACAAATATATTAGCAAGGACTAGTTGATAACACGAATTGGACATAAAAACTTCAAGTATTACGGTCTCACCAAATTTATAGAGAGATTGTGACCTTTGGGTTCACGGTGGAGGCGCACGTTTGAGTTTGAGTTCGAGTTCGAGGGAGAGGGAGACGAGGTTTAATTGGATTGGAATTGGAACTCATTCCTCACTGCTCATGTTTTCTTTTCATTTGGGAGTCTTACTCTAAACGACGGCGTTAATGTTAATGATGTGTCGAAAACCAAGGAAAGCTAAGCCAGGTTTTATTAGTCCCATCCTTTCAAACCCAGCCCAACCATGAGAACTCACTGCGAGCCCAACCCAACTGGCTTGGGTTGGACTGCCTCCTGCTAATCTTTAACTAGTGTTGGATCCTCTTGAAGACCTAATTCTTTTTTTTTTTTTTTTGATAAAGACCTAATTCATTCAAACAATCACATTAAAAGGTATAACTGATAAAACATAGAGTAGAGTATAAAAGTTTCGACAAAAGATTTTTGTTTATGCCAACCGATACCCTCTCAATATTAAAAGTAGTGAATTTAAAACTTATCTCTCTCTCTCTCTCTCTCTCACAGTCAAACTCAATATATTTATACTAGTCGTAAACCCATGCGATGCACGGAAAATGAATTAAAATTAAATCTAAAAAATTATTGGTCTAACTATGATTTTTATTGTCTTTTATATTTTATCTAAATATGAAAATTGATAATTATTAAAAGACATTTATTATTATTGTGTTTATATATAAAATATATTAGTATTAGGCATTTAGTAGGATTGTGTTTATATATATAGAATAATATATTATTTCTCTTAAAGAAAATATAATATGTTAAGATTGTAATGAGATATTTAATTATAGAATAAAATTTAAATTTAATTAAAATATATATATTAAAATAATAAGGTGTAAAATTGCGAGAACTCAAAAGCTTATGTGACGCAATATTATGAGGTCAACCAAAAGTCAAAAAGCTTCAGTCTTTTTTTTCCCACACACAATTCTCGCTAGAAACCCAAAACCAAAACTACACCCTCACCGTGACTCTTGCCTCACCACCACCGCCGCAAATCTCGACAATGCCTCCCACCGGTCATTTTTTTCCCACACACAATTCTTACTCTCACCGGTCTCTCTCTCTCTCTCGAAGCTTTCTCTTTCTTGCTAGAAACCCAAAACCAAAACTACACCCTCACCGTGACTCTTGCCTCACCACCGCCGCCACAGATCTCAACAATGCTACCCACCAGTCTTTTTTTTTTTTGGGGGGTTTTTTATGGCTTTTTAAGACTAATTATTGTGTGTGGGAGAATTAATTTTAAAGTGTGAAAAAAAAGTAACGTGCCCTTCCTTATTGAAGGGTGTAAAGAACGGATTTTACACTAAACAGCTCTTTTTTTTTCTTTTTTCTTTTTTCTTTTTTTTTCTTTTTTTTATTACTAAAACGATGTCATGTACACACTTATTTTTGCTCCATATGATATCTATACTTACTATAATATAAAACTGAAACTTTTTTTACTTTTAGTTGACCTCATAATATTGCGCCACATAAGCTTTTGAAATCTCACAGTTTAATACCTCATTATTTTAATATATATTTTCTAATTGAATATAAATTTTATTCTATAATTAAATCTTCCATTAGAATCTTGACACATCATATTTTTCTTTAATATAAAAAATATATTATTCCATATATACAATACAATCATAATAAATGTCTAATATTAAAATATATTTCATATATAAACACAATATAAATATCTTTTAATAATAATCATAATTATAAATTTTCATCAAGAGTTCTTTTTTTTTCTTATGTATCTCATTCAATTTTTGTTGTTGGCAACGGAGAAAGATGAATGAATTTGTTATACTGAAACCATGTAAACTTGAAATGAGTTATGAAAATTATTTAGGTTTGATCATTTAAATATGTATGTATTTATTTTTCCTTTTTCTTATTTTAAATATCATTTTATTTTATTTATGATGGAAACATAATCTATATGGTAAATAGAAACATGAATCTGTTTTATAAAAATTGGACTATATTCAAATTACGCCAAAAAAAAATTACATTATATTAAATTTTAATTATTCTTTGGTAAATATATTTTCTTAGTTATTTTTTTTAAACAAAAAGTAAAATCTATCATCTATCCTAAATCCGATCTGCAAAGTCTCTTAATCGATCTTGCCTACAACATTTCGAATTACAAAAAAGAAAAAAAAATACATATTCAACAAAAGAAGTAAAAAGAATCAAAATTAATTTAAATTTTATTTTCAATAATTTTCTTGTGCATCGCACGGGTTTGCGACTAGTTGAATATTTATCTTAACAGCCACAACAATTCTAACCCCAAAGATCAAATTCTAACCAACACATATAGATTGAATTCATGTCTGAACTTGGAATTGAAGACCACAACTCAGTCAATGGCCAATGGAGAGGCTCTCATATTTTTGAGAAAGAAGGGAGAGAGAACAAAGGAAATGGAATAGGGGGGAGGGAGAGTTAGTTTTGCTTGAATTACAAAAATTATTACCACGCTTTATTTTATTTTTTTCTTTTTGCGTACCAAACGTTAGAAAAGAAAATTGGTTTATTTTCAAAATTGCAACCTAGGAAAATGAGTCAATTTTCCAACTTATGTTTTATGGAAAATGTTTTAATTGAGCAAATGGAGCTTTACCTTAATTTAACCATCACATTATCACAAAATCAAACGTTTTCTCACATAATAATAAGAATATATACGGAAACATTTAATTTTTCCCAACAACATACTTCAATGCTTATTGTAATTGCCATATAATTGATTTAGCCATCAACATTGCCAGAGTTTCCTTTCAACAATGAAACATGAGGTGTAGAGCATTATCAACAGTCACCACTTCAAAGAATTGTCATTTGCCAAATTTTACAAGTGTGCCTCATTACACTTGGTCAAGAAATTCACGCAGGTAATAGATATCCTTAGCCCTTCATGAGTGCAAAGCATCTTTTATGCTTATTCTAGTTTTATAAGAGAGAGAGAGAGAGAGAGAGAGAGAGAGAGAGAGAGAGAATTGAGGGGGAGAGGAAGCCAATACTTGAGAGAAAAACGGCAATGATAGTGGTGATGGAGGTCATGATGGCAGTGGCGGTGGGCAGCTTGAGACAAGAGAGAGTCGGCCTAATGAGAGATGTGAGGAGAGGAATAGATTTTTTAAGTTTTGTATGTTAGGGTTATGGTTTTAAAAACCTAAGCCCTACTTGATCCGAAAATTTTGATTAGGTTCTAGTTTCACTGATCAAATTGTTGAGTAGATCACAATCGGATTGTAATAATGTCAAGAGTATATATTATGGTGGGGTTTTAGAGGACACTAAGTCCCAGGTTCTATCTATGTTGTTCCTTTTAGATCATATATATATTTATCTATCTATATTTATACTATAATGTAAAACCAAACTTTTTTTTTTTGGTTGACTTCCTAAAATGTTGACGCATAGTATAATATAAAACCTAGGATGTTTGGTTCCTTCATAATTTTACATATTATCATTTTATTATTTATTATTTATTTTTAAATGATTATAGTTAAAAAAAAAAAAAAAATAGGATTTGAGTGTTTTACAACGATTAGCAGTAAGAAATTTTGAGTATTCTACTAGGAATAGAACTTGAAAACTTTTTGTCATTTTGTTTACTTCATTAAATTTAAATTCTATAAAGATTTCCAAAATAAATAAAACATCAGAATTTCACAATTCTACAATTAAAAGACTTACCTACCCAAGGCAAAGTCTTGCGATTATCATGGCACACGTGCTAGTAAAGTGTTGCGTGTCTTTTGTGATTAGTCGAGGTGCGCGTATCTACGGAACGCTGGCCCGGGCACCCAAGGTTATAAAAAAAAAAAAAAACTTATTATTAGACCATTCACCATTAATAGACTTCTTATTAACCTAAGTCACACTTCTTAGTGAGTATATTAAATTTGCAATCTATATATTGCTTACGATTTTTGCATCTATTATGTGAAATATGCCATCAGCCAAAGCTTGGATGTCTTTCTTCACATAATTGACATGTTAAGTTTTTTCAACTTTTGTAAAGTTTCATTACTTTTCACCTATCCATTTTTCTAACTTTTACTTATTTGCATTATTTCTTTAGAGAAAGTCTTAATTTATTTGCTCAAGAATTTCCATTTATTTCTTTATTGTAATTCATAAATCAATAATATACACGATTTCATAAAAGTTGATCTCTTGAAGAAGAAAATAAAAGAAAAAGATCAACTTCACTGTTTTGAAAATCTCAAGTGTTCATACTATTTGTAGATTGCACTTTGAGATCAATTTGTTATCATTAGTTTTATTTTTAATTATGAGCATATTTTTCATAAAATAATTATAAATATTCTGTTCATACACACCTGATGTGTTTATATTAAAAAAAAAAAAAAAAATCATATGGGTTTGCAACTAATTTAAGATAAATTAAAATAAAGACGTAATTGCTTAGCTTCCACCCCTTAAAAAAAAAAAAAAAAACTCAGTAGCAAAGCTCCCCCATGGACTTTACCAATTGCTAACGGAAGTGAGGCCATCTCCAGCAGTACTCTAAATTTATCTCTATCTTTATCTCTAAATTACACTATTTAACAACTCTCTATTTTTTTTTTAAATAAACACTCCAGCAGTACTCTTTATTTTACTCTCTATTCTATTAAAAACTACTTTTTTATTATTACTTCCCACCAAAAATAACCAACTCCCACCCAAATCAATTTCTCACAGCAACCAAACAAACAAATTAGCAACCAAACAAACAAATTAAAATTCCAGCAACCCAAACAGCTGGGACTGGCCAACAGAGACGGTGACGCTGAGTTTTGCAAAATGAAATTTCGGTGACCAACCAAACTCATTCCGGTGACCAACCAAAAGGGATCGGGCACGGCAACCCCGGGCGGCAGGCTTGGCCGTGGGTGACCTCCAGACCGGCAGGGATTGGGCACGGCAAGGCTTGGCGGCAGGCTGGGGTGGTTCTCTTCTTCGCGGCGTGGCCAGCGGGGTGGGCATCTCCTTCAAGCCGTGGCCGTGGGGTGGGTCTCTTATGGGCGGTGGTGAGGTGCTCTGCCGGTACAAATCTGAGAAAAGAAAAAAAAAAAACCCAAAAGACCGAAAAAAAAACCCCACGCCGGCAAGCCCAAGCCACCACCGAATCAACCGGTTTCGTGCTTCAAACAGAAAACCCAAAAGACCGAAAGTTTCATGCTTCAAACAGAAAACCCCAAAGACCGAAAGAGCAAAAAGAAAAGAGAGAGCAGAGAGAAGAGAGAGAAGAGAGAGCAGAGAGAAGAAGAGAGAGAAAAATTTTAGGAAGAAATAAGAGGAGAGAGAAATTTTCGGAACAAATATCAGTTGGTACGGGTGGGGTCAGAAATGAAAAATATTGATTTTTTAATTTTTACAAAGTGTACAGTAGCCTTTTATTTTTGAAAGGCTACTGTACACTTTGTAAAAAAATTTGAGGATGAAGAACAGTTTTGAAAGACTGCTGGAGCCGGGTTTTTTGTTTTGTTCTCTACAAATAGAGATGAAGAGCAGTTTTACACTGCTGCTGGAGATGGCTGAGTGGTTAACGTCCTAAAGCCTGTCAAACCGGCCCAAACCCAACTTCACCATTTAGTTTTGGACAGGTATCCAA
Source organism: Fagus crenata (assembly GCA_014362285.1). Classification (NCBI taxonomy): domain Eukaryota; kingdom Viridiplantae; phylum Streptophyta; class Magnoliopsida; order Fagales; family Fagaceae; genus Fagus; species Fagus crenata. Next base: position 2,768,246 of record BKZX01001921.1, on the reverse strand, counting down.
TACCACGCCCACACAGAAATCCATCCTACACCAAGCCCAACCCAAGAAAGACTTGATATTGTGCCATCAGCATTTTGACCTCTCTTCTTCGAAACCCAAAAAAAAAAAAAAAAAAATTGTCACTATTGCAAAGTTAGACTTTCTTTTTCATGGGTGGTAGTACTATTGTGGTATCTACAAATTTCCATTCCCAAAACTTTGCATTTTGCAATACGACTAGACTGCTTTTTCTCTACGTAAACCTCAAGGTTTTTGGCCGTGGGTAGAGAAAGTCTACGATACAATCACAAAGTCTGTAGGACTAGAATCAGCTTGAAAGCTTGATCTTTAATTCTTAAAACTTCCAAAATAAGAACGTAAAGTGGCAAAGTATTGATAATTGTTGCAACTTGCAAGTGGGCCAAATTGCTCAATCAGATTCAGAAGCTAGCAGCATAAGTGGTCCAGTGAGTTTTTTGGACCACGCAAATATAAAATGTACCCAGTCCATTAAGAGTGCAGACTGCTGAGACACGAGACTCGGAATTCAGATAGAGTTCTTGCTTTCACACTTTGGAATTTCAGACAAAGTCAAGTGGTACAGACTGAAAAATCATAATCATTCAATTTATAATAGAAGCACATTCTGGTAAACATGCTTGTTACTTTCTATGGGGCAAGTGGCCAGGGATGTGGACTGATGGTAAAGTAATCGAGTTTGTAACCCATTCAACCGGGGACAGGACCACGAATTTGTCTTGACAGGGGCCAAAATTTGAAAATTTTATATTATATTTCATTTGTTACGAAACATAGTTTTGATAATATTCATAATTGAAAATGTTCATTTCATAGTTGCAATTAAAATTAGAAGAATAAATATAAGTACAACCACTCCATAAACAAATTGGCAGACTATTGATTTTTAAGCCTTACTAACCAGTGGCATAATTCAAAAATATTTTATTTGTTATTATAAAATGATTTTTATTATTGTTTTGGTATATAAAAATTAAGTGGTCCTTTAATTTTTGAGTTTTTAGGGATTGATTTTTAAATTGGGAAGAGTTTTTCAATCAGAATATTCAAAACTTATAAATGATATATTTTATTATATGATATTATTTATATAAAAAAAAAAAAATCAAAATTCCAGTGGGGACCACCCCACTGGTCCCATAGTGGTTTCATCCCTGCATTCAACCCTAAACGACACAAAATTTTTCCCAATTTTTTGTCATAACTATTGATGTGGCAAATTGTGAATTTTTTTGTGTATCTAGACTTATCGTATGGATTAACGGAGTTGTCAAGTGTGCCTGTATTGTTTGAGACATGTTATGGTGGATCGTTAACAACCAAAAATTATTGGGTTTTTCATTGACCAAGTTTACGGTGGTACATTTGGTTGAATTCATGTAGCAATAACATTGGTGTGTCCCTAGAGTTTTCCTATCCAAAATCATTCATTATGTTACTTTCTTATATTAGCATGTCATTTTTTACTACACTTCTACTTCTACAATAACGAATTTCTTTTCTTTTCTTTTCCTTACAACATTAGGAGAAGGATTCATAGGAGAACTAGAGAATGTCATTAAGTCACAAGACTCAATGTTTTTTTGTTTTTTTGGTAAAATGCACTAAAACTTTCCAAACTTTTATGGTTCTTTCGGGGATTCATAAGTCAAAAAAATCTTGAAGAAAGCAGGATTTATAAAGAATGGGTGTTTATAATTTTTAGAGTTTCCAAGGGAGATGAAGTCTTGTTGCAAAATAAGCATATTTTGAGTAAAAAATGAAAGGTTTTATTGTGTTAGTACAATAGAGCAACAAAAAAAAAAATAGAGCAACAAAAAAAAAAAAAAAAATCAATTTTCTTCAAATTTTTCTTATTTATCTTGAGATTGATGCGTGCACAATTCATAAGAGTTCAGAACCCTAAAAAATGCTCAGAAACCCTCTCTATAAATAAGAGGAACACTCCCGCATTCAAAGGATTGAATTTTTTTACTCTTAAAGGAGATTATAAGCATTCTAGTGCTCAGAGCATCTCCAACAACCTCCCTATTCCCCTCTCTTCTCCACATGTAGAGGGCCAAAACATGATTTTGTTACTCCAGCAACCTCTCTACATGTTCTAAATGTTATAGTAGCTCTTCAATTGTGGAGAGCTATTGTAACTCTCTACCCACATTAAAAATAATTTCCTTTTCTCTCTCCACAACAAAAGAATAAAGAGATGATAAAGAATAAATAAAAAATTAGTATTTAAATGTGATAGAAGAATAATGTAAGTATATCTAAATAAAGTAGAGACAAAATAAAAAGTCTACTGAAGAGTATATTTGAAAAAGTAAGTAGAGAATGGCTTTTTTCTCCACATGTGGGTGAAAGAATAAAAAGACTGTTGGAGTTGCTCTTAGTATTTAAAACCATGAAATTGCAAAACATCCTTTTGCATTTTGTACCCACAATCACAAAAAATACTAAACCCTTTTAGTATTCATCTTAGTGCTAACAAGTGTATTAAGTTTTTGTTTTGCAGGTTGTAGTGAAAGGACACTCAATCAGGAGGTTACATGTCATTGCATGCAAGGTATATTCTAGTTCATTCTCGTTATAATCATGTTTTAAGTATGTGAATGTAATCTGAATTGATTTGATTCGAATAGTCATAATGATGTTCTAAACTTTTGATCATGCATTGATAATAAGATGTAGTCCAGAATAGGTACGAGTCTAAGATAATTTATAAAACATCATTAGAATCAGGAAATCATAAAGTAGAATTGAAAAAAGTGGCCTCTGACCAATTCGGCACTCAGGTAATGACCCAAGTTCCAAATTAGCCCACTTGATGTCATGAATTGATGCATCTTTGGTTTTCCCATTAATATGTTCCCTAACGTGGTTTAATTCCCTTATCTTAGCTCTATAAATCATTTTTTTTTTAAGACTAAACAATTGTGGAAACTGAAGCTCTTAGGTTGATTGGCATTCGGGTTGTGAACTTAGTACCGGCTTACTTTAGTGTCGATTGGTACTCAGGTCCTTGTTTTGTAGATTTGCTTTTTGCTCCATTGATTTGTGATATGATTATGATTTTGATGTTAATTCGTGAAAGACAAAGAGTGCGAGTAAATATTTCCATTAAAAATTTAAAATATGCATATTTTGGCATAAGCAATTAGGTTGATTGATTAGCTTTTGTTATTTCCATTAATTGCATATAACCCTTTTGTTGTATTTATGCAAGTACTTGGTTGAAATTAGTGATCTAGTGGCCATTCGATCTTAGGAGATTGAATTAGGTCGGAATAGGTGGGGTGCCTAATACCTTCCCACCTAGTAAAGTAGCATTTGAACCTAATCTTTTGGGGACATAAGATTAGTTTGTACTATTTTTTGCTTTCTTTGATAGATTGTAATTGAGGATTAAAGCCTTGTAATTTTCTATGTTTTTTTTTTTTTTTTCCTGAGTATATTTACGATCAAAGCCTTGTAACTTTCTTTCAAATGAATTTATTGTACAAGTTTCTCGTTATTAATGAAAGAATGCTTTAGCAAGCACCACCATGAGCAACAACTATTTGGGTCATGAAGACATGGTTTACGTTGTTAAATAACCACATACAAGGTTCCAGAGGTACGACTCGTTTTCTTTCAATAGAATTTTGGTTTGGTTGTATCATAGAGATAATTTTCCTGTAACTCTTTAGCAAACTCTTTGAGTGAGGGCAAATATCGTCTTTAAGAAAGCAATTCTTGCGCCTCTAAGCCTACTTTGATTCTTCTTCTTCCATTGTTCCCTTTAAATTTTCCATCAAGTTTAATATGATATTTGAAGAGATGGAAGGAGGATTTGAAGCAGCAACATTTAAAGTGATGAACAAGATTTAAGTTGGATCATTTTGATGGATTCAATTTCACTAGTTGGCAAGACAAAAATGAAATTCCTTTTTTTTGCTTTGAAGATTTTCTATGTGTTGGATCCAAATTTGTAGCCACTTCCTGAACCAAGTGCTCAAGATATTGATGCTATCAAGGCACAATGGAACAGATGAGAAGAAGTTAAACTTGTCTGCAGGGCACATTTTGAACACTCTTTCGGATCATTTGTATGACAGTTTTACAACCTGATAGTCACTGAGGAAGATAGAACGTGTTTGTGTTTACCTGTGTTCCATTTGTTTTTTTCTTTTTTGGTTATCCTATCCTCATAATATTTTAATAAATAATCAATATCAATATCTATCTATATAATATATAATAGTAGAAGACATGGGCGTTGAAACCAAGAATACTTCATATAATGACAAGTGGCATATCTATTAATTGTTTTTAATTTCTGAAACCAAGTGGCATGTTTAGATTAATTTCTGAAGTGATACATTGTTTAGATTTCCTAAGTGGTTTACATGTCTATCTATAATTAAACTTCTAAAATGATACATTGTTTAATATTAAGAGACATCTAAATAAAATATCATAATAAAAATCTTTTAAATAAAATAGATAATAACAAATTCTTTAAAATAAGTCTCCTACTATTAAAAGACATTTTAATAAAATATCATGATAAAAAGCTTATAATTATTATAATTTCCTAATACTAGAAGACTTCTTAAATTTGATCTAAAAAATAACTTCTTAATAAAATTAACCGTCACTGTTTCACATTTTTTTTTTTTTTGACCCAACTTCCAAGTGATACATTGTTTACTATTAAAAGACATCTTAATAAAATATCATAATAAAAATCTTTTAAATAAAAACAGATAATAACAAATTTTTTAAAATAAGTGTTCTAATCCTAAAAGACATCTTAATAGGATATCATAATAAAAAAAATTAAATAAAAACATATATCACACCCAAACACAAATTTTTCTTTTAAAAAAAAATTCGATTTAATTCTTCTACTACTAATAGATTTCTTTCAAATATTCACTTCTTTGAGAGAAATTAAAAATCAAAGTTCTTTAAAACCAACGCCTAAACATAAACTTTCTCTTTAAAAAATTCATATTAGACTTCTCCCAAAAATTAATGACCCAAAAAAACAAATAGTCCAATTAATTCTCCTGCTACTTATACAACTCCTTTAAAAAATTAAAGACCAAACACAAATAAAATTCCATCTTGAAATTTTTTAAAAACAACAACCAAAACCAAAAATAAAAAATAACTCTACCATCGTTTTAATTAATAGAAAAATACTTTTAAATAAAAAAGTCCAATAGACATCTTTCGCTCACTTGCATTGTTTCAACTTTCATGTTTATTCTTAGTTAGGACATTTTCTCAATAACGTTCTCATCTTAAATAATATGATTTAACTATGTCCAGTGGCATAATCCTTTTAAAAAATAACTAATATGATTTAAATCTGTCAAGTGACACAATCCTTCAAAAAATGAAAAATAATAAATTTTGCAATACTAAAAGACTTCTTAACCAAATATACTTATGTATATAAGAAAAATTAAAAGAACTAAATGCACTATATCACTGTCTAAAAAAATAAATGATAGAGAGAGAGTCATTAGCAGACATGGAGAGAACGAAATGATAAATCACGTTGGATAACAAATCTTTTCATATTGCTGCGACAATTCTTTCTTTGGCCACATTTTATACATTGTAAACAAACTACACACAAATCTTTTACGTCGAATAACCGTTTGTCACTGCATTGAAGATCCGGTGAATGGGATATGAAAATTTCTTAGTTTTGCCGAGAAGAAGAATGCCTTTGAGAAAAGCATCAAGGTATTGGGAAACACTATTTGGATATTACCGCACCTCTGAAATATCATGATTGGCTTCGTGTAATCCGCTCAACAATGTCTCTTGACCTTAATGCCATCACGTGTGATTCACTGCTACATGCATGTGCAATGGTTGACGTGTATTGATGAACATAGAAAGTTGGGTGAATTCAATCGGATCAAACTAATTGAATCCATTTCAACACACTTTTGGATGTGACTACCAAGTTTGTTATGGATCTAAGGTATTTGGGTAGAATTAGTTTTGTTTTGCATTTTTGTGTTAGATTTGGTTTTATTTTGGATATTTGGGTTAAATTACTTTGGGGTATCTTTCTATTATTTATGAGAATGTAGGGAAAATGTTATTAAGAAATAAGAATGAAACTTAATTTTATATTGCTAAAAAGCCTAAAATAATACTCTATGTATACTTTTTGATAAACTATGTTAAATGCATGCTTTCGGATTTTGTTTTGTTTTGAACTGTTATGTTCTAGATATTATTTCATAAAATATTTAATAAAATTAATTATTCCTTAAGATTTAGTGTAAAAAAAAAATATATATATATATATATATATATATGTATAGATATTAAAAGAAGGTATCCCGCACATAGTGCGGATTATAGGCTAGTATATATAATTGCAGAGACCTTTATCTGAGATTCTGCCAAATGTTTCTCTTTTCATAGTGTGAGATTCTGCCAAGTGACATGTTTATCTATTGTTTAATTTTGTCAAGTGATACGTTGTTTAAATAAGTCATATCTATCTATCATTTAAATTTCCAAAGTGATACGTTATTTAAATAAATTGACTTAATACATTTTATTTATCAAACAGTATTAATCAATTCCAGTCAAACACTTTTAAATAAAAACATTTAAAATAAGTCTCCTACTACTAACAAACATCTTAATAAAATATACTTTTTAAGTAGTATAATTAATAACGTTCAAATTATAATACTAACAATAACAACGGATAATAATAAAATTTTATTAAAAAAATCCAAAATATTTCTCCTACAACTAAAAGACATCTTAACAAAATATACTTCTTCAAGATAAATGAAAAACAGTTAATTTAAAATATACCTCCCAAGCAGCATGACTAATAGCATTAAAATCAAACGATCTCTTCATTCTCCTACTACTAAAAATTACACATCTCTTCATTCTATCTTCTTCAAAGTTCGGCCTCATTCACAGTTAAAAGAATCTCTCTTAATGATCATTAATTTCAAAGAGTGCCGAGAACACTCTGTTGCTTCTCTCACTAAAATTGGTGTTGTATTTCCATCCCTTATTGTCGTGGTCTTCAACAACATTAAAGGATCCATAATTTCGGTATGAGTACCTTAATTAATTCTTTGTTCTATGGTTCTTTTTTTTTGTCTTTCCATATCTTTTTCCATTGTCTATAGTGATACAAGTTCTGATATTTTTTTGTTTTTCTATCATAATTTTTTCCCTTCTTGCTTTTGTATGTTTGTCTATTTTCTTATAGACAACAATATATTTTACAAAAATATATATTAATGATATTATACTTGATGGAATATATATCAACAATTATCTTTTACTTCTGGAGCAATCTTAGAATTTTTATCATATCATGTTTATCTTGTTAGAGTTATAGTGGAACATTTAAACACTCAGTAAAAATAGTGATATCCACTACCATTTTATGCTGAATTTTAAATACTTCACATACAAATTATCCCGTGCTTTGCGCGGGTATTGCGCGGGTTATACGCTAGTTATTTACAAAAAAAATAGGAACACTAAATAAATATATGGGCATGTTACTGCTTCCCGGATGGGAATTCTTTGAGCTAAGATGGATGATCTTGTCAAAGTGGGTCATTCATTAAAAGTCATAGATTAGTGAAAAAAGAAATGTTAAAATAAAGAGTCAATGGACATAAGGGTCTATTTGCAACAATACCAAATTTTATGTACTAAAACTAAAACAACACAAAAGTTTAGGGGGGTTTTAGTGCATTTTACATTTTAAAAAAATTGTGGATAATTATCTTAAGAGATAATACACATTATTTTCTTAAATAATCAAAAAGAACAATTGAATCCTAATCCTAGCTAATAACTAGTGTCCAATGTCATTAAAAATCGTAAAAAACTGAAATAAATCGGATAACTAAAAAAAGGGGCCCAAAGTTTGGTAAATTAGCCAAGTGTCGAACTAGCCTACCTGAGTGCCGAATTGGCAACTTGGAGTGCTGAGCAAGGCATACAAAATCCACATCCTAAGAACCATGGTAGAGAGAACCCAAGGGTATGAGAGAAAATAAGAATTGTCTTTTTGATCTCATCCATACATGAGTTACGCAAAGGGGGGTACATACTACATACCCTTTTTGTTTGTTACCCACCCCCATGTAATGTGTATTAGTGACATGGGGAATTAATCTTATTAAATAGGAGTCAGCTTTGCAGGTTGGGTCAAGCCCAAGGCGACCCGGTTGGTCAGCTTCAAATTTTGACATATACAAATAGCAATTCTGGAAAATTCACTATTCAGAATTTTCCTTTGAATGTGTGCAATTATTTCAATAAAAAAATTGGTCAATGATTGTTTATATAACCAACTCTTAAAACGGTTACCAGCCGTTAAGAACAATCAACCCTTACCTTGACTTATTTTTTTCTTATATAATTATGTAGAATTCTATTATTTTTGTTAAGGAATATCACATTCATTAGATATTATAGTTGTGTTAGTAGTTTTATGTATAAATAGAACATCTTAGAACACATTGTAATCCATAAAAAAAATATTATACACTGAGTGAATTAATAAAAAAATGTAGTTTATTAGGTTTCATCCTGTGGATATAGACTCACATAGTCGAACCACGTAAAAACCTTAGTCTTCATTCCTTTCTCTCTCTCTCAATCTCTTCTTTATCTTTTTTTTTTTTTTTTTTTTTTCATCATCTTTTATATTTCTTGTTTAGATTAGAGTTTTCCACAATTCTAATTTTTTTTCCTCATAACAGGGCTTCTTTAATCTTTCAATATATATATATATATATAACACATTGAAATTAAGCGTACTACTATCTTGTGGTAAACGTGGGCGTGGCAATATTATACAGTGGCCTACTCGGCTTCGGCACTGAATGCACACACCTTAAAAAAAGGGATTGCACATGATCCTCTGCCCCATTGATACTGTCATTGCTGAGACAAAAGCACCTTCCCTGATCAGCCATGTTGGATATGCCCAAAACTAAGCCATTTTGGCATTCAAAATTGCAAATCCCATGCTTTTACTCCACGTGTGGCATAAAGAAGCCCAATCACAATTCACATGTAATGTTCGGCAGGTGGGCCTAACAATCTTCCCGGTACCCGGTACGGACACCTGTTCCCTACCTCTCTTTTCTCTCTTTACTCTCAAATTAAAAAACTCCACAATTCCACGGATTTGGCTTCAAAATTGCAGATAATAAATATGAACTTGTAAATTAATACCCCCAAAAAAGTACTTGTCAATTTATTGTAAAGTACAAAAGCCCCATGACATTGTTTATTATAATCAGATGCTAAATCCTAAAGTGTGTATGTGTTGTCTTATCAAGACAAACTAATCCAGCTCAATAGGCATTTGGCCTAGTGGTGGCGTGGGTTTGAGTCCCCACTTATACAAATTAGTATAGTGTGTGCATGTGTTTCTATCGTCAATTCAAAAAGAAAAAAGAAAAAAAGAAGAAGAAAAAATAACAGGCTAATCCTAAGCAAAACATTAGAACCAACCGCTTATTGTACATTTTCTTAGTATTATATCTAAGGTTAATTAAATTCAAGGGTAAAATGCTTGAGCCCTAAAGACTTTTTGAACTTTTATATTGTTGTAGTAAGATCCATTAACTTTTTTTTTTCTTCACCAATTTAGTACATAAATTTTGGGTGCTGCTGCAAATAAACCTCTTCGGTTGATTTTCGATTTATAACTTTTTTTTTACACAAAAAAATCCAAAAGAAAATGAATGAATCTTATTGCACAACATAAAAGTGTAAGGAGTCTTAGTGTTTTTTTTTTTTTTTTTTTTAAAAACAATTTGGTGCAAAAAAAAAAACATTAAAATAGATGGCAAATGGACAAAAGTGGTCTATTTGTTACAATACCAAATTCGTGAAAAATAAGAAGTTGAGGAAGTCTGACTGTAACAACTTAAAAATTCAAGGGTTTTAATGCATTTTTTTTTTCTTTTCTAAATTCAAATATAAAACCACATTGTCCAATGAAATATATACAAGAGAAATTTAGGTAGAGGTCTTTAGGTGTAGTGCATTACGTTCACCAATTAAATTCAAACATATAGTTATATTAAATAATGAAGCACAAACAATATTATATTTTCCAAAGAGAATCAAATGTAACACAACTAATTATATGTGTTTGACTTTAGTTGAGGAAATTAATTTATTTTATTTAAATTTTACCTAAATACAAACAATATTATTTTTTTCTAAGGATAATTAAATTTAATGTACTCATATATTTGAATTTAATTAAAAGGGAATGGCTTGGGTTCAGTGCACAGGAGCACTGGACCTGTTGAGATGCTGCCATGTGTACAAAAACTGTACAAAACTGGACACATGGCAACATCTTAACAGATTCAATGCTCTTGTGTACTAGACCCAAGCTTTTCCTTAATTAAAAGACTTAAAAAACTATATATAAATTTTATCCTTCTTATTGCATTTTTAACCGTGACCCTACCTAATCGATACTGCATGTGACACTCTTCCCAAAATGCCTAGACAAGTAAACCAAGCAAATAGTCACCCCTCTCTCTCTTCCATGTGCCTATCATGTGCAGAACAAGTAGTTATGGGACGAGTGTTTATAGATCATTGTGCGGTTCTCATTATGGTGTTCTTCATTCTACTCTAACATGTTTATTTTGTCATTTGGTTGTTTGAGTTTGACTAACACCACTAATACATTGCACTCTTCTACCAAATTGGACACTACGGAGATTTGGTGGGTGGCTAAGATCACCCAGATAAGCCAGTTTTGTAACAACTATACTTAGTTTACAAGCACTGAGGGCTGGGTCCCAGACTTGCGCATTTGAGACGTCTTTGGTAGTAAGTACTTCGTCAAAAGGCTGCAGAAAATTAGAGAATAAGATAGTAAACAGTAATTGTCTACTTATATTGTATGATCATATATCCACTACTGGACCCAAAAGTTTTTGACACACACTCGCTCTGTATTATAATATCATATAATGATAATATTCCCCACACCAACGAGAAGCTGAGATGGAAACCCATATCTCCAAGTAGATGGTAACAATAATAAAAAGGTAGGTAAAAAGTATAGTGAATATTTAAGTACAACCATATCCTAAATCCACCTCATGCAGATTTCTTTTTCTATTTTCTCCTACTTTCCTTTGTATGACTATTAGTACGGATTATACTAATTTAAATAAATAGATAGACACTAAATAATACTAATACTAATAACAAATAAATTCTAAAAATAATGTTCGACATAAATAGGAAAATACAATCAACATTACAACATATACAGCCAAGCCCAAAAGACGAAAGTGATAACAATGCAAAGAATGGAAAGATAAGTTGCTAGAACGGGATTCTACCCATAAGTAGGCCAAACAAATCAAATTGAATTGGAGGCAACAGTTGCTTGAATGGGAAGGTACCTTTAAGCCAAGGAGATGCCCTAAAACCCCCCAAAAAAATCTTAATAGATTTCATAAATGTGACACATATTCCCTAAAACCCCCAAAAAAATCTTAATAGATTTCATAAATGTGAAACATATTCCCTAAAACCCCAGGGTCCCCAAAAGGTACAGCAAAATCTAACTATAGATTTCATTTTATATAATTTTCAGGGATGCCTTAATTAAAGCCTCATAAACATAGGGGTACCTATAGGTTTTTTATTTTTATTTTTGGGTTGAATAGCAACTAAACAAGACCCACCTATAAAACCAAAAAAAATCCCCAAAAATAGGCTTTTAAAAAACAGTCACCTACCCCAAGTCCCAACTCCTAAACAAAATAAATAAATAAAAATAAAAATGAGCCTCCTTATGAAAAAAATAAAATAAAAACACAAACCCTAAAGGAAAGTGGGGTGGGACCCATTGTAGCAGAGACAAGGTCGGATGATAGTCCCATCCCATGCGTTTTTAGTTTTATTTTTAATTAAATAATAATTATTGATAATTTGTTATATGTCCCTCCAAAACTCTTGGTACAGCTCAAGAGGCACCTCAACCCAACCAACGAGTCACAACACAACACAACCACAACCCCTTCGATTCAGAAAATCAGAATCCAAAGTGCCAGAAAACTCTTTCAGATAAAAACATTAAAGAAAGAGCAGAGAGATTCCAAGAGGAGAAACAAAGAAAGATACTCTCTTCTAATCTATAATCTAATCTAATATCTCTTCTCTTCTCTTCTCTGCTCTGCTCTGTTCTGCTCTTCCCTTCTCTTTCAAGCTCTCTGCTTTTCTTCTCAATTTCATTTCCAAATGGATTGTTGGTCTTCTCCTCTCACCATGGATGACGAATTTGCAAAGCTTGTGATTCGAATGAACCCTCCAAGGTACTTCCACTCTTGTATTTCTTTGTGTTTGTTGGGGTTTCATATTTTCGTTTCATTTTGAAATTTGGTGTTGGTTTTTGTTGAATTGAGGTGGGTTCTTGTTTCTTTTTCGAAATTTTGTCTTTCTTGAGCTGAAATGGTCGAGCTTGATGGTTTTGACAACATGGGTTTTGTGATTTTGTTCCTTTTCGATATGGGATTTGCAGTGTTACAGTTGATAATGCCTCGAGCAGGAAAGCCACTTTGATTAAGGTATTAATTTGATTTAAATTCAATTCTTTTGGGTTATCTGACTTATCTTGTATGCAACTCAAAAGGGTCACTCTTTTTACAATGAATCTTGTGAAAAAATGTTAGGTTGATAGCGCAAACAAGCGTGGGACTTTGTTAGAGTTGGTTCAAGTTTTGACTGACTTGAATCTTATAATTCGTCGAGCTTACATTTCTTCAGATGGGGAATGGTTCATGGATGGTTAGTTTCTGATTCTCAAATTGTATATATTCATTCATAAGATACCTTCAATCAATGGTTTGTGATTGACTTTTGTTATTTCCTTTTGTTCTTTGCAGTGTTTCATGTCACTGATCAAAATGGGAACAAGCTGTATGAAGATGATCTTGCTGAGCGTATTCAACAGGTAGAGCTCCAAAACTAGATTCTGTTTTATGTCAATTATGAGGTGATTAAGAAATAATGACCTTATAGGTGGAGATATTTAATGTAATAGTGCGAATTCTGAATGGACTGATTTCTATACTTGTAGGAAGAACTTGGTAGTTGATTTCTACTGTTTTCCTAGTTCTCTATAGAATGCTTGTATGGCGGTTTAATCATAGACCAGCAAAATTTTCAAATTAATTTCGACATTACTCTTGTTCAGATTAATAAAGTTCTTGTAACTGCTAAAAAGATCAATTTAGAGAGACTAATAAAAAAACCACTCCCCCCCCAAAAGAAAAAGGAAGTAGGCAGTACTGTACTATTCACAAAATTCTGGTTAAATGCTTAATTGTTATGGAAGGAATCTAGACAATCAAATTCTACACCTCAAACTGAAGTTAATGTACTCGTCTTGGATAGAAGACTTTAACGGATAGCTACAGGGCTTTCTAATTTAATCACTGTCCTCAATTAAACACCTCAACAACTAGATAATAGAAGGACAAGACAAAGAAAAAGAAGTGGTTGCTGATTGGTCTGTACCATAATCATTTAGCTACTTTCTGTGTGGATCCTTGTGAAGTGCGAGTCATGTTGATAGTTAATTTCACATGTTGCAGTCGCTGGGACCTAGGGCACGTAGCTTCCGGTCCTTGAGAAGGTCTGTGGGTGTCCAAGCTGCCATGGAACACACAACAATTGAATTGACTGGAAGAGACAGGCCAGGCTTGCTTTCAGAGGTTTTTGCTGTCCTTGCTGACCTTAAATGTAACGTGGTAGCCGCGGAAGTCTGGACCCACAATTCAAGAATGGCGTCAGTTGTTTACATCACTGATGAGGCAATTGGAATGCCAATTGATGATCCTGATCGGCTTGCTAAGATCAAACAGCTTCTTCTTTATGTGCTAAAAGGGGATAGAGATAAACGGGCTGCCAACACTGCTGTTTCCGTGGGTTCCACTCATAAGGACCGGAGGCTCCATCAAATGATGTATGCTGATCGTGATTATGATATGGATGATGCAGATTGTGTGTCAACTAGTAACAGAAGCAAACTTCTTGTAACTGTAGAGAATTGTGCAGATAAGGGATATACTGTTGTGAACTTGAGGTGCCCTGACCGTCCTAAGCTACTCTTTGATACTGTATGCACATTGACAGATATGCAATATGTGGTATACCATGCAACTGTCATTGCTGAGGGACCGGAGGCTTATCAGGTTGTCTTTAATTTCTTTGTTTGCTTCTCTTGTTTGATAATGCTTTACAATTACTTGAGTTGAAGGCTTTCTAAGTCAAACAATGCTCTCCAACTTTTTCATTGATGAGTAATTTATTTATTTCTACATTGCTGTCAAATTCATTAATTTCTTGAAATGCACTTCACAACTGATGTAAAGGACCTCAATTGATTGTTTCATTTTGCTGATAGGAATACTATATCAGGCATATGGATGGCTACCCTATTAGTTCTGAAGCAGAGAGGCAAAGGGTAATCAATTGCTTGGAGGCTGCTATAAAGAGGCGAATTTCTGAGGTACAAATGTGGGGCATTTTTCTTGAATGAAAGTTTTTAGTACTTGTCCAACTCTTATTTGATGTTAACAAATATTAATATGATACAGGGTATAAAACTAGAACTCTGCGGTGAAGATAGAATTGGCCTTTTGTCTGATGTTACTCGAATATTTAGAGAAAATGGTCTATCAGTTACTCGAGCTGAGGTTACAACCAGGGGTTCCCAAGCTGTTAATATTTTTTATGTGACTGATGCATCGGGAAATCCAGTGAAGAGTGAAACAATTGAGGCAGTTCGGAAAGAGATTGGTCTTACAGTACTTCATGTGAAGGATGAAGCTGACTCAAAATCTCCACCCCAGGAGAGTGGGAGATTCTCTTTGGGTAATCTCTTCCGATCCAGATCAGAGAAGTTTCTATACAACTTGGGTTTAATGAAGTCATATTCTTGAGCAGTTAATTGGGAAAAAAAGGTGATGTCCAATGCATGTAAGTATTAAGAAAAGTCTGTGTAGTTGTAGATTGTGCTTTAGGACCAAATTGCGAAGGTATCATGTGCATACCATGTCAATCTTGGTCAGCCCTCAAAGTTGTAATCTTTCAACTTGTAAAGTTTCTTGTGCATACAGTTCCTAGCTGCATTTTTTGGTCAATGTTCCGCGCATATACATTTCCTTGTTTGCATTTTTTGGTCTTAAAAATGTTTTGTAAATACAAATGCACTGTTGTATTACTTCAGAATATTCTCTTTGTTTTTTTCTTGGTCTGGTAGAATCTTAATTTCAAATTCTTTGTTGTATACGACTATAAAAATATAAAATTAAGAATTTTTATTTATTTATTTATTTATTTTTGGTGGTAAAAGGCTAGATATGTGCTTAAGCAAAAAATGATATGTTATCAAAATGAGTAATGTTACCATGTTAGGGACATAACATTTTTTTTTTAATATTTTTTTCCACAATTACTAATATGACTTATTAAGAATGGAACATCATTCTTACATGGTTCAACCACTGCCACTATTTAATGCGATTTAAGTTTGTGAACTGAGTTCAATTCCCTTAAAAACATAGAAATAATGTCGGGCTTCATGCAGCACAAAAACGTGGTTAAGTTGATTGATGAAAATGACAAGGAAAAATGGCAAAATCATGGCTCAAATATTGTATTGAAGTGCTTTGTTACTTGTAAAGAGGGTTAGGAGTTAGGACCCCCCCATATATGAGTGCGCCGCCAGGATTGACTTGTTACAATTCTGATTAAAGAAGTGCGTTTGTGACACTGTGCGGTTGAGTTAGGTTGCAATATAGTAATACACATTAATCAGATTGAAGTTCAAAATATCTTCATAAGTAGCTTTCATTCTAGGCATTTTCTGAAAGTGGCACGTAGTGCTATGGTAGGTAAGGTCACTACCGAAACAGTAACCTTACAGCCCTATGTAATCTCCACTCTTATGTGGCTGAGTGGCGTGAGAACCAGTTCTCACTTTTACTACTTCCTTTTCCAACTTTCCTTCTTACTATGCTTTGTTTATTAGTATTTTTTTATTCGTTTACCGATGCTAGTTGTTTGATAATCCCAAATCATGATTGCATCACAAAATTAGGGATAAAACCTCATGTTTTCGGTTTTTTGTTTCAAGTTTTTCTAAGACTTTGACTTTTTCTACTATTTTATATTGTTTTTATATTTTTATATTTTAGTAATTACATCACCTAATAAAATTTTATTGGATTAATATTTTGGAAATTCCACCCTTGAATTAAATGTTCTCTATTATCTTAATACTCATGTCAAATTTTGTTCTAATATAAAAACATAAAATTTATTCATTTGATAGATGACATAATTCATCTTAAATTTTGTAAGTATGGAGGGTATAAAAAGAAAAAAAAAGAAAAGAAATTCAATGATAAATTTATCAAAATTCGCATTCAATTAAGAGATATAACATTCCTTAAAGTTATATCATATTAAACTTGAACCCAAACCTTATTTAAAACATGCTTTCACACTACTGTTTTTGTTTTTGAATCTTTAATAATTCTATCTTGTTCCAATCAAAAAATAAATAAATAAATAATTCTATCTTGTTATACTTTCAATTCAATCAAAGTTCAATCTAAAAAAAAAAAAGAAATGTCTCCTTTAATTTGATAGGCTCCAAATTCGAAGTCCAATTCTCTGTTGCCAACGCAATGGACAAGATTTGGAATTAAATTAAGAAGAATGATGGAATAAAGTAGCTCAATGAGTGAAGAAATGCATCACAACAGTTTGGATTGGACTTTGTAAAACAAAAGAAATTAACAATAAATAAAAAAACAAAAAAAGAGTAAGACAATAAGACAAAAATTAATTAAAGTTATAGGTAAGGAGGCTAAATCATTTTCAAGTAATTAGGCATGAAATGAAATAAATAGAATAAAATACAATGTTTGATAGTAGCATGATGATGAGTATAATGATTTTGTAATTGGAAAAGTCCACCGACAGAATCTCAACACAAAGGTCTGGCACGTCACGCATCTCCACGCCCATATGACTCGTCGCTTTCACTATTCCTTGTCTTTGGTCTTGGAATCGTGATTGATTGGTATCCTCCATTACACGTGGCACAATCCCAGCAACATGATGAGCCGCCAGTACATGTGGGGTCAACATCCCTGTCTTATGTCGTGGCCACTCAGATGTGGGTCCCACTTACCCTTTCCACGCCGTTGTACAGTACAGTGCCCCCCGTCCCGAGTTGGATATCTTTTTCCTTACAAAAACACAGTCACGTGGTCAATATCGTATAGAATCCTCCTGGGAGCACGTGCGTTTGGATATCAGAATCCTTATTAATGCAAATGCAATGCAATGTTGCTACCACTGCTACAGTGGTGTAGTCTTATCACTATCACGCTCAATTATTAATATCGAGGTTTGCCTTTGCTATGCTCATCCAGGCCCGCATGTACCTGAGTAACATGCACTCTGTATTTTGCAACTCCTATGAATAAATGTGTATTTGCAGCCTTGCAGTTGCAGGTTCTATATTCCCTGATTTCCCTCCCTAGTAAAACATGTGTTATTGTATCAAATAAATGCAAAAAGAAAGAGAAGAATTGAGACTAAAAACAAATAAATAAATGCAGAATTGTATAAAATATTGACAACCCTGGACTCTCCTTTCAATACAAGGACAAGACCAAGACTTCAGTTTTGGGAGCCAAACCATAAACCAACAATTTTTAATAACATTCAAATTAGTATCTATTTGGTATTTAGCAAAATATCAAAAAAGAAAGGTTAAATTGCATAATTACCTCCTGAGTTTGGATCATTTGTAAATTGACCTCCTGAGATTTCAATTTTATAATATAACTGTCGGGGGTTTTTTAATTGATGAAATTGATTTCTCTAAATACATTTTTTGTCAATTTTGCTAACAAAATTTGTCACATGCATTGCACTTAGGTTTATAATAATAATTTTTTTATTATAAAATGGTTACATGTAATGCACGTGACAAATTTCTACTAGCAAAATCGACAAAAAAATGCATTTAAAGGGGTCAATTTCCACAATTAAAAAATCTCAGGTGGTTATATTGCAAAATCAAAACCCTAGGGGATCTGTTTGCAATTGACTCAAACCTTCAGGGGTGATTATGTAATTTGGCCAAAAAGAAAAAAGAAAAAATGACTAATTCCAAATTATTTGCATTTTTTGTTTTGAAACAATAAAATGTTGAATATGGTTCTTCTATAATCTTTAAATCAAATAAAAGTTATATTTGCTGTCTATATATATATATATAATATTCTTCAAATTTAAAAACTAAATTAGTGTTATCAAGTCTTAGAAGAAAAAAAAAAAATCACAACTGAGTCATTTGTGTAGTTAGACAATTGTGTACCCAAATTCCAAATTCCAAAACTTTTAACTCTGGATCTCAATCGCTTACAATCAAAGCTAAACAACTTAACAACACGATCATTTGAATAATATATATATTAACTGAACAATAAACAAACTGTTTTGATGTTCACAAAAAGTAAAAAATAACACCCATCACATAGGCACACAATGTCTCACGGTGCATATTCACTTGAATAGGCTAGATAATCTTTTTCTTTTTTTTTCGTCCTTGACCAATTTTTAATTTTAAAGAGGGTCAAGTATAGTTTTTTTTTTTTAGTCCCCCCTCCTTTCTATTTTTAGTTACACCACTGATTAAGAATCTTGACATATTAGTGATTTATGTACAAATTGACAACACTTTTTAAAGTGGTTAATAACATCAATACGGTAGCACCACTTAAAGTGGTTAATAACTTAATACCTTTAATACGGTAGCACCACTTAAGTTTAGGTTTTTATTAACTAAAAAAAAAATCTTAGGAAGGGGGGCATAGGTGTGAGTCAACTGTCATTTTCAATTTTTCAATTCTATTTGGACCAATCTAATTCTTGAAAGAAAATTAGGTGTGTGAGAACTACAACCCTTGGGTAAAGGTCAAATGGGCCTCAAAATAATTACTCAATCGTTAATGGACCAATCCTTTAGATTGAAGGTTGATTTACATGTTAAGGAGTCTCCACTTAATTTAATTATTTGGACAAAATAAGAAATTTCACAATAAAAATAATTCATCTTTGAATTTGTACAATGACCAATGCATTCATGAAAAAAAAAAAAAAAAAATCACATGTAAATGAGTTTCCTAATTGTAGTCTAGTAAAAGGAGAAACACTTTTGTAAGCTGACACTTTACATATGAATCATCAATCTAGTTTCAGAAGCTTGGTTATAAACTGGGAAGGTGTTAGACACCCCATTTTATCCAACTTAAGTCGGTCTTCTAGATTGAGCTTGGCCAAATATCCACATCATGTCAATGCATTAACATGTTTGCATCAAAATTCTTTTTTAACGTTCAAGTTGTTGTTAAGTCCATCTCATGTGAATTTTATGTTATAGTCATTAGCATGACATCAAGTTGAACAACACATCCAGGATTGGGGAGCTAGGATTGAGCAGAGCTTCGATTCTATCTTTTGTAAAAACGTCCATAAAAGAATTTGGGATGCCCTTCTTAAAATAGAATTCGTTGTCCTTTACAATGGTGTAAATGAGAGGAATGAGAGACTTTTGGAGCCAAAACTTGAATTTTGGAATTCAAATTTAAGGAGCTCTAATAAGGGGATCTCATTTACTTTTAAGAGACTCCCCCTCATCAGTTGTTGATTAATTATAGTTGTTGGGGAGCTCAAAAGGGGCTTTAGAGGCAAATTAAATGAGCCAAAATGAGGCTCCAGGCTCAGAGTGTCGACGACACTTTAAGCCTAGATTAGAGTGCCTGGGCAAGACTCTACGAGTATGCTTTAGTATTTTGGTTATAACTTTCTCATTTGATACCAGATTAAGGTGCAATTTGTGGTGTTGGAAAGCTAACACAAATAAAAAAAATTCTCAGATTTTTCCAATTCGTACAATTTCGAGCCCAAAATGGCCTTTCAAGATGAGCCTTAAAAATTGTTTTGCAATTGGTTGACACTTTCGTTTTTGAATTTTCGTTGCACGTTTTTGTGATGTTTTGGCAGCTGTGAGGGCTAGTTTTCAGCCCATACTGAATCCTTGATTCTCTCCTATTTGCCTTGGATAATATTTTGGCAAATCAAAATCCTTTTTTACAAGTTTTCAATTAAATAAAAAATTTCCCTTTTGAATTCAAAATCAAATCATACTATGTGTGTGCATGCATGATTGATTTTAAATCCCAACCAACCGGAATTGGACACCTCATTTTTCAATAATTAATTCTTGGAGAACCAATTAGAATTTGAGGGAGTTAATAGCATGAGGTTAGTTTTGATTTTAACCTCACAACTTTATCGTTAAATATTGATTTAACAATAACTTTTAATCAAATGATCCGATTTAAACATGTAACATATCGTTTTGATCTCTTAAAGACTTGTTGGGTAGCCTTTAATTGTCTTTCAGACAGTCAAGTTTATCCTTGATTTAAAACCTTAATTTTGGTAAGTTGTGGACTTATTGGATGACCTTTAATTGTCTTTCAGACGGTCAAGATTATTCTTAATTTAAAACCTTAATTTCGGAAAGTTGTGCTTCCTATATTTAGAATTTTAACTCATTAAACCCTAGTTTATATTAGGATTAGGATGCATGTAGCAAAATGGGGCTTTAATATTTATACATGAAACAAAGCCAAACTACCCTAATCACTTAAATTGTCATTGTAACTTCCCACAACAAACTTAATTAGAGTAAGTGGGGATTTGAACTATGATTCTCCTCATACGGGAAAGTAAATAATATTTTTAAATTACAAGACTCTTGACATAACTAACACTTCCTAATACAATACAAATACGACTTGCCATGTATTCATTTCCTTATCTTAATACAACTTTTAGTAAAATACAACAGTTGAATACTACTTGTAACTCATTATTATACAACCTGCATTATAACAATTACATATAATTTTAAGAACTTTAGAAGATCAACTCTAAAAAAATCCTAATTCACGACGACATAGCCCTCCCTCTCCCTCTATGACTTTTTTTAATTGTCATTAAGCTTTAGGCATGGATAGTGTATCACACCTTGTCGATAGTATTATATACTAGTATTAACAATATCATTAATGGATCTTCCGTGATGAAAAATTGAAAACAATGAGCCTATGACGAGAACGGTATTGTGGACAACGACGATACAATAATGAGCTTATGAACCTTGAATTAAGGCGTAGCCTAATAGGTACAAGAGAGAGCCCATCTCAAAAAACAAACCAGCAGCTTTGATAGAAGTGGAACATACTGTTTACGCACAGTCCGTCTACGAAATCCGTAAGCGTAGCTGTGTTCAGAGCACCGAAATTCAGAGCATGCTACTACAATTATTATTATTATAGAGTCGCTTAATGCACTCATTGTGCTTTGTACGTGTTCCGTATTCGATAGAATAGCGTTGCAAAAAACGCCAACTTGCGGCACAACTAACCAAGTGGAGAAAGTACGGATTGAGGTCCATGCAATTGAGTGTTTCTTAATTTTCAACTTCAACCATTTAATAAAAAATTATTAAAAAATTTAAAAAGTAAAAAGTGAAAAAATTATGAAATTATGAAAGAAGAAAAAAAATATTGCATGTGATCTTAATCCGAAAAAGTACACATTTTTTTAATTTTATGTGGAACGTGTGTAAAAAGTAATATTTGTCTTTTCTCCCTCATATTCTTATCTTTTTTTTAAAAAGGTAGATAGATGATTTTATTCAAAGAGGCAAACGAATACAAGTATAGAGAGAGGGATCAAAGGATGAGCCCCTCATATTCTTATCTTACGATCATGATTACAGTTTTGCAAATTAAATAGCTATTCCGTGGTATTGTATCAATTTTTCCAAAAAGAGGGCTGGTGAAACCGTGAAAGTTTGGGAATACTACTTTTGAATTTCTTAGAACCGGAATTGGATGCAACTATGCAAGAGAGCATGATATGGCTAATGATTAGTGTCGACACCGGCGGAAAATTTCCAAGTTTTTTTTTACTTCTCTCTCTAATGTTAGGTTAAGAAGTTTTCTTTTTTATTTTCCTAGATACCGACCCCCATTTGGCGAGCGTGTGTGTGATCTCTATCTCTTTTCCATTTCGAGATACGAGTTGTGTGTGTGTGGGAACTTGTGTACGTGTGTGCATGTGAGCACAAATTTGGAGTCGCCACCAACCATGGGAAATTTTAAGGTGTGATTGGGCACCTATGTCTAATAGATTTTAACCTATTTAGACATCTAAAACTAAATGGTCTTGAACCAGAGATAGGTTCGGGGGTTTGCTTATGCGTGGGGAAGGTGTTAGGCACCCCACGACATCCGTTTAAGAAAACGGTTACCTCCTTCCTAGTGTTCTCTTTTATTTGCTAAGCCTAAGTTTGTTGGTTTTAATTATGAACGAATGTCCCAAATTCGGTCGAACAATATACCAAGAATGGCAAATGCAATTTAACCTTATTTGATTTTGATAAGACTCTTTATTTCACCGTCCCTTTTATCTTTGTATTTTTTAAGTTTCCGGGCATTTCGGTGGTAGGATGTACTTGAAATCCTAACACCTAGTGCCGGGACAAACAATTAATGTTTTTGGTGCCATATTCGGGATCTCTTTACCCTTGATTTCCAAGGATAAAGCGGTCCGTCAAATAGCGGGGTTTTGGGTGATTAATTCACACTTTGGGGAATTTTAGTCCATGATCCTATGGGAGTTAGAGCGTGTAGAATCCCTTACACGAAAGCACGTACCAGCCACACCCCCGTGTAAAGGACTCATACCTTCGTTTCTAACGCCCACATTACCATGTTTATTCTTTTTAATTTTTTATGGCAAAGTGTATTTTAATCACATTTTTATATCAAAGCGATAAACACTTAAACAAGTAATCACGGCATGTTCGCAGCACATAAATTACAGGAACGAGTACGAAGACAAATAAAATGTTCAAACAAGTAATCACGGCATGTTCGCAGCACATAAATCACAAGTATGACATAATATGGGATGATCATGGTATGTTAGCGGTACGTCAATCATAAGTATGAAATGACATAAATGCAACATTTATTTGAAATGGCAAGGTGCAATTCATGACAATTTTTAGGGAGAGGGTCAAGACCTCGTGGGGTCGGGATTCGATGCTATTGAAAGACTTACTCGGATCCCGACACCACCATAGGATTTACATGAATAAACCAAATAATCTAAAAAAGAGGGTTTTAATGCCTTTTCGGGCTTACACGAAGGATTGGTGCTATTGAAAGACTTATCCAAACCTTCGACGCCAAATAGGACTTAGATGAGAAAATCTATTTTGAGAATGGGGTTTCAATGCCTTTTCGGGCTTACATAAGAGGTTGGTGCTATTGAAAGACTTATCCAAACTCTTAATGCCAAATAGGACTTAAATGAGAAAATCTATTTTGAAAACATGGTTTCAATTTACGGGTCCAACGCCTCATGGATTTACATGGGGTTTAAGTGCTATTGAAAGACTTACCTAAAACCACCAATACCGTTTGGTATTTTCACGCCCAAATCAAAATAATGAAATATGAACAATATTTACAACAACGTAGTAAATAATGAAAATAACGGGGTTTAAATAAAGGATTTTCGTGGGTCCAATTCCTATGGAATTACGTGATGGTTAATGCCTCTTTGAGGTCTTACATAGCCCACCACGACCAATCGGGATTATCACGCCCAAATCTCAAAGGGGAAAGGGGAAGATAATAATATTCACAATATTCGCAATATAATACTTACAACGTAGTAAATATAAGTAAAGCGGTAAATGACAATAAATAAACATTGGGGGGGGGTTTTTAATGGGTCCAATGCCTATGGAATTACATGGTGGATAAAGCCTCTTTGAGGTCTTACATAATCCACCACGACCAATCGGGATTATCACGCCCAAATCACAAAGGAAAAAATGGGGATATTCACAATATTCGCAATATAATATTTACAACGTAGTAAATTTAAATAACGCGATAAATGACAATATTTAAGCATGGGGGATGTATTTTTCGGGTCAAATATCTCGTAGGCTAACAAGGTTGTTACGGCCTCGTTAAAGGTCTTACGCAACTGAGCCAAAGCTACTCAATATTTCCCGTACTAAAACACAAGGGGCCGGTGTATTTTTCGGGTCAAGACCTCGTGGGCTAACATGGTTGTCACGGCCTCGTTAGAGGTCTTACGCGAGCCGCCAAAGCCACTCAATATTGCCGTACTAAAACACACCGGGGAAAGGGGGGAGCCACAACAATATATACAAGTACGTAGTAAATGTAAATAAAGCGATAAATGACTAGGAAATGTAAAGAAAGCGATAAATGGGCAAGGAAATGTAAAGAAAGCGATAAATGACTAGGAAATGTAAAGAAAGCGATAAATGGCTAGAAAATGTAAAGAAAGCGATAAATGACTAGAAAATGTAAAGAAAGCGATAAATGACTAGGAAATGTAAAGAATGTAAGAGAGAGAGAGAGAGAGAGAGGGGGGGAAGATGAGGAGAAGTTAGAGAGAGAAGCACCTAATAGATGCTTCTCACTCTAAAAACCCCCCAAAATCCCAAAAGAGAGAGAGAACTTAGAGAGAGAAAGAGCTTAGAGAGAGAGATTACCTAGAGAGGAGTCTCTCTCTCTAAAACTACCCAAAATCCCCTCCTAAAACCCCCTAAAACCCCTATTTCTGCCTATTCTAACGCTCAAGGAGCCTAGAGCCCGAGCCAAAATTGTGTGCAAATGAGGGGGGGTGAGGCTCTATTTATAGGGGGGCGTGCACGCCGGGCGCGCCTTGATCCCGCGCGGCGCGTGATGATGGCGCGC
>BKZX01001921.1:2714456-2735262 GCA_014362285.1 Fagus crenata | reverse complement strand
AATTACAAATGAAAAGAGCAATGATCAAAATATTCAAGAAAAGAAATGGAAGAATATATATCAATAGTAGACATCCAATCAAACAATGTGCGAAAGAAACACATCTTCAAAGCCGATACGTTCCATTCACAATCCTCAAAAATGCGGGCATTCCTCTCCCTCCATAAGCACCACATCAAACATTGAGGGACTGCCTTCCAGATCTCAATATTATAGTAGGGAGAAGAGGGATTTGAACACTAAATGTCTCTGTTGGAAATACCAGGAGGTGCCAATTGAGCTCTAAGGCTCTCGGCCTTGAAGGATTCTTGAATAAGATTCAATGCTTAAGGGTTTAGGTAATGAAAAGATTAGATCTTTAATATGTTTCATGGTTGTTTGGTGTTAAAACAGTGAATAGAACAAAAAATAAATAAAGATAAACACTCGTTAATCACACCTAGGTTGTCCTAAGCAACCATAATAAGCTCCTGGAATTTTATTAAAAACAATCTCACTATCTCTCCTTTATTGAGTACATAAAGAATGTTTTATGGGCTATTGCCAATACTACTACTAGAAGGACTACAACTCCTAAATAACCTTTTCCTAGAAAGACACAGACTCCTAATAATAATGAAAAGCGATTAAGAACTTCTAAACCAAATAGAAAAATGAGTCAAAACATAAAATAAGGCTCATGAGCCTCTAGAAGAGCCCATTACAGCCCATTCCAGAAAATATGGAAATTACCAAACTACCTCTATGTTATTAAAACTGAACCAGCAACTTTATGACCTAAAACAAACTTAATACTAAGACTCAATCATAGCTAAAGTAGCCTATGAAAGGTGCCAAGAAAGGCCCCACATCAAAACTAGACCACAATTCTTGAATGTTTTGGTATTAAATCTTATTTTTCCTCGAACTCTTTATTGTCTGCATCACTCATGTAGCAAGGTTATATTTTTTTTTGATAAATATGTAGCAAGGTTATATTGTATACATCACTTGTGTAGCAAAGTTACAAATCCCAAACCCAAGGGTTGAATGCAGCAAACTTTTTGAAGATAAGGGACATGATTTAAATATTTGGTCAGGTGAAGCTATGAAGCTTCTATTAAATCTCAAAAATTATTTGAGATTTGACCTTGTGTATGGATGTATTATATAAAAAGGTCTCAATCTGACTTTTTTATATAATACATCATACACAAGTTCACATTTGAAATAAAAAACAGATCAATATTCCTCATTTTGTCAGAAATCGAGGTGGCACAAAAAGGTTCTCTATTGGATGTCTCTTATAGGTAACCTTTGCTACTAGACGATTGTCTCATATAGGTTGAATAAGTCTCAAAAGGACAAAGTTTTCCTCCACACTGTCTTATTAGGGCAGCCCATGATTGGGAGTTGGAATCATTTTCAGCTTTCTTTGACTTGCTTTATTCTACAAAGGTGGTGGGCTACGGTGAGGATAGACTTTGTTGGAAGCTTGATAATCAGAAAGTGTTTGAGGTTTGGTTGTTATATCGAGTTTTAGCTCCTTGTGTTGGTACTTTTCCGTGGAAGAGCATATGGAGGGTGAAGATTCCTCCTCGGGTTGCTTTCTTCATTTGGACTGCCTCTTTGAGGAGAATTCTCACTGCAGACAATTTAAGACGATGGAGCATTATCTTGGTGAATTCTAAAAGGGTCTTGGATTTATTAGCTTGTTGGCAAGGCTGATTGGGGTGGCATAGGAATTGTGTTATTTGAAGGGCTGTCCTTCATTGTGTTATGTGGTGTTTGTGGAGGGAAAGAAATGCTAGGACCTTTGAGGGTAGCGAAAGGAACATTCTGGACTTGAAGCTCCTTATATTCAGAACTTTATTTGATTGGATGTCTACCACTGGCTTATTTAGATTTTCAATTTTTTTGGATCTCTTTGATTATTGTACTCTTCGTTCCTAATTCTTTCAAGTATCAAGTACACAACTAGTGTCCTTGATGCTTTTATTGATTAATAAATATTAAAAAAAAAAAAAAACTTTATCAGTAGAAATTGCCAAACTTTTGGAAATTTCGCTAAAGAACTTTAAAGGGTTCCATAAAGTTGTTTTAGCTTTAAGGCTAAAGCTTCAATTTGTAGCTTTTAGGAAAAAAAGCTCTACAATTCATTCTTCATACTTTATAAATCTAGAACTTTAAAGTACTATTCACTGTAATTTGCCACACACTCAAAACGCTAAAGAGATTTTTAGTTAAAGCTCTACACTAAAAGATATTCTTTCTACAGCAGTGCCAAACGCAGGTTGGTGTAACTTTCTCTGTCCATCTCAAAACTCTAAAAGAGGAAGAAAAAAAAAAACATATCCTAAAGGAGATAACCATCTACACTTCTAAATAAAGCATTTTTTGAAGAGTCTCAACAGAATTAGAACTCCATCATTACACTTCTCAATTTCTTCCGTATTTATCAAGGTTCAAATTAAATAGCTAAGTTGTGGGATGGAAGAGAGACAAAAATATATTTGACAAGGGAAAAGAAAAAAAAATTCCAGCCATATCCATATAAGACAACCATAACTAAGTTAGGGGGAACTCAAAGACTCTCAAGTTTAGAAGCTTATCCTTTTCAGCTAGATAAGATACATGTTCAAGCTGTCATCGGTAACAATACCAGATGAGGCCCTATAGTTACATATAATTGTTGGTACAACTAGAAGAGGGCATCTTTAACAACCTGCTTAATTGACTTTCTTTACTCTTCTAAAAAATCTTGGCTGCTTACCATTTTATGTCAAGCTAACAACATGCTTTCTCATAATGCGCAACAAACTACAGATGTTGCAAATTGGTTGATAGTGTTCTCTTACATTAATGTTAAAGAGTTTTAATGTTGATTCAAAATCCGATGAATAACAAAAAAAAAAAGACATCCACTGATAACAATAATGTGATCATCATAGCAGTGCAACAAAATATTAAACGTAAATGAAGTATGAAAGTATAAGCATAAGAAAAGCACCGACATTTCCTTTATCAAAGTCCCCTCCTTGAATCATGAAATCCTTGATTACGCGATGGAATGTGGAACCTTTGTACCCAAAGCCCTTCTCTCCTAATCAAAATTCAAAATACACAGTTAAGAATTAAGATTGGATGAAAATGCATCCAAAAGGTCACCCAGATCAATAATAAAACCACAAATCCAATAATAACACAACCTGTGCAAAGGGCACGGAAGTTCTCCGTGGTTTGGGGCACATCATCACCATACAATCCAATCACAATCCTTCCAGCAAGCTTCCCTACTGGATTCCCAACGCTTATATCCAAATACACTTTCTGGGTTACTTTTGATTGTAAAGTTGCTTCCTGAAATTGAACAAAATAATAACAATAAATACAAATAATTCTACAGCATTAAGTCTATATACCTTAAATAATCTCTCATTAAATTTTAACCATTCTACATTTGGGAAAGCTCTTCACAATGCAGCATGATATAATACTAAGCTTAGAAACATGGATACCAAAGAGAGAGTAAGTGAAATTACAGTAGAGAGAAAACCCTAACCTCAGCACTGGCCCGAACGGAGGTAAGAAGGCCGGGTCTCCTCCGAGAAGAAGGGATCGAGGAAGATGTGAGAGGGCTTATACGCAAAGAGCCGGGGACGAAGCTCAATGGCGACGGAAGTCTGCGGAGCTTGACCGAATTACACGTGGGACCCACAAGCCCCACCTTCGGTGGAGCCGAGAGACACCCCACATTTGACTGCAAAATCCAAAGTAAAACTAGTCAGAGAGAGAAATGGGAAGAATAAAATTGAAAATGGGGGGAATTTGTTAAACTAGTAAGTCCTGTTTGGTTGCCGAGAAAGCATGGAAAAAAAAAAAAAAAGGAAAAGGAAATGGTAAAAGAGGGGTTTACAAGGGTTGTAAATGAAGACGCCATTGACGGAGATAGTGTTGTGGGTTTTGGAGAGTGAGTGATAAGTGATAAAGCCCCAACTCAAATGCCACCTGCTATGTTGTTATTGTTGCGACAAAGGAACGATGAAATCGAGAAACAGTGACAAGGCCAAGGCTTGTGTGGTTTTTTTCCAAATGACGATTGCGTCCTTGGGCATCCAATAGGAATATTCACCATTTTTTTAAAAGTCTCGTACATGCATTGAATCTGTATAACATTTTTCATAACAGCTTTTTATAAGTTTTTATTTGGATTCGCATTGATATCGTGTTATTATTTATCATTTATAATTTAATATATTAATATTATAAAATTTTGTGTGCCTTTGAATTTATTATATTCTATATTATTATCGTATTCATTATCATATTACTAACAAAGTTGTTAAAATCAAAATCCTACATAAGATCAATAAGGTATTTTCAAATCAGATGGTAGGATTGAATCGAGAATCTTAAAAGTCTATTTATCATAAATAAATAAATAAAAGGGAAAAATCATGTTTATTGATGTGTTCAAGAATCATCAACATAGGTGTTGAAATCTTCTATGATAGAAAATAAGAATGATATTTTATAATAAATCAATTACATTTTAAAGAGATAAAATTATTATTATAAAATATAAATAAGTTTTTAACCACAAAACATTATAACATTGACATGAGTCTCACAAATAACTATTTCTTAAATGATTTTCTTTGCTTAAACCAGTTGCTTTCTCCCTTAATTTTGCAGGTAGATACCAAATCTATAGTTTGTTTTCTAATTTGAGGCTCCTAAATTGTCCAAAAATGAGATAATATTTTTAATATTTGGAGTCTATTTTAATGAATTGAAAGTTTTTGTTCATAACTTCATATAAGTATTTAAAATTATAAAAAAAAAAATGTTAATAATTTTCTATACAAGAAAATGAGTGACGAGAATTACTTTAATAAAACCATATTTGAAGACTTTTGAGGTGAAGACTGTCAAATTTACACCTCAATATTTCTTTTTCATAGATAATCTTGGTAACAACTGACCAAATTGTTAGTAAATATCCAACAAAAATAGAATGTCGACTTAAAAACTGAGGAAGTCGCCACTACAAGTAGTTTAAGAAAATTAATAATTCCTGGCGACAACTTTTGCTGCTTTTCAATTAAGCCCCCAACACGAAGTCTCTGAAGTCTGTAGCCAAAATGGCAGTAAGATTTAAGGCTCTGCTTTCAGTTTCAGAATCTCTTTGCCATTTCAATTACAATTGTCCACAACCACGACCCTTTGTCTCTTTTTCAAAGAAATCCCAGTTCAGAATCTCAGGCTCAGCAGCCAAAATGGCTGACAAGACTCCTTCTCAGACCAAAATAATAGACTCTCATTTACATGTATGGGCGTTTCCTCAAGAGGTAAAACTCACTCACTCCAACAACTTTTGAAACTACTTTTCTTTGTTTCTTAGAATAGCTAGAATATGTGAAAGTTTGCATTTTTTTTTTTTCTCAAGGCTGCGGATAAATACCCTTACTTTCCTGGCCAAGAACCCACTTTACCAGGAAATGTCGATTTCTTACTTGAGGTATGTATGCCTTTTATGCAAACTTATGATTGTGTTTTTCTCTCTCTGTATTTAAGGCTTTATATGATGATATTTTGATAAAGTTCTTCAATTTGTTTGATTTCTGGGCATGGGCTATTTTTAATTTCTGCCCTAATGAATCTGTTTAAGTTTGATTACATAACTTTGGTTTTGAGGGATATGCCTATTCTAATAATTTTGAATATGAAAAAAAAAAATTCCTTTTATAATTTTCCTCATATTTAGCTGAGTTATGAGTAATTGTTAGTGTATGTCTTTGTTTCTATCCACAGTGTATGGCAGAAGCAGGTGTAGATGGTGCACTGATTGTACAGCCCATTAATTATAAGTTTGATCATTCTTTCGTGACAAGGTTTGTTGAAACTGGATATATACTAGACTGTGTTTTACCCTCTTGTGTGCAACGATTAACATTTCATAAAGCTTTGAAGTCACATGAAATTGTTTCTTGGAATGGATGAAAAATCTATTGCTATGTGATGTGAGCATCTAACGAATACAAGTCATTTAGGAGTCATGGCTTAAAAGTTATAATAAACCTGAGGTCCTATTTATTCCCTGTAAATTCGGATTTTCAAAGATCACTATGGTCAAGGGTCAGAAGTTCATCAGTCGGTTAGCATGTTTTAACACTCCTACACTTTTTAGCCATGCTTCATCAAAAAGTGGTCTCTGGATTGTGTTGGCCAAACAGTTAATTGGCGGGACTCATGGTCAGATCATTCATTTTTTCTTGATGTGTTTTATTAATTATAGAAATTTTCCTTATTTGATTGCTTCCATGTTATGCTTCTCAATACGTAGTTTTCCTTATGCCAAGTTAATTATTGGACAGTGTCCTGAACAAGTACCCAACCAAATTTGTTGGTTGCTGCCTTGCAAATCCAGCAGAAGATGGAAGTGGGGTTAAGCAGCTTGAACATCTTATTTTAAAGGTCTACCGAATATCTCATGTAATCATGTACCCACTGTTTTGTCTCTTGAGGAATTATGTTGACACAATCTTCTTTCATGCTAGGATGGCTATCGCGCTGTTCGCTTTAATCCATATTTGTGGCCGTCTGGTCAACAGGTAGTAATCACGAAGTGAGCATAGTCTCTGCTGTTTATCCTGAATCTATTTTCTTCCTAAGGTCAATTTTTTGAGAACTTAAAACATATTTTAGGTTTATTATTATTATTATTATTTTATTTATTTATTTATTTTCCACGAGTTAGCTCATTTTCTAAAATAATGCAAGGAAATTTTTTTCTACTCTTTTCACATACATTAAACTTGTAAATGCTGATTGGCCACTCTAGCCCAGACATATCCCAGGAAAGCAACTGGTTTGTGAAAGTAAAATATAAGAATAAAACTAGCTGTTGAGATCTAAAATTGAAAGTTTCTTTCCAAAATCCCTATCAAATGGCCTGTCGATCGCTTTAAACCATATCACAGATGCATGTAATAATGAAGAAGGTAAATGCATTCGAGGTTGATTTTCCACATGATAGAGAATTATATAAATGCCACCCAATACCATTAAGATTAATGTTGAAAATTTCCTTGCAGTATCACCTTAAATGGTGTATCCTGATCCCCTTACATCTGTAGTAGATTAAAGGCAGTGCAAGGAAATGGCAGATGCTCCTCATCCATCCATATGCATTGTTATTGTTATTATTATCATTTTCCATGTTTGATGGTTTTGGCAGATGACAAATGAAGTTGGCAAGGCAATGTTCTCCAAGGCAGGAGAACTTGGAGTACCAGTGGGTTTCATGTGTATGAAGGTATTATGGTTCTTATCTACACCACTCAAACCTACATAAGCAATAACAAAACAGAGTGATCACTATGTTAACTTTAAAAAATCCAAATTTATTTTAACTGATCACTATATATTACAAGCTTGTTTATCTGAATGACACAGTGATTCTACTTGGTTTTTCACATGCTTAATTACTTTGCATTCACCTAGCTTGGGCAATAATTGCCACATAAGTATTGGAATCCAGTGGTAAAGATGATAATATATTAACCAGATGGGTATTTCAGGGTCTCAGACTGCATCTTTCAGAAATTGAGGAACTGTGCACAGAATTTCCATCAACAGTCGTTTTGCTTGATCATTTGGCGTTCTGCAAACCACCATCGTGAGCTCTTTTGTAATTTGACTATGTTCGCAAAAGCTTTTCAATCTCTAGCTAGATAGAAGACCAATTAACTTTCTTACTTCTTACATGTGAATATGCAGAAATGATGATGAACGTCTTGCCTTTTCTGAGCTTCTAAAGCTATCTAGATTCCCGCAGGTAATGTGTCCTGAATACCTTTAAAAGACACAGCATTTATGCAAGTCCTGTTTTTTCCCAGCTAGTGTTGCCATCTTGAGATTGCCAAGGCTTATCGTGCATTGACTAGGATATCATACTGTTGGAGAGCATTATATTTGAGAGAAGTTGTTGATGTTCTTTTAATTGCTATACTATGTCTAGAGCTTTACCCAAGTCAGCTTAAGTTTTTTGCTAGACAGAGAGGGCTTTGTAATTGGGCAAGAGTACTTATATTAGTTTTAATATTTGTCCTGATATATAACTCATAGTATTTCTTCTTTTCTTTCTTGCTAAGCAATCGTCACCAGTTATTCAGTTGATATCTTACACTCTTCATGCATGATATGAATGCAATTTGGCAGGTCTATTTGAAATTGAGTGCACTTTTTAGGGTGTCAAGAATGCCATTTCCATATCTGGATTTATCCCACCTATTGTCCCAAATCGTTTCCAGCTTTGGTGCTAACCATGTCATGTGGGGCAGCGACTTTCCGTTTGTTGTTCCTGAATGTGGTTATAAAGGAGCAAAGGAAGCTGCGTCTCTTATTTCCGATCAAGTTCCATTATCATCGTCTGAGTTGGAGTGGATCATGGGTAAAACAGCCATGCAACTCTTCCAAGGCCAGTGGATTCACTCTTAAGAAATGCTATTAGCATGTTGGCTGATCATTGACAAATTATTATTGTTGTACTGAAAAAATGGTAATCTTCTCTCTTATAAGTCATGTAATTAACCTAAAATTTTACAGTATAATTGCCTATAAATCTCCTTTTAATTGATGTTTGCTAGTTCGTAAACTTAGCAAGATAGAGCTGAGATCGATGCTTCTTTGGTTGGTGTTTGAGAGGGACGATATACATACCTATCCATAAAATAATTATTGCTCAATGCGTCACCCACATAGTAGGTAGAGAACTTACTTGGACCACAACCAACTAAGCCCAAGAACTGCAAACCATGGCTTTGTCATTCCCCTCAACAAAGCCCATCACCTAGCACCAGCTCAACTCATTAAACCTTATACCCTTTGAAGTTTGAACCGCCTAACCCGAGCCACCCATCATATTTTCAAATGCTAGACTTGATAGTCCAATGATGATTAACATATAAAAAGCCCAGAGATATTAAAAGCCAAGGATCGTGCCATCAGATGTTGAAGGAATTAAATGAAAGCTTATTGTTTTCAATGAGTCCTCGTCAATAGTACAGAACAGGAAGAAGCTCAAATTCCTTTTAGTCCCGGACAATTCCTGATAATCAAATAAGAAAGATATGTAAAGTAACGGAGATGAAGATCCTGGAAGGAGAAAGCTAGAATTCTACCCATAAAAGAAAACTAAAGCTCAACCTAAAGCATTGAAGATGAAGAAGGGTGTGGTGCCGTGATGGCCAATTTATCCAGCTTCAGCAGTCCACATGGTTGGGGAGGTCAGGTGGACCTTATCAGCAGCAAAGGATAGACAGACAAGCAGGCTCAAATGCAAAGTTGGAGTAAACCAAATAAGACTTCAGAGGGATATTCTCGATTCATCATTGAAAATTACTCCAAAAAATGTATAAATGCTTCCACTAAAAGTGGGATGAATATGAAGTGGCATCTGTCGGCCTTAATGGAACATATTAGGGAGAATCGGCTTTGAGAAGTGCTCTCTTATGAAAATGAGCGGCCCATGTTATAAGAAAATGGCCTTTGAGAATGTCTTTTATTTGTTGTCTGCTACCAAGGGCTTTTCCTGCTAATCTATGTAAAGCCTTGGCTAATGATTGTATCTCTTAGTTTTGTTCTTTGTCACTAAAGCTTTTTCATTTAGCGCAAAATATAAAACGCAATACTATATGGTACAAGAGGAAACCAATTCTGCTACGAACCACACAGAGGTGAGCCCAGAGAGGTGAAGAAAATTGACACTTCGGAAGATTAGTGTCAAAACGCACTTCAACTACATCCTTTTTCTCAAAATATACAAACCTATATAACCCGAATTTTGTTAGTCTGTACAAAATTGTCACAACACTACACTCTGTAAAGGGCATTTTGGCCACCGCTGTATCATCATTTACCACCGAGATATCGGGGAAAAAATTAAAGAATTTTATACGCTTTACAAGGGCTTTGAACCTATACAAGTTTTAAAGGAATGAACATCCTATAGAAAAAGAAAATAAAATAAAGGGCTAATCCTCTATGCGTTGAATTTCACCCATCATGATGCGATTGCTGGTGACTTTGAAACCAAGAAGAGCAGGATCAATTTGCCGCCCTTTTTTTCCCTTCTTTTTGCCACCTCGTCCCCCTTGTGTTCCATCCGTTGTCTCTGAAAATCCTGCTGTTGAATGAGCCTCTGCCGGTGCAGTCTTTTTCGCATTACTCTTAAGCATATCTATAAATGATG
Source organism: Fagus crenata (assembly GCA_014362285.1). NCBI lineage: Eukaryota > Viridiplantae > Streptophyta > Magnoliopsida > Fagales > Fagaceae > Fagus > Fagus crenata. Next base: position 2,725,028 of record BKZX01001921.1, on the reverse strand, counting down.
CCTCTGAAACATCAGCATCACCAAAAGATGAAGTACGCCGGAAACGCATGTCTTTCTTGCCAGATACCATGTTGTCTGAACCTTGGCTTGATGAATTCACCTCTGGTTCTCGTCTTCCCCCTAAAGATTAATAGAATTAATTAAAAACTAATTAAGCAGAAGAAGAAAGAGTATGAGGATTTTGAAATTTGAATACCATCAGAAGCACCGCTCGAAGAAATTTTCCCTCTCGCAACCGGATCTGAGACCAGCTCAGACAATCCTTCCTGTGATGATGAAATGCGAGAGACAGGGGGACGTCTCAGCAAAATATTATGGTCTTGCCCTTTTGATGGAACAGGCACCCTGGAAAATGGAGGTCAAAGTAAGCAACGCGTAATAAAATAATAAGACGGGGACATCTCAGCAAAATATTATGGTCTTGCCCTTTTGATGGAACAGGCACCCTGGAAAATGGAGGTCAAAGTAAGCAACACGTAATAAAATAATAAGCCAAGTACTTAGTGTTAACCCGTGGAATAATAAAATCATTGTCTCATCTGCATATGATTAAGAATAAGAAAGAAGTACGAAAATGAAAAAGAAAAACCAGCAAGTGACACAGATCATGGGAGCCTAACAGCAGTTTAGTTCGTGACACCATCACAGAGAATCTGCCTACAAATTTACTGACCCCATTTTCCTACTCAAAGTGTATTTAACAAGTATTAAATAAAAACCCAATTTGCAACTCTTTCTCAAAGACTATCCAGGTTATCCAGGTTATTTAATACAGCTCGTGGAACTAACAGTGTTTTTTCCTGCAATAAATAGCAAAATTATAATCCCTCCGTCCCATATTGTTGGTCCTCTATTCCATTTGGGATGTCTCAAAATATAGCCCTAACTTACCCCTTTGATTTATTTCAAAAGTCAATAACCCTCTTTAACTAGAGTTTAAATTTGGGAGGATAGTTTTGAAAACTGTATTTATTTATTTATTTAAAGGACAACAGATTAAATGGTGTTTCCTTAAAAGGTTGGATTTTCTACACAAAGGAAGCTTACCGCTCCTTGGAAACCTTGGAGACCTCCTCCACAAATGAATTAGAAGGTCCAATCTTGTCATTGTAGAAGCCTGTTTTCCCACCTGAGAGCAAATTCAGGATTTAAAATAAATAAAAAACCATTATCAATCATTAGAGCATAGCAAATTCAAGGGGGTGTTGGGGGGGGGGGGGGAGCCATTATCACTCTAATATGAGCATAATGCAGTGTATAAAAACAAACTGAGAAAGAACTACTTGCAGTACCCATTGATGACTGCCTGCTAAGGGCATTAATCGAAATCTCCCCACGGTCTAGAGCAGCCAACCCAGCATGTTCAACCATGCCTTCTTGAATCTCGAAAGCTGGAACCTTCATCACACCTTCACTTTTGGACCCATGCTTCCTCCCCTCAGCCTCAGAGAACTCATTGCTCATAGGTGACCTGCCAATCATGTTAGAGTTTGTGTAAATTGCCTGACCAGTCTCATTGATGCCTGCCAAGCTTGGCTCTCCCTTAATCAATACTCCAGAATCAGATCGAAATGGCATTATTTCATTGCTCTCCACACTGGTGGTTCGTTCATCCTGTGGTGGTTCACATGAATTAGAACCATAAGAACCCACCGCAAATGAATTATCCAGACCTGCTTCTCGGTCTAGACGAAGACTGAACGGGTGATCTGAGGAGCTTAACCCAGAATAAAAACCCGACGGTGCCCTTGTTTCCTTGCCCGCCTCCAATGGCTCAGTAGGTTGATGGCCTGATTTCTGATGGAGCAATTCCATCAACAATTGTTTCGACTTTTCATCATTGAACCCATCCGACATCCATAAAGTTGGATCTTTAGAAGTCATTTTCACTTCTGACTCCCTTTTCTGACGTTCAGGATTGATATGCAATTGTTGAATCCGAGATTCTATCCAGTCATTCTCTAGCTGCTCATTGTTCTCAGGCCAGCGGCCCTCAATTGCATCCAATTGTGAAACATGAAATTGGTTGGGAACCATAGGGTGGTGGGGATTATGAGGGTGAATGCTAGATGGAAATGCACCCACTTGACCAGTAGATTGCATACGTGCACTCGGTTCCTGCATATCTAAACCATGAGCACGAGCCATAGCTAGAACATCCAGATTCATCCCTGGAGCACCAGCAGGCATGGACACTGACCGCTCAAATGGCAGTGAGCAAGGGTCATAAAGCCCTTGCCGAAGCCGTTCCTGAAATGAAAGATTCCGTTCAAGGTGACTCAGCTGCTCCTCATGGGATGGCCTCTGTTGTCGCTGATAAACATCCAATGGGCCAAACCCTGAAGAGTGAGCTCGGTGAGGACCAGCATGAGTCCTGAGAAACTGTTCAGATTCATCTGCTGGCCATATAGAACCAATATGCCTTTCTCCTTCAATACTAGTCCGCTGCCTCAATCCCATTGACAGCTGCCTGGCCTGTAGCTGGTCTTGTTGAAGAAGTTGTTGCTCCAATGACTGCATCTGTCCATGCTGTCCACGTGATATAAGCTCAAATAGATCTCGATGATGATCTTGCTGTGGCATATGACCAAATTTAGCTTGAATAAACTGCTCTAAAGATGGATCAACATGCCTTGAAGGATGATGAGACCGTTGTTGCAGATCTTGTTGAAGGAGTTGCTCTAATACAACCTGCTGATTGGCTCTCATAGGATCAACATGTGACTGCCCAAGGCCAGGATCATGTATTTGACTACGCAATAATTGTTCGAGAAGCACCTGCCGGACTTGAGATTGCTGTTGCTCCTGCAAAAGCTTTTGCTGTTGATGAAACTGCTGCTGTTGCTGCAATTGATGATGTTGTTGGAGCTGAATCTGCCGCTGCTGCTGCTGCTGTTGCAGCTGAAGTGTCAAAAGATGATCCAGATCTGGTGCAGAACGATTGGCCAACTGTTGGTGGTGTAAAAGATTCTGACCAGGCAGATGTTCTAAAACTGATTCATTTATGTGTGCACGAGGAGACAGCAGAGATCGCTGTTGGAGTTGTTGCTGCTGCTGCTGCTGAAATTGTTGTGCCATAAGCTGCTCTGCTAAATCAAAGTGGTTGGATTCCTGTTCCATGAGTGACAAATGACGAGCAGCCATGGCATCTTGATACAAGTTGGGGTCAGGAAGTGTATTTTTTCTATAAACATCAGACCACGTCTCTGCAGCAAGAGCTGGATCACCCATAGCACCAAATGGAGCAGCCCTTCCCATGCTGGATGAAATGGATGGCTTTGCATGTTTTGTATGACCTTCAAGCTCAGACCAGAGCAAGCCAAAGGGGTGCAACTTATTATCATTCTGAATTGGTACGCTAGGTTCTGTCAATTCATTTGGAAGAGAAGGGTGGCTGATAGGATTTTCTGAAGCATGACGGCTACTACCAGAAGATTTTGTAATGGAATATCCCTTGTCTGCAGGTCTTCCAGGAAACACAATTTCTGAAGGGGAAAAACAGAAATAATTTATTAGTACTACTGAAAAGGGGCGAAAATGCCAGAAACATTGATAATAGAAAAACAAACCTTCATCTAGTGTAATGAGCTTATGAAAGCTTTGACCCTCAGAATGTGGCAGTTGTAATGAAACTTCCGGCTCAGATACTCTTGACTGAACATGCTGAGCTGAAAGGCTGTTAAACTTGGGAGATGGCGGGCACAGGTCATTTACCGAAGATGAATTAATCTCCAAAACAGAAACAGAAGCAGGTAAACTAGATTCCAACGGTTCGTCTAAGGCACCAAAATGTTCTAGCTTAGAGTTTGGTTCAGTGCTAGTGGCATATCCGTCTTTGACTTTCAGATACGGCAAGACCTTACCCAATTCTTGAAAAGGTGTTCCTTCAGCAGCATCTGCAAAGCGGACAGGCAAGTCTGTTCCAAAAAACCCTTGTTCAAACCATTGAAGGATGTCAACCCCAACAAATGGTCCCTGGGTCACCCCTTGGGGGTCAATGTAATACAAACTTAATTCCTCAGGTGGGATCACCCTATCCATGTCACTTGCCTCAGTGTTTCTACTTTGATTCTGCTCAGGAGAGGGCAAAACAAAGAGAGAATTTGAATCATCAGGAAGCTTGGATCTGATGTCAAATGAAGTGGAAAACTCAATGCCATCGAACTGCGCAAGCTTGGTAAAATCAGAATCCGCCATCTGCCATTTTTCACCAATATTCATCTGAGAAGCACTATGCTGAGCACCATCAATCTCTGTGGCACCACAGACACCATTACTTTCTATAATTGTTGGGGCCAATCCATCTTCCAACCCATGAATTGCTCCAGTAACTTTATCTTCTGCTTCTTTATATTTTTCTGTAGATAAAGTACATTCAGAATCTTTAAGAAATAGAATTAACTAGTAAAGTTGAATAAAATGGTTCAAAAGACGAGCTCCAATTGCTAAGTTAAAACAGTCACTCACCATCTACCACATTTCTCTTGGAACCATATTTCCAGAAGGTACCATCATCATCAGTTGCAGCTTCTTGCGAAGTATCAACAGCCTCTTCATTTGAGGACAGGATACCCTGATTTCGTTCAGTGGAGTCTAAGTCTTCAGCACCTAGACAATGAATGTTTTGAAAGATCAGACCAAGAACACATGGCAGAAGTTAAACGCAATTGAGCTGAAAATACCTGTAACATTTTCAGTTGATCTCCCCCCCTTTCTATACAAATTGTACACCATCCCGCTACTTGTGATATTTCCCCTCCGTATATTGCCAAGGATGGCCTGTTAGCATCACATGACCCAATTACAAGGTGCAAAATATTTTAGAAAATTATAAGGAAAAAGAATAGATTTATTATTACACAAAATTGACATTAGTTACTAAAAAAATGGCACTAGAAGAACAAGTGAACTAATTACAGGAATCCCATTAATTACCTCCTCTTCAGCATCAGGAGCAACGAAAGCCAATGGCTCTATAAAGTCTACTTGAGTAATGGGGGGTAATTCCTCCATCTCATCTGGTAATGTAGTACAAGATATATCAAGTTTTTGCCTCCGATATATGTCAAGAAGCTTTCCCCTTGGGTAACAAAAAGAATCAACAGAGTGGCTTGGTCTCCCAGGAACACTTTCACTTTTTTCAGAATGAGCAGCACCAATGGAACCAGAAGATGAACCTCTCCCAATAACATTTGACCTTCCTCGTCCAAGGGTAAATCCCAAGTTTGAACCCTCTACACGTCCTCTCTCAAGTCCAAATCCAGGGGCAGCCCGGTAAGCATTTGAACCACCGGAATGAACCTCCATTCTATGCCGTGGCCTCCATTTATCGCGAGAATCAGTGTCACGCTCAGCAGCTGAACGGTTGCTACTTACAAATGATTGATTGTCATTGTGAGCATCTTCCTTCTCCAGATCTGTCCTCTTCTCAGTTCGGGAATCCTTATCTTTGTCTTCAGGGCCCCACCTAGATGACCATTTGCTATCACGCCGTGTTTCATGCCCAGTGTTACGACCATCATGCCACCTATCAGAGGTAGGCAATGCTCTACTCTCAACCGTTTCTCTCATTGGGACATTGTCAACACGGCGTTCAGCCTTCCTTCGATCTCTTCTACCACCAAGTAAGCCAGTTTCTCTTTCCTCTTCACGCCAGCGGCGGCTACTTTCACTGTCAGCAGCAGTCCTCCTCCAATCTTTTCTGTCCTCAGATCCATCCAATCGCCAACCCTCTTTTTGATTGGGATCAGTAGAGTTTCCAAGAGACACCGATGTTGGACCACGCATTTCCTGTCAAACATGAAATTACACTAAATATAGTATTCCATTTCAAAGAATGTCAAATCTTGAGTTTCCAATTGAACCGCCATATACTGTCATAAGTTGAAAATAATAAAATAATAATAATACTAATAATATAATAAAAATTTAAGATCAGCTGTCTAATAATGTTCAAACATCATAACACATTCCATCATTGAATTGCTAAAGTTGCTTTAAAATTCATGAAATAGGCCCAGCAGGTGGACGAGTATATAACTCAATTTATTCCATTACATTAAACACCGACCATAGACTCCACTTGAATTGGAAAAATGAGGTATAAGGGCAAGAAGCAATTGAAAAGAAGGCCCAATTATATCTGATTGCTTCCCCCCTTAAGGACTATAAGGGATGAAGCCTTCAAGTTATGGTACCAACTTAAGGATGGGCTAAGAGTCTAGCAGGAATACCAAAACAAGGATCTGTGTATAGATCCAGAAGAGATATCAAACAAATCATATGTTTACTGAAAGGAATTATTTAAGCACTAAGATTTCAAGAATAATGAATGCCCCATTTCTTCAGTACTAATTTAGATTTATATGAAGGAGATTAGCAGATCTCAGGCCATAATCCCAACTAATTGGGATTGACTACATGGATCCTGTTGCACCACTTAACTCCCATGTCCCCATTTACTTCTTTTTTTAAGGAAATAAATTTTATTTAAAAAGAAAAGGGTGAAATGCAAGTACACAGGGGTAGACAAGAGATACACACAAAACAAATTCATAACTTAAATTACCAAGATCTAGGAACTCCAGGAAAGAAGAACAATTAAGATCCCCAATGTTCTTAATCCAATAAGAAAGTGATCTAAGAAAAAAGAGCTTCAATTGAAGTGACATTCATTCAATCCCTTCAAAAGACCTAGAATTACACTCCTTCCAAATGATGCACCGCACAAGACAGGGGAATAGTGTTCCATACTTCCTCAATTTGATGGCCCTTAAAACCACCTATCCATTTCCTAATAATTTCTACCCACATCATTTTAGGCCTCCCTTTTGCCTTTTTTTTCTTCCTCCACATCAATTAAAAATTCTTTCACACAAGTGCATTTGCATGCTTCCAAATTCCAATGCAAAAGTCCAAACCATATCAAATTGGTGCGACCCCTCCTCACAAATAAAAATGAGGATAAAAATGAAATATAATATACAAAAGGGAAGCTGCAGCCAAGAACTTCCTCTGAGAAGCATACTCCAAACCTAAAAGCACCTCTTAAGTTTGAGAGTTATACCTATGCATTCGCTCTAAATTGACAGTTACCTTATTGCCCAGATTTCTGTTATTTGAATAGCCATAAAGTCAAATCTATTCTAATGCCTAGGCAAATATCTGATGGTTAAGAGGGACCTCAAGGCAAGGCATATATGCAGCCTGGACTACAGCTGGGGACAGTAAGCCTCTCTGTTTTATTTAAATGTTCATGTAAAAAGGGTATACATGCACATAGCATAGGCCTAAATCACTTCAACAACAAAACTACAACATAATCTGATACAAGAAAAAAGGAGGGAAAGGTACCAAAGTAATAACAAGATAAAAGATTTTCCCATTACAGACATCCAATTATAATGAGAAAACACCTATAAGATACTGCAAGAGAAATTCCAAACAATTTAGCTAAGCCACTAACTAACAAGCAGTTGTGAAGAGCATTTTTAAGTCAAAATAGAAGTTGCATCGATTACCAACGGTACAATTCCACATATTTAAAAAATATGTATATTGAAATTTTAACGGATGCGAAATTTCTATATATATACAAAATGATAACTTAAGTGCACCTACATTACTTTATAACCAAAAGAAAGGAAAAAAATATATATAGAACTATGATTTCAGGCAGCCAGATTATACCATCTTAGGCTCAGTAGGTTTGGCATAAAGCCACTGGGGAGACAAAGGTATGCTGCTTTCTGATGCCGCTTGATCTGCAACAATGAAAATTAACAACATTAATTACATCAGAGCAGAAACAAGAGACCAAACGATAGCAAGTAAGACAAATAGGACTCAATACTTCATCATTTTGGAATAAAAAAAATCCAGCACTACAATAGTACCTTTTGACTCATCAAGTAACCCCATAAGCCCCTTTTCCTCTTCATTCCCTCCAGAAGTTTCCACTGGCACAGTATGAACATAGATGAAACGCACAAAAATAAATGTCAAGCTTTTATTTGCAAGGCACAACTGGTAACAAACAATAGTCCATTTCTCGAAAGATAAAAGATCAGAATTGGGCACTAAAAATGCTCCAAGAAATAAACCAAATATGAAAAATAGTAAATCAATCAAATAATTATTGAGAAATGAATTCTACGACCAAAAAAATAAAGCGCGTTGATCTGAAGCGTGACCATTAAGCTTATTAGAAACAGTAGGACTAATAAACAAAAACGAAAATGTAAAAAAGAAAAAGCCGAATAAGCCAAAGATGGTTGAAACCCTAATTGACGAAGCTGAGGTTCAAAAAACAGAAAATGAAATTGTTTTATCACAAGGAATTAGAAATGGTCCAGATCAACAATCCCTAACCTCGAATCAAATCCGAATCTAACAAATCCATCAGATACGCAAATCGAAAGCGATAAGGCAAAGAAACATTGAAAATAAATGAAGAATGAAAAATGAAGTAGAGTATAGGAGCGTGAAGTACCTTTGGAGGTCCAGGAGTGATCGGTAGGCTTAGATGAAAGGAGATCGTCTGGTAGATCGAGCTTGCCTTCCGCCATCGAAACGTTGATGAGTCACGAACTTGAGCGAGAGCGATAGAAACAGAGAGAGTGAAAGATCTAAACAAGCAACGCAGACACGCACACAGTGGATTGGAGCTCGAAACACACAAAGCCAACGAATAGATAGAGACAGAGAGAGAGCAAAAGAGAAGCAAAAAAAAAAAAGAGAGCTGGTTATGGAATTGGTGATTTTGGAGTTTTAGGGTTTCGTAATCAGTATTTTGAGAGCACTTGTGCACAGAGCGAGGGAGAGAGAAAGAGAAAGGAAAAGGGTGAGGAGAAGGGTTTGGGTGGTGGTCAGAACAGCCAAATCAACTAAACAAGTACTCATAGGATTTCAGCTGCTTGCTTATTCAACAATATAGAATTTCCTTCCTTTTTTATATAGTAATATATCATTTAAAACTTTATCTACAAGTTTTAAATTTTTTAAAACATATAAATATATGAAAATAAGTTGCTTCAAAAGGAGAATTAAGAGGCACTAGTAAAAATTTCTTGTTTTTGACTCGTTTTTAAGATTTTTTAGTCTAGCTTTAGCTAAAAAAAAAAGGTTATTGTTGTAAAAAAACCAAAAGTAAAAACTTGTTTTTGTCTTATATAAAAAAAATAAAAATAAAATGAGCTGGGGAAAGGGTTTTATGACGGAAAAAGAGAGACCATTTTTCATGTGGGCCGACTCGACCTAAATCTCTATAATGTCCATTAAGTCCCCAAAGTTTTCCCCTTGGGCACGACGCGACGTATATTTGTAATCAAAAATTCAAAATATTAAGCTCAATTTGAAGAAAGTAGTTTTACATGTGAACACTGGCTACTTTTTTTTTCATTTTCTTTTGGGTAAATTCGGTTAAATTTATTAAGAAGAAAAAAGAATAGGAAAATGGGTCATCAATAACCTCATTAAGAGTCTAAAGAGGAATGGACAAAATAGGTTGAAGTCCCCAAGTCAAACAAAATTTCAACCGACAATAAGAGATATGAGAAAAAAAAAATACAAAAATCAAAAGTAACAAAATAAAGAATGATGGTTCAGACGTCCATTGTAATTGAACAAATTTTCCAATAGATGTATAGATCAAGATTGAGTATTGAGTAGATGAAAACCTTAACATCTTCTTCATAAAACACGGAGATTAGGGCAAGATTTTTTGCAATGGAGACTGCAAAAAGTGTTGTCATTGCTTCTGCCCAAGTTGGGATTGTGTGAGTCACTTTCTCTATTGTCACTACCTACCAAGAAAATGTGAATTTATCCTTAACATACATTACTCTTTTCATTAAATTTATGAATTTTATTTTAGATTAATTATTCACGGTAAACTATAGAGAAATATATAAAGGAGAATTTTACAGTAATTTTTATGTACCATAAATTATAAAAATTTGCAAACAATCCTATAATTAGAATTTGTAATGCCATATCTCAAGGTCTAAATCAACATTTGAAATAGCTATATGTCATAAACTGTTGGGAAATTGCAATTTGCAAGTACACTACTAAAAAAAATTCTACACTCGGTTCAACACCCTAATTTGAAATTAATTTCAACACCAATTAGACTATATGATAGACATTGCAAATTAATTTCAAAATTAAAAAAAATTAATTAATTAATTTCAGTAGTTGCAATTAATCATCTTACATTTTATCAATAATAGTTTACATAACCAATATTTTTAGATCAATCAGTCTTCCACATAAAATTAAAGGTGGAGAGTGATAGTATGAGTTCAATTTTGTGCCATTTGGAGAACTCTATAGTCAATTATCAAAGGATTGGTGAATTATATACTTAATTATTATTATTTAAAAAAAAAAATCCTACAGTCAAGAGCTAAAACTTCTTGTACAAATTTATCGCCTCCATCGGATTAGCACATATAAAATTGGTTGTCCATGATATAGATCATTGTGTGTGTGTTTTTGTTTTGTTTTGTTTTGTTTTTTATTAAAAAAAAAGGAAGAATAAGAGATAATAAGTATCTTTTTTTTAATCGA
>BKZX01001921.1:2642132-2708485 GCA_014362285.1 Fagus crenata | reverse complement strand
AATATAATTGGTTAACTTAATACTCACCCATTTATTAGCCATTATTTTGGCTTCTTTTTTTTTATTTTTATTTAGCAGTTGAGATGGGCTTAAGTATAAATATAAATAATACGGGTCCTAAATGTGTTAGGCATGGAATAATGTCAAAAGAATAAATAAATTGATTTTTTGTTGTTGCTTTATTTTTCCCTAAAAAAGCTTTTATTGTTTTAATTAAATAAAAAATTGTTACGCTTTTTTGATGTTCTAAGCTTCAAGTCATTGTTTTGAAAAATGTTGATAATTTAAGAAGTTATATTATATAGGCTAAATTACACATTATATCCTTTATATTTGATCAAAGTTCAATTTAGTCTTTTAAGTTTTGACCGTTTCAATTCAGTCCTCTAAGTTTCATTCAATTTCAATTGACAATTTTCCGTTAATTTTTATTAACACCGTTAGTTTTTAAATTAAAAAAATGATTTTTTTGGATTTTTAATCATATATTAAAATTAAAAACTAAACCCATGAAACTCATACCAACCCGATTAAACACAACCCAAAATGACATATCTCCAAATCAAAACTCAAACTTCCTCCCACGGTCCCACCTTCTATGGGGATGTTATTGAGAACCACCAGCCAAGTCTATGTGGGGATGTTATTGTTCCTTACCCATTCGGGATTGATAAGCTTCACCGTGCAAAGAACAAGTCCTTCTTGCCCAAGGTTGGATCCGTTAATATCTACTCTCTTGAGGTGCTTGGGAATTGGGTTTTGGCAGCATCCAAGAGCTGAACAAGAGCCATCAGCCAAACTGCTTTCTTTGTAGCCGCAGATGGAGAAACACCCACTCCTTATACGCCTTCTTAACCAACCCAAACAACAAAAGCCATGATTTGCGGTATAGTATTTCATGCATGTACGCCTTCTTAGTTCTTACCCATTCCAACCTTGTTCCTCAGATGAAGACGATTTGGGTGTTGCGATGGAATGGGTGGATGATCATGATTTGGGGATCGGTTCTTGGGATGAAGTTTGAGTTTTGTGTTTTGTTTAATTGGGTTGGGTATGGATTCACCGATTCAGTTTTAAATTTTTAATATTTGATTAAAAATCTAGAAAATCATTTTTTTAATTTAAATACTAAAGGTGTTAATAAAAATTAACAAAAAATGGTTAATTGAAACCAAATGAAACTTAAATTGAAACGGTCAAAACTTAGAGGACTGAGTTGAATTTTGACCAAACATAAAGGGCTTAATGTGTAATTTGGCCTATTTTTTAGATATTTTGTTAGTTAATAATTTTATATTTATTTATAATATTATTTATGATGTCACCAGTCCAACCATAAAACTGAAAACCAATTCCTTTTTCAGTTATTTGTCTTATCCGGTTTTTAAAATCATGTTTATCCCTTCTAATCCTCTCAAATACATTTCCCTCACACCTTAAAAAATTCTAAAAAAGGGTTCACTAACTTCCCTGTACCTCCCTCATTCGCCTCCATCCAAACATAGCATCAGAGTCCCTAATCAATCCTTCAACACTTGCTTGCATAGGGCAACTGCTGGTTGAATCGTCTGTATTTTTTAACGTGTCTACAAGGGAGAGTCAACAAATCAGCCTACAAATATTTCTCACTCTACCACTCAGGTAGGTTTTGTCTCCAAGGATAATGCCAATTCCAAGGCCACTAACTTGCTGGATGCAATGATGTTTTCCACGTTAAAGAGCTTTCCTTTCATGAGTCATGACAAGTTTATTCTACCTTCCCAAATCTTTTAACATACCACAAGAAAGAGGGTTTTCCGACTAGCTATGAAGTTCCACCAACTTAACGACTCCAAAAGTATAGTGACGTGATACTTTTTCTCACATAATAATGAATCTCACTAATTGGAATGATGATGGAATCTACCATTCATGTAAGAGGAGAAAGTATCATGTCATTGTATTAAGAGAGTACCGAAAAATCTCCCCAAGCTAACAATTTGATAACATTGGTGTCTACATGTCAAGCAAGGAGGCCTTCTGCATCTCTGATTTCACGTTCTACCTTTGCACTAGAAGAAATCAAGAAATCCATTCATTTCCACAATTTCAACGTAGGACGATACTGTTAGTATATATTATAGGCTCATTGGGCTTCAGGCCCAATATACTTGAACTGCACACACTACTCTGCCTATATAAAGACAGTTCCCTATACTATTCTATTCACTAAATATATTATACAGAGTTATTCTGCTCATTATCAGTCTCTCTTTTTTTTCTCTCTCCTTATTCTCAACATGGTATTAGAGTTAGGTTACCTACTCCAACTTCCAATAATATACAACTCCCCCAAATTTTATAGTACAAACCTAGTATACTGTTGGTTAAGCTTTCTACTCTCAAGCCAATTATACAACTTCTCCTCACAAATGTTGTAGTCTTAAGCCCAGTATACCATTATTCATGCATCTTCTCTCAAGCCAATCTCCTTCTAGTATCTTCTCTAAAAAACCGGTTCCACTACATTCCAAACTCAAGCTTCCACCTCCTTGCTTGAGTTTGAGGGGGGGTGTTGGATATTATTATCCCACATTGGAAATAGTTGGAGTGAGTAATGGGTTTATAAAGCCATGGGCAATCCTCATCTCATACCGTCTTCGCCGTGCTCTCGATGGCCTTAAGCAAGCTCCTCGAGTTTGGTTTGCTAAGTTCAGTTCTGTGGTTGCTCAGTAGGGTTTCACTCCTAGTCCTTATAATTCAGCTCTCTTCATTCGCCATACGTCCACTTGTATCACTCTCATTCTTCTTTATGTGGATGATATGATTATTACAGGTGATAACACTGTAGATATCCGTGATCTACAGAAGTTCCTTAGTCAACATTTTGAGATGAAAGATCTTGGCACTCTCAGCTACTTTCTCGATCTTGAAATCACATCCTCTTCTGATGGTTATTGTCTCTCTCAGACCAAGTATGCTTCTGATCTTCTCTCTAAGGCCGGTTTCACTGATATCAAGATTGTTTCCACTCTCTTAGAGCTTAATGTCAATCTCAATGCTACTGATAGTGTGCCTCTCTCTGATGCTACTTGTATCCTTCGGTACATCAAGGGAACGCTCTTTCATGACCTTTACTTCTCAGCACAGTCTTCCTTTGAGTTACGAGCCTATGCTGATGCAGACTGGGTTGGGGATCCCACTGATCGTAGTTCTACCATTGGTTACTACTTCTTACTGGGTTCATCTCTTATCTCTTGGTGCAGCAAGAAACAGTCCGTTGTTGCTCGTTCCAGTACTGAAGCTAAGTATTGTGCTCTCGCTGATGCCACCTCGGAACTCCTCTGGCTTCGTTGGCTTTTGATTGACATGGGTGCTCCTCAGACCAACAGTACTCCTATTCACTGCAACAATCGTAGTGCTATTCACATTGCCCATAATGACGTTTTTCATGAGCACACCAAGCACATTGAGATCGATTATCACTTCATTCGTCATCATCTTCAATAGAGTGCTCTTTACTTACTATTTATCTCCTCTGAGGACCAGCTTGCTGATGTATTCACCAAGTCCCATCCACCGGGGCGCTTACATGATCTTGTGTCCAAACTCAAGATGGCTTCTTCGTTACCACCTTGTGTTTGAAGGGGGATGTTAGTATATATTATAGGCTCACTAGGCTTCAGGTCCAATATACTTGTACTACATACACTACTCTGTTTATATAAAGACAATTCCTTGTACCATTTTATTCACTGAATATATTATACAAAACTATTCTGCTCATTATCAGTCTCTCTTTTCTCTCTCTCATTATTCTCAACAGATACAAGAGCTTTAAGGGATGGAAGGAAATTCCTATCAAATTTTTAGTCTACAGGCCTAATAGGGGCCTTAACTAGAGGTAAGAAAGAAGGAGGAACGAAAAAACTAAAAAACCACTACAGAGCTACTGAAACCTAAGAACACCCCCCCAAAGGAAGAAGATAATATACTTTCACATTACAGCGCAAGAGTGCAATCTTGAGTCAAATGGCTTGAGCTGACAAGAGCAAACTAGGAGATGGTGAGCCTGAGTAACAAGGTGTGGGTGTCTTTTTTTTGTGAAGGAGTAAGTTGGAGGAATGGGACCAAACTCTCACCAGGCCGTTGAAGTGGGCTTCATGGCTATGGTTGCTTTTTGAAGATGACGGCCCAAAACTAAGATACACAACCCATAGTGGTCCAAATGAGCAGTTCTTCACACTTAAACAGCTCCTGCACAGAAGCACAAAGTACAAGACTAAGATAAATGTGACAGTGAACCGCGGGAGACGGGTTTATGGGAGAGAAAATCCAAGATGGTATGCACACTTGAATATGAGTTTGTGGTTTTAGATTATGGATGGTGTTTGGTGTCTCAGAAGGTTGTTGTATAGGCTTTTGGTGTTATGCATTGTGTTGTCTCTCTCTTCCTGCGGAGTGTCTTCCCCCTTTTATAATGGCCCTTTTCTCTGCTGGAGGGAGCTCCTGTCACTTCGTTAGGACAAGGACCATCTCCATCGACAAACCATTTCGGCTCTTCCCAAGACACATCTTTTCCTCTTTTTCATGGCAGAAACTTCTTTCGACCATACTTTTGCTTCTTTTCATGTTCCTGCCGTAGTGTCTGCATGATTTTGGCTTACTTTTCTAGGCTTTTTTCATCTGCAATATCATCATTATTTCTTAGGAAGGCGAGGACATTAATGGAGTTCATTGAGGAACACGGCTGCATTAAATGCCTTGGTTTACGGAGGAAGAAAACTGTTTCGTGGTTTGCGTGCACACACATGGTTACAAGAATCAAGCTTTGGTGACCGAGGTATATTTTCCAAACAAATCCTTCGGTCTTTAGTCGAATTCATGAACCCCTTGGACAAACTCCCCAATTGCCAAACCATCACCCCATAATTTCTGTAGAGAATAAGGAAATTAGTTAGCTTTTCGCAGGTCTGGGCTGCTGCCATTAAACAATTATCACATCAGTCTTTCCTACTAGTGATGTCTCAATGGCTTGTTAAAGTTTGTTAGCTTGTAATGGAACTAAAAATCTCTCGACTTAGCTCCTGCCGAGACTTCCTTTGAGGTAATGCCATGGCTTTTGGAGTTCTTTGTATAGAGAGTCACACTACCCATTTTTGGTGGGACCTTATGGAGTTGGACCTTTCACTTGTTTTTGGTCTTAGTTCCTTTTGTAGAATGGTTTACGGTAGAATTCGTTTAACATGATTGGCTTGGTGGGACTATTAGTCCACTGGAGTTTTTGACTAAACTAGTTGTGGGACGCTTTTTATATGTTTTATATTACCCATTTCGTGGAATTTTATGGCCTTGAGCCTTCCACTTGCTTTGGGTTTTTTAATTCCCTTGGTGGAATATTTTATTGCAGTAATCTTTTGGCGCAGTTGGCTTAGTGGTCCCATTATTTCTTCTGCTGGAGCTTTTGATTGGGCCTGTTCCAAGAAATAGAACTTAAGGATTTGTGTTCTTCCTTCGATGTGCTTGCGGACCTATAGGCCCGTTTGTATTGTTTTGGGGCCTTGGCATTAGGCTTTGTTCCCAATAAAATTACAAGGAATTGCGTTATCCTTTTGATGGGTTTATGGGCCTTGTGGGCCTATTTTTATTTAGCCTTTGCGTTTAAACTTTATGGAAAGTCTCATTGCATTTGGGCTTTGCATCTTGCCATGACCTGGGCCTTGGATTATTGGCTTTTCAATAACCACAGGCTCCGTAGGAATGACGATCCATAAACCTTTGTATTTGGATTTTATGGAAAGTCCTATTGTGTTTGGGCATTCTATCTTGCCGTGACCTGGGCTTGAATTATTGGCATTTTAATAATCACGAGCTCTACAGGAACAACCATCAACATTAAGCCCCCTGAGCACGTGTGTCACGTAAGAGGCAATACGTGCGAGTAGCAGATCCAAGTTGGCTTTTGGCGGTTATCTTCTTCTCCATTTATTTTTTTTGAAATATCAGCTAGTTGTTATCCCTGTATCTTCATCATCTTTTTTCTTTGAATTAGGAGTTTGCCACAACTCCCAATGTGATGAAACTCATATATATATATATATATATATATATTTTGAAACCCCTCATTAATGATCCTACCAACCACCCTTATTACTTCAGACATCAAACATGTCCTTTACGTCTTTCTTTCATTGATAAACATATATATTATTATTTCTTTTGTAACCCTTACACCTCCTTCCTATTACACCTTTTTTTTTTTTTTTTTTTTAATAAAGAAAAACTATTGCCATTTGTAACTTCCTCCTCACCACTCATAATGTCTACTCCACCTAAATCTCCATTCACGGGTTCTGTTAAGTTACCATCGTAACCACCCAAGGTTCCAACGAAAAAGGAAAACCTTATGGCAAGTGGATCAGCGAAGCGTAGTCAAAGAGGCTCGGTGGAGGGGAGAAGCATGGCGACCAAGGGGTTTGCGTCGCACTGGGTCACGATTCCAGGAGGGAAAGGAACGGTCATGGTGGCCGTGGGTTGTGTGTCACATGGAGCGGTGGATCCAACGGTTAAAGAGGCAATGGTCTTAGAGGTTGGTGGTGGTGATCCTGAGATGCGTACCGAAAAGGTGATCAAGGCTTCTCCATTGCGAGTTGGGACCCAAGTGGCCCCTTTTTCTTCTTCGGTGATGATGATGGGCAATATTGGTACGGCTAGACCATTAAGGGATCCATGGTACCAAATGAAGGGGTTGTTTCCTGCGGTGCCTCCCACCACTTCCATGACAGTGTCCAGCATGTATTGGGTATCTAGGGAGTTTTTCGGGTTTATTGAAGAGGCATGGATTCCTGACTTGGAAGGGCTTGTTGATTTGCAGATTAAAAGGGGTGTTCTTGAACCGGTATCGCTACAACTTGAGTACCCAAGTGGTATTGTTGAAACTTGGGCCGATTGGATTGATGAAGAATTGGTGGATAACGAATTTGTTAAGGTCTTGCAGAAGGCAGGAGTGTTTGAGGCTATTGTCATATTACGAGCTCTTAATATGTATCGTGATGTCGCAAGAACCCGCGATTTGGTGAGGAGGTGGTGTCCTGCCACACATACTTTCTTTTTGGCTTGGGGTGAATTCATTGTGACCATTGAAGATGTTGCGAATTTGTTAATGTTACCCATTCTTGGTGACGTTGATCCAACAAGACTTAGATTGACTGTGGCGGAATCTGTGAGTGAGGAAGAATTGATTGAGGGTTTTGGCGAGAATGGTACTTCCTTTGGTGGGCATTTTGCCAAGCATTCTACTTAGGTTACCATGTTCCGCAGGAGGTCTGATGAGTCCGAGAAGTATATTCGCCGTGCTGCCTTTGTTGCGTTCTGGTTTATCAAGTTTATATTTTGTGAGCATCCCCATTATGCCATGCAGCCTTCGATTTTCAAGTTAGCCATAAAGATTTCCTCTGGTAAGTGTTTTCCACTTGCACCTATGTTTTTGGGTCATTTGTATACTCATTTGGACTTACTTCATGCTGATGAATTGGTTGGGGCCTCCTGCCGTGTAGTTGCATCTGTGATTAATATTTCTTTGCTTCAAGCTTGTTTGTGGGAGCATTTGAAGGAGTATAGAAATAAGTGCAGGAAACTTAAGGATGTAGCAGCTAAATTTAAGAAAATGCACTCTGTCATTGCTGACAAGTGTGTGGGTTTTAGACAGGGATTTCCCATTATCTTCAAGTGGTCTGGGGCAAAAGGGTTGGCAGGTTTGATGGACTCGTTGGATAAAGAGACAGGGTTTACCTAGCGCCCTTACTCCAATTTGGTGTCGGGCTTTGCGTCTAGATCTCCGCTGCTTTTAATGCACGGTTTTGCTATAGGTGCTTTTAGGTTGAAGAAATGCGACATGACCAGAATTAGTTATTTGGCTTCTGTTAAGGTAGGATGGTTGCCAGCTTGGTCTTCCCATGGGATCAAGTATATTGCTTATTGTACCCACAGAGTGACCAGGTAGTTTGGGTTTGATCAAGATATCCCGGGGTCCAATCTTGAGGTCTTATGTTTGGACCACCGCATGGATCCTTACTTAAAGGGTAAGGCTTATGCATTTTATTCTAGTACGCTGCCTCAAGTCCTTTATCCTGGACCTAGTCGAGTTGGGGGCTTGTACCAAGCATATGCATGATTATTTGGCAAGAGTTATGAGCATCTTTGTTGAGTATGTGAGGGGTGGGACCCTGTGCGACATTCCCGTGCCTAGTTTGTGTGTTGAGCCTCCATCAAACTTTAGAATTCTTCGCAATGTCGCATCTGGGAATGGCTACAGTTCTCGCTAAGGGGCGAGCTATGTTGAGTGGCATGAAGAGAAGTCAAGTTGGAAGGTTTTTGGGACTCACCTTTCCCCGGAGTGGGCCTCTACCCATTCTACCTTCATTGAGGATGAAAGAGGCAGGTCTAAGAAAGGAAAGAGGGTTGCTGAGAAGTCATCTGTAGTTCCTATTGACCCTTCTAAGGAGGGAAAGAAGAAAGCAATAGTGCATGCGGCTCCAGCCACTTCTTTTCCCATTACCTCTACTGATGTTCTTGCCACGTCTGAGCCTGTTAGTCATTTTACTGTAGTGACCAGAGGGAGTGCTAGGAGGACGCGCAGCCAGTCCAAGCTAGTTACTGTGCCAGTAGTAAGCAATTCTTTGCTTCTTTTGCCTTTTATTTCTTAGCTCTGTGACTTGTATTGATGCTTTCTCATTTTTCTCTCATTTCACCATTGTTTTTTTTTTTAGGGAAAAGATGAAAAAGGTAGCAGAGACTTACCCATTGATCTTTGTGCTGGAGACAAGTCTCCTAGTGAAAGCAAGGAGACAAGTGCTAAGGCAGTGAAAGCTTTTGCTAGAAATGTTAATGCAACGGTAGATTTAGGAAATACCCTTACTGAGGAAGGGGTCCATGTAAATGCTACCACTAAAGAGTTTAGCACCCTTAATGAGAGTAACATTAATATCTGTGAGCTAGAGGGCTTGGTTGATCCTGCTAGAGGTGGGCTCATTGTTGAGGGGGGCACTGCAGGAATTGTAAGTACTCATATATATATATATATATTTTACACATGCCTCCAGTTCATAAGTATACTTGTGCATATAATTCTTTTTGTTGTCTTGTTGTGATGTGTGTTACCTTTTTTTTTTTTTGGCATTTAGGATCTTGACATTGACATGGCGGGAGATGATGGTGTTGAGATTGCTAGAGCTCAAACCGAACTGGCTCCTATGGCTGGAGTGGAGGTAAATCTCTTGGATTTCGCATTAATATACTCCATTCCCAGGCTTACACAAAACATTTCTGCACACACCTCTTTTCTCATCACATGGTATCATTGTTCTCTCGTACTTGTTTCTTTTCTTAGACTCACAACGATAGCATTCGTGATGATGTCATCATAGTTCCGCCCCATGCATCTCCTGCCACGCATGATTCCCTAGGAATAGTGGATAGTCTTACCTCCCTTTATGCTTTTTTATTGAGAAAATAACCATTTACTCACTTGGTTGTTTTCTTTTGTAAATGCCACTTGTTGTAGTTGCTGCCGATGATAGAGAGCACTAAGGTTGTTGAGCCTGCGACCATTGCTGGTAGGCTAGCAAAAGAGCTCTCTAGGCCTTTCAATTCTGATGACTATTTTGCAGGGTTGGGTGCCTTTCTTGATACCATGCAACCTAGCTATGTTGGCCTCCCAATGATTCGGGATAAGCTTATTGCACATGCCGCACCCACCAGTGAAGGGGTAGTTGACCCCAATAACTTGGCTCTTATCCCTTATGGTGGGACTCCTGCTACTGTAAGTGGGGATGGAACTAGTTATAATGATTTCGAAAGGCTTAGAGGTGACATGCTTGATTAAGATGCACAGGACCCTTATAATGACATGGATAATAATCTTGTGGTAAGAAAGGTGCCTGCACCTTTTTCTGGTGAGGTGGTAGATACCGGTTCTAGCTCCAGCGAGGGTATCGAGGTTTCACCTGCAAGGGGTGATGATCTCGATCTGACCCTTAGAGTTCCATATTCTCGATTGCATGGTGAGCTTTCAACCTTCTTCGATGTCTTTCTCTAGTTGCGTTTTGTTTCCTGTCATGGCTTTACCTTCTTTTTCCTTCCTCTTTCACTTTATTTTTTTTAATTATTTTATTTATTTATTTTTTACAAAGGGATTAATGAGGACTATGGTAGGGGAGGAAACCTAGGCCAGCTTTCCCTTGGCAGTTGGAGGGGTTGTTCTGAGTGAAGGGAGTACCATTTCTACTACTGAAGGGCTTACCCAGTTCTTGGAGGATTCGACTAAGGAGATCTATAATGACCATAGCCCCAAGAATTTCTGGGTTTTTGAGGAGAGCTTTGTGAGTTTCCTACGATTCCAAGTCTCAAGTGGGTGCTTGCTGATTTTGGAGAGCCTACATAAGAGGTTTGGTAACTTTACCTCAGGTTTCAAGTTTGGTTGTGGTTTCGGTAACTTCTGCCTCTACTTGCTTAGTAGCGTGCTTTGTGACATTAGGCGAACCCAACTTGAGCTTGTTACTGAAAGGAAGCTCCAAGATTGGAGGGGGGTGGCTAGAGAGCTCATAGACCTTGGCTTTGCTGTAGACTTTCTTTTGAAAAGGATCCGTGAGGTGGCACGCATGTATTTTAGGAGAAAAGCTTTTGTAGAAGCTGAGGCCATTAATGCTTAGATTGCTTAACATAAGGAACAAATCATCCAACTTGAGGCCAAGAAGAATGGTTTACCTCCTGTTGTCCCATTGGGCAACTTGTTTGCTGGTTGTGTCCTTACCTATGGGCTGATTGACTGATGTGTTTTCTTTGATCTTCTTTTTTTTTTTTTTTTTTGGAAGACTATTTGGTATCGTGATTTACATCTTGGATTTGTATGAGATGTGATGACTGGACTATTTGGTGTTGTGGTTTATGATTTGTATGAGATGTAATGGTTGAAATGTCAAGCCATATTTTTTTTTTGGTACATCGCTGTATGTATATTTGTTTTTTCATAGCCTTTTTTTTTTTTTTTGCAAAGAGGCTTAAGTACTTAAAGACGCACTGATCATTCATTACAAAAAGTGATAGCCAAACAATCCTGACATAGTCAGTGCTTTGCATACAAAAGTAGGAAATAAAATATAGAAATATACCCTTGCCATGACATGATAGGAAAGGCAAAGACAAAAGAAGTTTCTCCCGTGGGAGACGTACCCTTGCCTTAGTACGGCAGGAAGGGTAAGGACAAAAGAGTTTCTCCCACGGGAGATATACCCTTGCTTCGACACGGCAGGAAGGGTAAAGACAAAAGGTTTTCCTCCGCGGGAGTCTAGGCATAGTAATGTTTCAACCACTTCCCATTCACTGGGTCCACTAGAACAGTTTCATTCGCCTTGGACAATTTGTAATAACCACTTGCATGAGCCTTACGAATCACATAGGGTCCCTCCCAATTGGAAACGAACTTAGAAGGGGAAGGCAAACCTCTCCTTACATAGTTGGTTGCTTTCAAAACTAATTGACCGGTCGCAAAGATCCTTTCTTTGACAATCTTGCCGTAAGCTCCAACCATCTTGAGATGGTATCTTTTAGTCTTTTCCAATGCTTGGTTCTTTGCTTCTTTGAGAGCTTCCAAATCACAAGTCCTTAGTTTTGCGCACATACTTGCATCCACATCATTCTCGGTTCCTTGGATTACACGAGGTGTGAGTATGACTATTTCTACTGGGGCAATAGCCTCTATGCCATAGACCAACAGGAATGGGGAGAAGCCAGTGGTGGTTTTGGGGGATGACCGGTAGGCCTATAACACATCTGGGAGATGAAAGCCCCAATTCTTGCTATAATCGAACACCATTTTACTGAGGATGTGCAAGAGCATGCGATTATTTATTTAAGCCTGGCCATTGCCTTGCGGATAATATGGGGATGACTTAAGGTGCTTTACGCGATAATGCTTTGTCATGGCTCGCATATCTTTGTTTATGAAAGGTGTCCCATTATCCTTGACAATCTTGTGGGGTATGCTGAAGTGACATATGATGTGCTCCTGTATGAAATTGGCTATTACGGCTCCTGTTGCCTTCTTGAGGGGGATGGCCTCCACCCACTTGGTAAAATATTATGTTGCCACCAAAACCCAAATATATCCCCCATTTGCTGGGTTAATGGGGCCAATGAGGATAAGCCCCAAGTGTGGAATGGCCATGGGGTGGCCATGTTCTACAAAATGGTGGGATGTGAATGAATTAAGTTAGCTTGTACCTGGCATGTGTGACACCTTTTGATGAATTCTGCAGCATCATTTTTCATGGTGGGCTAGTAATACCCTAAGTTTAGCAACTGTTGATACAACTTCTTCTTCCCTTGGTGTTCTTCGCATTCTCTTGCATGGGCTTCCTTAAGGGCTACTCGTGACTCTGATGGTCCTAAGCACCTCAAGGGTTCTCCTGCTAGGCCTTTCTTGAACAAGGAACTCCTTTTTGTGAAGTATCTGAGGGCTTGCCTCTTAAGTTTGTAATCCTTTCCACGAGCTTCCGAAAAAATCCCTTTAAACAAATATTCAAAGAATGGCATACACCAATCTTCTGCCACTAACACTGCATATACTTGTTCATCTTCAAACTCATTTTGACATGTAGGACACGCACCTTGGATTGTTATGGCTTCTTGGCGCATGCTAGGCCAATAATAGCCAATTCTCTGAAGTCTGCGGTAGAGGCTGATGCTCTTGCCGTGTCCGCATGTTTTTGTATGGATATCCAATAAGCGCTTGGTAGCCTCTTTTTTGCCAAGGCATCTTGCTAGAATTCCCCTAAGGAGTCTGATATATAATTGGTCTCCTATAAGTGTGTAGTCCTTGAGCATTTTTAGACTTTTTTTATTGCTGTCTGCTGCTGCCGTATCACTTCCGGTCCCACTGGTTAACTCCGCAGGAACATTTCCCCCAGTAGTGCTTCCTGCGGCGCGGTAGCCATTAACAAGAGCCACTTTAATTGGATTTCTCTAATCGTTCTCGCTCATGGGGGGCTGTACTAGCTTTTGCTCCAATGTGTTGGTGATAAGGGTGTCCCTTTTGACAATTGTGACATCAGTGCTTGCTCCTTTAAAGGCGACTTGAGATCCCAAGGCTACCAATGCATTCGAATATCGGTTCTCACTTCTATGAGAGTACTTAATAGTTAAAGTGTCGAATTTTTCTTCAAGCTTCTGGGCAAGGGTTCGATATGGTGCTAAGGTTGGCTCCTTTAAAAAAAAAATCCCCATTTGCTTGGCTGAGTACAAGATTGGAGTCTCCAATTACCTTTAGGCATTTGATACCCATCTCATGAGCTATAGCGAGCCCAATTAAGTATGCTTCATATTCTGCCGTATTATTGGAACATGGGAACCCCAACTTGAATGACATTGCAACAACTTGATGGCTTTCTCTGGATAGAACTATTCCGGCCCCTCCTTCAGTTGTGACGGAGGACCCATCAAATCTAAGGGTCCATAAGAAATTGGTGTGGTCCATCGTAGCAACTTCATGAACTTCCCCTAGGACTTCATCCGATATACAAAAGCCATCTTCGCCTGGGAATTGTGCCATCATCTCAGCTATTGCTTGGCTTTTGATGGTCGTTGGCGTGATTGGAGTGATCTCATATTCTGATAGTTGCAATAGCCATCTTGCGAGTCTTCCATAAAGGACCGCACGCTGCAGTAGAATTCTAATGGGATGGGAGTTTGTCATTAAGTGAACCTGGTGGGCCAGGAAATAATGTTTGAGCCTTTGTGCCACATACACTAATGCTAAGCATATTCACTCGGCCCTTGAGTAACGCGTCTCCGTTTCTTTGAGGGCTCGACTAACATAATACACTGGTTGTTCTTGCCCTTGTTCATCATCTTGGGCTATGAAAGCCTAATGGCTTGATTATTTGATGCCAAGTATAACTTTAGAGACTTCCCCATGACAGGAGCATAAACAGTGGGTAACTTGGACATTATTTGCTTCAATGTTTCAAATGCTTTTGACATTCTTGGGACCAAACAAAAGGCACATTCTTCTTTAATAAATGAGAAAAAAAAGAAGTTAGTGATGCTAACCCGGGTATGAACCTTCGTATAGAAAACTTTTGAGTTGTTTGACATTGGTGGGTGGCTTCATTGTTGCTATTGTAGTGGCTTTTGCAGGATCCACATTGATGCCTCGTTTATGGACTAGATAACCCAAAAACTTTCTTACGGAGACGCCAAATGCACATTTGAGCGGATTCATGTGAAGCTTGTAGACTCTGCATATTTCTAAAACTTTTCTTAGAATCTCCAAGTGGTCTTCCCTTGTTTTGGACTTGACCACCACATCGTCCACATAGTCTTCTATTTCCCGGTGCATCATGTCATGCAATATGGTGGTCATGGTCCTTTGGTACATTGCCCCGGCATTTTTTAGACCAAACAACATCACAGTATAGTAAAAATTGCCTATTGGTGTCTGAAAAGCTGTTTTTTTTTGCATCTTTAGGGGACATTCTAATTTGGTTATAGCCGCTGAAACCGTCCATGAAGGAAAACATCTCGTGACCCGCTGCAGAATCAATCGGCACATCCATGCTTGGTAAAGGGAATTCATCTTTTGGACAAACTTTGTTTAAGTTGCGAAAATCCACGCAACACCTTATTTGGCCATTCTTTTTCTTGACCGGGACAATATTGGATAGCCATTGTGGATGTTGAATAGGCTTGAAAAATCTTGCAACAAGGAGCTTTTGGATTTCCTTAGTGATTTGGGCTTCAACTTCAGGATGAAAGGTTTGCATTGGTTGAACAACTGGCCTTGTTCCTGGTTCCACATTGAGGGCATGGGCCACCAATCCTGGGTCGAGGCTCTGCATTTCATTATACTGCCATGCAAACACATCTTGGTATTCTTTCAACAGTTTGATTAGACTGGTCCTTTCTTTTGCGGAGAATGATGCACTTATGGAAATAGGACGTTGAGTCTTTGGGTTATCACTCAAATTGATAACTTCTAGATCTTCTGTGGCTAGAGACGGTTGATAATCAACTTCTTCCTGCGGTTCTTCCATTAAACCTTCATTGGGATTGCGAACCGCTTCTTGTATTGCGCAACAGGAGGGGATGGCCCCACCAAGCTTCTTGCTGGGGTCTTCCTGCGGGGGGCAGTTAGACCTCGTGCACCTTCATAAGCGATAGACAATTTTCCCGTTGGGCAGTTGGACTCTTATGCATTTGGGGCATTGATCTTGGGCTTCTCTTACAACTTCTTTCCTTTTCTTTTTCAGCTCTAATATGTTCTTGAGATCCGCTTCAGGATGATCCCTTATGTCTTCCCATGCAAGGAGAGGCGTTCCTATGATTCTAGAAGTTGAGGCCTCTCCTGCGGGAGCAAAGTCCTCATAAAAAGCTGCCTCCACAAAGTGTGTTTCTATCTCATCTAAAGGGGTATTGTTTGTTGGAAGCCTAATAGGCTTGCCATTGAGCATTCCTTTCACACATTGATGGTAAGTTGAAGAGACTAGTTTATGTTTATGCAACCATGGACGGCCGAGAAGTACATGATAGGAAATCGCAGAGTTTATGGCATGAAAACGAGTAAGCGATAAGATGGGGCCTACCTTCAAAGCAAGTTGTATATGGCCCATTGTGTACTCTGCTGCGCCTCCAAAGCCGGTGACTTCCATAGGTGTACCTTTTATTTTTCTTCTTGAAATGTTTGTAACTTGCAACGTGTTCATGGGTATCAGATTTAGAGATGAGCTTGTATCCACCAAGCTCGTCTAACTTGTACCTCATTAATGCTTGCGGTGAGGTAAAGCGAACGCTTATGATTTGGATATTGTACTTCCATATTCTCATCTGTGAAGGAGATGGCGTTGGTGGTTTCTAGGTAAGCTCGGCTTGCGTGCGCTTCTGCGGTAAAACATTGGGCACCGGATTTTGCTGTAATAGAAACAAGCACCCCGGTGGCCATCTTCCTAGCTTTAACCCCCAGTCCTAATTGATCGAACAAAGATCGAAACTTTGGACTCTTTTGCAATGCCTTGATGGTTGACTTTAAAGGAGCTGCTTCTTCTTTGTCCATATCTAGATCCGCAACATTATCATGAATGACTACCGTAGTAGCACCTCTTCCATTTGTACGTTGCGACAAAGGGGACCTCTGTACCTCCTGCTGTGGTTTAGCTAACTCTAAAGTCCCATCCTTTATCTTGGTTTGAAACATTTTTCGCAAAGTCCTGCATTCAATTGTAGGGTGATGAACATATTGATGCAAGCAGCAGTACCTTTCATGTTTCTTTTGTTCCTCTGTTGGTGGTCTCTCTGCAGGTCTTATAAGTCCATCAGCGGTCCATTTGTCTAGGATGGCAAGCATTTCTTGCTCCATACACGAGATGGGCGGAAGCTCTTCCCGCGGCTTATCTTCTTGTCTCTTCCTCTTTGTATCAGGTTGTGTGGACACTGCCAAAACCTGTTGACCATTTCTCTTTGGCTTTTCAACCTGGGCTTTAATGGAGAGGGCGGTCTTCCCCGCCTTTTGCAACAACGTCGTGAACTTTATGATATCAAGATTTTCCAGGTGGGCACGATATTTGGTGAGCATGTTGGTAATGCAAATCTCAACCAGTTCTGACTCTTCATGATTACCATAGCAATCCAAGGCTGCATCTCTAAATCTTTTAATGTAAGCGAGTAGACCCTCTGTTGGACCTTGCTTAGTATTATGTAGAGTAAGGAGTGTGATCTTATCTTCAACGTGAAAATACTTGGTACAAAAGACTTCTACCATGTCATCCCAGGTACAGATAGAATCCGGCTTAAGCATTGTGTACCATGTGCATGCACGATCGGTCAGTGACTTGGAGATCTCTCTTAAACAAAGGTTCCCGTTGCCAGCGTGAGGCCCCATGGCATCTAGGAACTTATTAACGTGCTCAGTGGCATTTCCTTTGTGCCCATCATATTAAGTGAAGGTTGGAACCTCATATTTGTTTGGGTAAGGATGATTGAGAAATCTTGCGGGATATGATGGTCGTCTTGCAAAACGTCAAGTTCCTACGGGAACCCTTTCTTTTTCTAGTAAGGCAGCTACTTCGGAGAAGGTTATGAATTGCGGTGGTTCGTCTCCGTTCGCCGGTTTGTTAACAGTATTATCTTTTTTGTTCAACTCTACCTCTCCTTCCGACGGTTCTCGGTAGTTACGAGAGTTCTTCTCATCCTTTAACTCTTTGATCATGCCAACAATCTCATGTTGGGAGACCTGCAAAGTTTTTATCATGTCAAACATTACTGCAAGTGGGGGTGGGTTTGTATCTTCATGGTGTACTTCATGGTTTATTGGATGGGAGCTTTCTTTTTGTGTTACACTCACGTCTTGTGATTGCCTGGGATTAGTCTTCCTCGTCTTAGATGGCATCTTCGAATAGAGCAATTCCCACTCCCCCGTGGAGTTGCGAGTAAAATGAGGGTTTTTTTTTTGGTGAAGGAGTAAGTTGGAGGAGTGAGACCAAACTCTCACCAGGCCGTTGAAGTGGGCCTCGCGGCTATGGTTGCTTTTTAAAGATGACGGCCCAAAACTAAGATAACAAGCCCATAGTGGTCCAATGAGCAGTTCTTCACACTTAAACAGCTTCTACACTGAAGCACAAAGAACAAGACTAAGATAAATGTGACAGTGAACCACGGGAGATGGGTTTGGGGGAGAGAAAATCTAGGATGGTGTACACACTTGAAGATGAGTTTGTGGTTTTAGATTATGGATGGTGTTTGGTGTTTCAGAAGGTTGTTGTATAGGCTTTTGGTGTTATGCGTTGTGTTGTCTCTCTCTTCCTGCGGAGTGCCTTCCCCCTTTTATAATGGCCATTTTCTCTGCTGGAGGGAGCTCCTGTCACTTTGTTAGGACAAGGACCATCTCCATCGACAGACCATTTCTGCTCTTCCCAAGACACATCTTTTCCTCTTTTTCATGGCAAAAACTTCTTTCGACCATACTTTTACTTCTTTACATGTTCCCGCCGTAGTGTTTGCATGATTTTGGCTTACTTTTCTAGGTTCCTTTCATCTACAATATCATTATTATTTCTTGGGAAGACGAGGACATTAATGGAGTTCATTGAGGAACACGGTTGCATTAAATGCCTTGGTTTATGGAGGAAGAAAACTGTTTCGTGGTTTGCGTGCACACACATGGTTACAATAATCGAGCTTTGATGACCGAGGTATTTCCTAAACAAATCCTTCGATATTTAGCCGAATTCATAAACCCCTTGAACAAATTCCCCTATCGCTAAACCATCACCCCGTGATTCCTATAAAGAATAGGAAATTAGTTAGCTTTTCGCAGGTCTGGGCTACTGCCATTAAACAATTATCACATCAATCTCTTCAACTAGTGATGTCTCAATGGCTTGTTGAAGTTTGTTAGCTTGTAATGGAACTACAAATCTCTCGACTTAGTTCCTGCCGGGACTTCCTTTGAGGTAATACCATGGCTTTTGGAGTTCTCTGTATAGAGAGTCACACTACCTATTTCATGGTGGGGCCTTATGGACTTGGACCCCTCACTTGTTTTGGGTCTTAATTCCTTTTGTGGAATGGTTTACGGCAAGGTTTGTTTAACATGGTTGTTTTGGTGGGACTATTAGTCCGCTGGAGTTTTTGACTAAACTAGTTGTGGGACGCTTTTTATATGTTTTATATTATCCATTTCGTGGAATTTTATGGCCTTGAGCCTTCCACTTGCTTTGGGTTTTTTAATTCCCTTGGGTGGAATATTTTATTGCAGTAATCTTTTGGCGCAGTTGGCTTAGTGATTCTATTATTTCTTCCGTTGGAGCTTTTGATTGAGCTTGCTCCAAGAAATATAACTTAAGGATTTGTGTTATCCCTTCGATATGCTTGCGGACCTAAAGGCCCGTTTGTATTGTTTTGGGGCCTTGGCAGTAGGCTTTGTTCCCAATAAAATGCCAATGAATTGCGTAATCCTTTTAATAGGTTTATGGGCCTTGTGGGCCTATTTTTTATTTAGCCTTTGCGTTTAGACTTTATGACAAGTCCCATTGCATTTGGGCTTTGCATCTTGCCACAACCTGGGCCTTGAATTATTGGCTTTTCAATAACTAGGGGCTCCGCAGGAATGACGATCCATAAACCTTTGTATTTGGATTTTATGGAAAGTTCTATTGTGTTTGGGCTTTCTATCTTGCCGTGACCTGGGCTTGAATTATTGGCATTTTAATAATCACGAGCTCTACAGAAGCGACCATCAACACAAGGCTTTAGTAGCATTTGTTAGTCTAAGATGATACTATCAAACAATACAATCGTACATACAACTGCAAATGCTTTTCAGTAAGTACAATTTGAACAATTATAGGATATTCATTCTCTTTGGAATTATTATTCCTGCCCTCTTCAAAAGTTTGCTAGAAGCTTCCTGGGCCATCGAAATAACATCTTCCTGTCCAGATACAATTTGCAACCATAAGTAAACCATGGAACTCTTATAAATAAGGAAAAAGAAAGAACATACAAATTGGTAAACAATAATAAAATATTTATATTATAATAAGTGATTATATTGGGACACCTTTGATGATCTAGATTGAAGTCCAATGCATTAAATTTAAATATGTACTGTTAATCTTCGATTCTGAACTGTTAACTGACAAGATTTATTTCAAAGTACCTCGATTATGCTCAAAATCTTCTTATCCTTCATAATCCACTGGCCATTGCACATTACAGAGACCACATTTTCAGTTCGCATGCAATACACAAGGCTGGAAATGCTGCATAGTAGTCAACCATAACATTAAATAACAGATCTTGGATTGAATCAGTAATCCTTGCACCTGAATAAATTTACTGGCTGGATGTAATGATACATGAAGCTGACCAAATATAACATGGCACTTAGACTCACAACAAAAGCCAGAAAAAGTTTAGAATAGCTGATAGTCAATGATTATTCCTTACTATTTGAATTTCAAGTCATTATTTACAATTCAAAGAACTTAAAAGTCTTATAAATTCATGTACTCTCAAGTCTCAACACAACTTCATCACAAAACACGGCACAAATAGAAATTTGAGAAAGAAAAGCAAGAAGATTAATTTTTCAAGATGGACGAATAACCATTCAAATAACGGAATAAAGTCATCCCAAAACTTACAAATAATTTATTAATAAAGTACTAAATATCTTTTCTTTTAGGATTAGCTCATACCAGTCATGGATGGGAACCATAGACCATGTGGAAGGATTGATGACAACCATGTCAGCCTACCATATAAGGGACACAAACATTAATCAGCCTCAAGTGTCTGGAAAATGAATTAAAAAATCTAGTAATTGTGATCTAATGGAAGATAATTAAGTATAGCTGAATAGTGATCTAACATATGGAACATTTTCTTCCTATCATAAAACTTTAGCACTTATCAAAAAAATAAAAATAAAACTTTAGCAAGGGTGAAAACTTATAAGGAGAATGAAGCAAAAAGAAATGGGTAACTAATTTGAGAAAATTGTCCAACCTTTTTCCCAACCTCAAGAGACCCTATTTCATTATCCCAGAGTACTGATTTTGCACCATTTAATGTCACCATACTAAGTACTGTTTCAGCAGGGAGAGCAGTAGGATCAGTGGTTCCATTTGCATAAACTTCCCGTCCTTTATTAATAAGGGATGCCAGGTACATCTCATCAACTGCAAAGAGGTGAATCCATATATTAAGTTCCCCGACATCAGTCTTACAGTGAGCATTAATCAAGAAAAGATTCTGCTGAACTGATATGGTAAACAGAAATTAATCAAGAAAAGATTCTGCTGAACTGATATGGTAAACAGAAACACCTTTGACATTAGTTAATTATATATTATGCAGCAGACCCTGGAGAAGCTGACACAAGGATCCTCTCATTTGGCCTTCTTAAATTTGTATTTCAGAATTACCTTGTGTTTCGTGTGTGATTGAGTGTGTCTGGGATGATAAAGAAGGGGGGAAGATCCCCTCCCATTTAATTCTCTCCAACTTTTAGTTAGATGTGAGACACTTGGCATTTAAAAAATCCATGTATTCGATTTTTGAAATTCCATGTGTCTCACATCTAGCTAAAAATTGAAGAGAATTTTCAAAAGAAAATATCCAAAATTCAGATAAAAGCCAACTATTGATATAGTATTTTCGAACATGAAGAAACTGTAATAGAAAGTCAGGATTTCAGAATATGAACAAACCAATGCTCATTCTATTATTTGATGGAGCCCCATCTGTTCCCAAGGAGACACAAATGCCAGCATCAAGCATCTCCCTAATAGGTGCAAATCCAAGCATTCGCATGGCTGCAGCAGGACAATGAGATACTTTGACCCCAGCCCTTGAAAGAAAACCTATCTGAAGAAGACATGAGACGGAAAATAAGGATACAGCTGGCAGTAACTGACGAACAAGCAATAGAACTAATATACACCATCACGTTCAACAAATGCAATTAATATTTAACATTTGCCCCAACAGTTTGTCTGGTCTGAATTAACTCAATAACACTTTCCACTTAATGCCAGTTGCATATCGGAATTGTAAGCTTCAGAGAATACAACTATGATTAGTAGGAGTTTTAAGGATACATCACCTAAGAGATGGGGACATGGTATATAACATCAGTTCTGATGCTAAACATGGTCATACATTCAATATATTGATGGTTAAGGTTTAGTTTGTCTTGAAACCTTTTATTCATCTTGTAATCCAAAAAATTAAAATAAGATGTATATTTCTGCTCCATCCATGATTAACTTGAATAAAAAAATATCATAGAAACAAATTCAAACAATTAAACAACACTGAGAAGGGCGAAATGATAAAAAAAAAAAAAAAAATTGAAAAACAAAACATGCGTGCAGACAAAATTCATACTTTCAATTAACAGAACCCAAGCCAGTAGATTCTCCAAACATATCAAACTCAATCAACCATGGAAACTCCACATTATTGACACTTCTACCAACCCTTATTTTTATTTTACTCACCATCTTGTTTAGACTTTAGAGTGAAAGACATTGTCCTCACTATTCTTTTTTTTTTTTTTTTTTTGTAAATAAGATAGTACAAACAAGAACAACTAAGGACATCTAGTGAATTTAGGTAAAGTGCAGCAAGTAATAAGAAGAAATATTTCACCTCAGTATTGTTGACCCAAACTGTATGAGCCGCTAGAAGATTATTCTGGAGGAACTCTATCTTCTCCAAGTGTGTAACTGTTCCATGATTGGACTTTCGGGTATCCATCACAAGTTGATTCTCATAGGGTATCTCTGCAACATGCTAAACACCATAAAGGTCAACTAATTTTGTTTCCAATATCAATAATCATTCTTTAGCATAAAAGGTCAGCCCGATCGAACTGATTTTCTGCAGAACTTTAATATTTTAATGGAAGGAAATTTAATAATTTCTCAAGATGACAAAAGGGAATTGGAACTTGATTCTTCTTTTCCTTTTTATTTGAAAACCATTCACAATAAGTAAATTTTTTTTTAATCAGTAAGTTATACAACATCCAATGGGCCACGACTTCACTCTCCCATTCATTCTTATGGGAGAAGAAAATGCAATAGGTATATAAGTCAACTGAAAGTTATTCACATCCATCTTTTAAATCTACTCGAAAGATGTTAGTCCATAATGTATGACAAAAATTTCATATTTCATGCAAGAACAGAGATGCTTATTTAACATTTTTCTACTTTGACAAGAAGGCTTCAAACAGATCTATCAAATAATGTAGAGATCCTCAAAGCTTGTAACTCATATATTAACTATGAAAGAGTTCTGTACCATGTGGATTCCAGTTTTCAGTTGCCTCGCGGCGTCTCTAGTTTCGAGTAGTAAACGATCAGTTGAATTCATAATTTGCCTAATTCCAAACCACACTCTGATGCGCCCATCCGCTGTATTATGGTGCTTCTCATACAGCTCCTTTTGCATCTGTGCAACAAACACAATGCAAATATAATTTTGAAGAACAACAATATAAGTTGAAAACAGAGAGGATACAAATATGTTCAACCTGAATGCAATCATCAGTAGTTCTAGTCAGCCATGATGCCGGCAAACCTTCACCGGCATCCATGGTTGATTGGGTCAAACACGCGCGCAAACCCAATAAGTCTACTGCTCTGGCCATTCCAGACACATGCTGCCCCCCCAGCTTCAGCAAAGCATGTTACACCGGAATGGATGAGTTCGACACCACAAAGCAAAGTGGAAATAAAGGAATCCTCCTCGGTCATGTTGGACTCGTAAGGCCAAATTCGACCGTGTAACCATGTCATCAAATCCACATCATCGGCTATCCCTCTCGCTAGTTGCTGAGAGGTGTGAACGTGCGTGTTGATCAATCCTAGTTTATAGTATTAGAAAGTTAAGCAATTTTAGCTAGAAATAAAGAAAAATCTGAAAAACTTGGTTACAATAAAGAGAAAGGAGAGAGAAAAAGAAGACCGGGGAGTAAGATTTGGGAGTGGAGATCGATGATTTGGTGAGCGAGAGCAGAGAAATCGCGAAGAATATCGGAAGAGTGACCAATGGCTTTGATTGAATCGTGTTGGATAACGATCCCACCGTTGCGAAAGACTCTGCTTTTGGAATCCATGGTCACGATCACAGCGTTGTGGAGTATAATCCATGACTTCACCTTTGTTTCCTCCATTACACTCTTTCTCGTTTCTCGCCTCACTCTTTCTTTGCACTCTGCTCGGTATATTTTCCTCCGTCTTTGTTGTGGTGAAATGGGTCTGTAATGACGTAGCTACCCCTTAGAGGCATGCATGGGTTAAAGAAATCTCAGGTTTTTTGGGTTTTTTATCAAATAATAAAGAATCAGATCTCACCCAAAATATCTCTGCATAAGCACACAGATGGTCATGATTATGGTTTAATATTTATATATATTTTGATAAGTATGGTTTAATATATTTTATGCTGCAGCCGTGGAGGAAGGAAGATTTTTTGGTTTTGTTTTTATTGTTTATTGTTAAAGTCAAAGGTGGATGACTTCGTCCACTTGGATATTCGGTTAAGTGATAATCTTCTCCTAAAAAATTCCTCTCTATGAGGATGTGAGTTTGATCTCCGAGATCTTCAAAATATACGTGTGTGTGAGTTTAAATTAGAATTTCTATCATATTTAAAAAAAAAAAAAAAAAAAGGTGGACGACGTTGGTCAATCACAATGAATTAATAATCTCTACCTTTTCCTAAAATGGATTGACATCTTTAGAGTATTCACAGTAGACTCTTCTTAATTTTTGTCAATTGGGTTTTAAAAAACCCATTTTTTATAGTTTAGGTAAAGCGTAACTACACTAGTCTCTCTATTTTAATTTTACTATTCTATTTTTTAATATATTTTTATTATTTTATTTTTATTTATTTATTTTTTTCACAACTCCCAAAATACTTTCCTTTCTCATTTTCTCTTCCCTCTCTCTCCCTCTGTTCCCGTAGGATATTGTCCCCTTCTCCCCCCTCCCTCTTTCTTTTACCCATTCTTTTTCTCATTCCCGATCGGCGACCAATCTCTTGCATGCACCTGGTATCATCACTGTAGATACACTTACCTGGAAAAGATTCAGATCAAGTAAATTACACTTTGATTCTCTTTCATTTCCTTAATATCTCACTGTTTTACATTTGAGTTTACATGAAAGGTTTCTGATTTTTGCCTGGACATCTTCTTTACAGTTTTTATTTTTGGGATTTTGGAGAATTTTTGTTTGGTTTGAATGAGAACAGTGATTTTGTACATATTGTTGGCACACTATAGATTTGATTTAGACTACCAAGAAAAGAGAAACAAAACCTATCACATTTCTGTACATATGATGTGGATAATCTACTTAATTAAACCAAAGCCATGCACATTGATCTTAATTCAGCCATTTTAGAGCAGATTTGGGTAAGAAATGGCATAGTGTGATATTTTAGTAGTAGGCAAGATGGATCATGAAAACATGAGATATGACAGCCACAATTCCACTGGAACCTCACTATAAACAACCACAGAAAATTTATAAAGTCACATCTCATTGAGCTGTCAATGTATTATGTATGCCAAATATACTATGTATCCCAACTTTAACATAAGAAGTGAACATTGTGCAAGCATACACAGAAAAGGAATATCCTGTAGTCATTTACATATTGAATGTTTCATCCTTATCTTTAACACTATTTAATTTTCAAAGAACAAGATTATTTTCTAGGCTCTATACTTACTCTTAATTTATTTGAAATATTGTATTACTAATCTAATGTATGATGTTTTAGTTCAATCTTTTCAGCGTATTGTGAAAGAAAGTTTGAAATTGAAGAATAGGTGGTTTGGTCATTCAATGGATCGTCATCCTATATTTGACATAATTGCTAACGACTCCTCATCCTCCTTTGATGATGAGGTGGAGATGCTATACGATTTGCTATTGAAGAAGAACGTTTGAATAGCGGTGGAGGATCAAGACCATTTCAACACCGCACGTTCATTAGGCATGATTTTGTGCAAGCCACCGAAATGATTTTCCGTGACTATTTTGCTGAACCACCATTATATCCTCCGAATATGTTTCGAAGAAGGTTTCGAATGAGTCGTTCTCTTTTCCTACGTATTAAGTCTATGCTAGAAGCGATCGAGCCATACTTTGTCCAACGAAGGAATGCTGCTGGAAGGTTCGGGTTGTTTGCCTTTCAAAAGATGATCGCCGCCATAAGAATGCTAGCTTATGGAACATTAGTTGATTTGTGTGACGAATATGTGAGTATTGGAGAAAAAACTGCAATGAAATGTCTAAAAAAATTTGTTAAAGTCGTGGTTTCAAATTTTTCTGAAGAGTACTTACGGTCACCAAATAATAATGACATTGCCAGATTACTAGCATTGCGAAAGCCGTGGATTTCCTGGGATGTTAGGGAGTATTGATTGCATGCACTAGAAATGAAAGAATTGTCCCACTGGATGGCAAGGTAACTTTATTGGTCATATTCATGAACCAACAATTATTTTGGAAGCTATGGCATCATATGATCTATGGATATGTCATGCATTCTTTGGGTTACCAGGATCTCATAACGACATCAACGTGTTAGAACGTTCTTTCGTATTTACTGAGCTTGTTGAAGGGCGTGCTCCTTTAGTCAATTACTCAATCAACGGTAACAACTATACAATGGGATATTATCTTGCTGATAGCATATATCCTCCGTGGTCAACATTTGTTAAAACAATTCCATCTGCACAAGGAAAAAAAAAAGTCATTTCGCTAAAAAACAAGAGGAAGCAAGGAAGGATGTGGAGCGTGCGTTTGGAGTGCTTCAATCACGTTTTGCAATTATTCGTGAACCTGCACGTTTTTTCCAAATTGAAACGCTTAAAGACATTATGACGGCCTGCATAATATTACATAACATGATCGTTGAAGATAAGTGTCATATCGATGAAGTTGAATGTGGTGATTATGAGCAATTCAATGCAACTACCCTTGATCCAGTGTCACGTGCTCCTACACTTGAATTTATGGACTTTATTCAACGTCATCGTCAAATTAGAGACAGAGAAACTCATTCACAACTTCAGTCAGACCTTGTGGAGCACTTGTGGCAACTACATAGCAATTTCTAGGCTTTTGTAATTTTAAATTTTAGGGGAAATTACACTTTACCACCCTTAACTATTACCCATTTTTCACTTCACTCCCTAAACTTTAAAAAGTAACAATTGCCCCCCTAAACTAATCGAATTGCACGGCCGTTACCCCCTGAGGCTAAAGTCGAGTTAAAATTGACGGAATAGAGCAACACGGAATAGGCCAACTTGTATTTCTGAGTTTTCTTTTGACTCTTCTTCAAGTGTGGCTCCTTCCAATGGGTAACGGCCTGCTCTATTTCGTCTATTTTAACTCGATTTTGGCCTTAGGGGGTAACGGCCATGCAATTCGATTAGTTTAGGGGGGCAATTGTTACTTTTTAAAGTTTAGGGGGTGAAGTGAAAAATGGGTGATAGTTTAGGGTGGTAAAGTGTAATTTCCCCTAAATTTTATTCATGTGAAATGCTAGTATTTGAAACAATTGCCTCTAGGCGTTTGTAATTTTAAATTTTGTCTTCATGTGAATTATATAATCTTGAAATGAGTTTAACTTGATTCACCTTAGGGGTTTTCTATGCACTATATTCTGTTTTCTACAGAATCTTAATGAACTGTTTGTTAATATTGATTTAATCTTGTTATTTTCGACACAAACTTAAACAATAGCCACAAAGTTCAAACTATGAATAGCTATTGCTTAGAATGAATCGTTCATAGTTCAAAAACTTTATATATAATTTCCTATGTTGCTGAAGTTTCCAAACCAGCTGTAATAAATAGCAACTATGGCTCTGATTTTCTAGATTACCACTTTCAATCACAGGATATATATATATAGCTGTAAAAAATAACCTGAGCTACTCTTAGTGTAAAGCATTCTTTTAATCAATGACAATATAGTTTTCTCTCTTTCAATATTCTTCTAAATCTTATATTACTTCTCTTATAAACCTACCTAACAATAGATTCCAATTTATTTAAAATAACTTTAGAATCGACTCATATTTATTTAGAACACTATCTATAAATATACCTCATATTTATTTGAAACAATTGCCACTACGCTTTTGTAATTTTAAATTTTGTATTCATGTAAAATACTAGTATTTGAAATAATTGCCACTAGGCATTTGTAATTTTAAACTTTGTATTAATGTGAATTATATAGTCTTGAAATGAGGACAACTTGATTCACCTTAGTGTTTTTCTATGTCTAGATATATGGTGTTGGAGCTGTCTGCACAATGAATGCAGAAAATATTATATTGCAGATGAATCCAGTTAACTGGATTGGGAATTCCAGGCGACTGGATTAGTCTAGACCTCTCGATCCAGTCGCCTGGATTAATGTACCAGTCGCCTGGATCAGGCAGAAACTTTTGGGTTGATATTTCAGTTGACTGAGCCAGTTTTAGTTACCTGGATCAAGGATCCAGTCGCCTGCATCCTTCTTTTTTCAACCTTAGGCTAATTTTGGCTTTATTTAAATAATCAAACTTTCATATTTTAATCATTTTGAGCAGTTTGATTAATTTTCCTTGAAAATACATTAGTCCTATAAATATTATTTATAAAATGAATTTTAG
Organism: Fagus crenata; assembly: GCA_014362285.1. NCBI lineage: Eukaryota > Viridiplantae > Streptophyta > Magnoliopsida > Fagales > Fagaceae > Fagus > Fagus crenata. Next base: position 2,680,254 of record BKZX01001921.1, on the reverse strand, counting down.
ACTAAATAATTTGTTTTTGAAATTCATTTTAAGTTGGATTTTAAAGTTTGAGCCATAAAGATTAAATATCATAAACTTTACAAAACTCAATGATTTGGTCTTCAATGATTTTGTATTTATGTCGACTTTGCATTTGCTTGATATTGATTAACCATGTTGGTCCAATAAAATAGCTACTCAACATTATTGCAAGATATCATAATGTGTTGTTAGCATTAACCAAGTATTCAATTTTGGTTCAAGTATTTCCAACAACCATTCAATATTTTCTTTCTATTGATTTGGTTTAACCAATACATAATACACAACCAAAATGTCAAATACATAATACCAATAATAAGTACGTACAAAATGTCATCTTTTATCCCCTTTGGCAACATCAAAAACAAAAATGGAAACAAATAACTATATGCCATGATTTCTCAAATGCTCATTGATTTCCTCCATGGATTGAGCCAAATTAGCAAAGTTCTAATCATAAGTTGAGAATCTTTGAGTAACCATAGATGAGAAGTTGTCTAAGTTTGTTATGAGGTTTCCCATGCTAGTGCCCAAAGAGTCCAAACGTCCAAACATGAGTTGGAAGTTGTCCTCATTGACACGAGAGGAGCTAGAAGGTGCGGTTGGAGGCTCTTGATCCTCTTGCATTGCTTCTTCATTTCCTTGAGCATCAGTTTCAGCCATTTGAGCTTCTTCATCCATTTTTTCTACCACATGAGCATCCTTTTTAACCCATGTGTTATTCTTGAATTCATACTTCATTTGTTTCATGGTAGCTTCACCATAAAAATCCGTTGGAATTACATTTCGCGTATCTTTTTCACCACTTACATTTACTCCGAAATGATTGAGTATAGTAGTGATGTGGAGACCGTATGGGAGGGCACTATTCTTCTTTTAAACACAAGTGTCCATGTGCCATCCAACATAGAATGCAAGGTCAAGTTTGACCTTGTTGAGAATGCACCATAGGATGAAAGCATCTAGATAGGAGATGTATTCGTATGAACCACTCCTAGGAAGGATGTTATGGGTTATGATGTGATGAATGAGTCGACTTTCTAATGTGAGCTCGGAAATTTTAGGTCTAACAGGTATTTCAATGCTAGGATTTCCACACATTTGCCTAATTGACTCTAAAGGGTTATACCCTTCGAATTGCATCCAACTATTTGTAGTATAACGTTGAATAGTGGTGCGAGGAACTTCTAAGATAGAGGTCAATGTGGAAAGGGGGAGTGAAATGGATTTACCCTTCACATAGGAGGTGATTTTGTTATGTTCAAATTCAAAGTGTGTGTAAAAGTGTTTAACAAGAGTGGTGTATTGAATTTGACGCAAAGAAAGGAAATTTACCCATCCTTAAGCTTCAAACAGCTCTTTAAGATGAATGTGGTGATTAGCAAAGTAAGGGAAATCAACAATTTTTCCAAAAACTACCGTTCTACGAGAAATGTCGTCATGGAATCTTACCGAATGATTGGAAGAACTGAAGGTGTTGTCTATTGATGGAGTTTCCTCCCTTTGAGCCTTTTCCTTGGTCCTTCACTCACGGATTTCTTTGGAGCCATTTGGATTAAAGGAGTTAGGGTTTTGAATTAGGGGTTTTTGGAATTTGAGAGTTTTGAGAGTGATTGAATGTGATTGGAAGTGATTGAGAGCTTGGAGAATGATTGTGAGTGATTTTCGACTAAAACCCTAGGAGAGAGAGTGAGAAAAATCGAGAGAGAATGAGAGAAGTGAGAGAAAATGAACTGTGTCTCGATTTTACTAAAACCTAGAAACGTAGATCTAGGCACCTGGATAATGTGTCCAGGCGACTGAGTCAGGCAGAGAATTTTTAAAGCTTGATCCAGTCGCCTGGATCAAGCTTAAAAAACTCTCTCCCAGACTCAGTCGCCTGGACACACATAGCAGACGACTAGGTTGGGACATCCAGTCACCTGGTACCCAATCCAGTCGCCTGGATGTACCTGGCAATGTCTCATTTTCTGACATTTAATCTCTATCTTTCACTTATTCAATTGCGTACATATACTTGTGTTTGATTTAATATCATATCTATATTGCAAATTGAATTATGCTCTTATAATTGCTTAATCAAACATTTGCTATTTGAGAATAGTTTTTAATTTCGCATTTCAATCGAAAAAGAGCACCATAGTTGCATATTGTGTTTTAAATGGAGAAGTGCCCAATGCTTGAAAATTTACTCCAACCAGGCTAAGTAAAAGCATGATGAGATAGCCAAAAGCTGCATGAAATTGTGTGATTTGCATTGTTGTTTAATTAAACATAAATAAACAAATCTATACAACTTGAGCCTTAGTAAATGCTTCAAGGCATATCCAACCACCTAGGCTAGCACCTCAATTGATCAACTCTATAGTTCCAATCATCTGAATAAATCCATTTATTACTCAAGGGAAAGAGATACATAAACCATTCCAATCCATAATGACACACAAAGATCAACTAATAGCAAGCCCAAAACTTCAGCCACAATTTAAGGAGGCAACAATAAATCATGACAGCCACAACAATCAGATTGCAGAATATAAAAAATGAGCATCAAAGCTAGTACAAACAAGTTTATATATTAAACTGTTGACAACATTGTTTGCATGATCCATAATGCTACTTAATAGAACTTAATTACATATAACTAACAAAATCAAAATTTGCAAAGTTTGACAAGTTAGAAACATCTAACTTTTAACAAAAAAAATCAAAACTTGCAAATTTTGACAAGTTAGAAATAGTATCTAATTTTCACAACAAAATCAAAAAAACTTTGCAAAGTTAGTCAAGTTAGAGAGCATATGTACTCTTAATTACACAAAAACAAAAAACTTGCAAAGCTTCACTAAGTACTCTTAGTTTGACGCTCAATGATTTCTAGGCGGCGTTGATGGATGTAGTGTTGTTGCTGAGGATCCAAGCTAAATATATCCATCATTATAATTTCCATTTTTTGTTTTGCTCGTTCCAACTTAACCTTTTTTTGCCTAAGCCGAATCAACTCTTGGTCCCGAGCGGTAGCGTTGTCAACCTCAGCTTTCCTAATCTGAATGAGTTGTTCAGTTTGAGAACATGCCCTCTCAAGAATTTTTTTTTTTTTTTTTTTTTTTTTTTAATCCGATTTTAATTTCTTGGCTTCTTGCATGTCACTCAATATCCCTTCAAGATTTGCACATAAGCTACCACTGCTCTTTCGTTTACTTAGTCGAGCCTTTTCAGACTTCCTACCAACTAATCTCTCTAAGCCTACAAAGGCAACTTTGGAGGCATCATCTTCCTCTAATTGTATTGGCTTTGAAGCAAAAGGTGTTGCAGCTGATCTTCTTTTTGGTTTTTCATTTGCAGTATGATCCACCCATTTTGGGTTATTCCTCAAGACATTCCAACAATGTTCAAATTGGAATGAGGTACCATGTAACTTTTTAAACATTTCCTTTACTCGACAAATCTGAAAAATTAACAAATGCAAATTGGATTAGTGAATAGATAGTATTGGTGCGTTAAATTTTGACATCACTTAAAAAAAAAAAAAAAAAAAAAAAAAAAACCTTGTCTTGCTCATTCAAACCACTTTCATTTCTCCTTTCAATCTGGGCTAAGCACCCACAAAACTTATTAGTTTTAAGTTGAATCGTAGACCAACGATGCATTAGAGAGTTTGCGGTACGGCTAACGCAAGATGTCTTCTCTTTCTAGAAGTACTCATAAATTTTCTCCAATAAATATTGTGTTTTTGCTGATTCCCTGCTATTGGATCTATGAAAGTATTAAGCCATACCGATACAATGAGAAGGTCTTCCTCTACGCTGAACTTCTGGCCTCGTGGTGGTTTCTTAGCAATGGATCCCAATTAAATTTCAGATGGAAATTGTTCGGTACATACTTCACCTTGTGGGGATTCCAATTGTCCAGATTCCAAAATAAAATCGATACTCATGTTAGACCCTTCTTCTAGAAGATTTGTGAAGAACACATCTTCTCTCGTTAGTGAATCCATTCTTTGTCAAATAATAAATAATAGTAAACCTATACGTAAAGCAACAAGATAAACACATAATAAAAATTTATGCATAACAAAATAAGGATAAACACTTAATGGTTGCTAGCAGGTATATTTTGCTACCTAACTCTATTCACTGAACACTGTTACATATTTATATCCAATTATCCATGGTTCTGCCTATTTACATTTTTTATAGAATCATAAATTCACAAATGGAAGAAATGAGGAAGAACTAGATGTTAAACACCAAAACAGTACCCAAGCTTCTATTAAGAATGCAAACTTTGGCTTCTTTATACGAAGGTATAAAAAGAAATAAACTGAAGATGTTAAAATTTATCTAATGTTTTTTTAAAAAACTTGAAACTGATGTTCCCAAAACCAACTCATGTTCTTTAACAATTCAAATTTAACCACTTAAACTAAGATGTTCCCAACAGCAGGAAGAAGTTGAAAAATTCAAACACATTGAACAAAGGATAATGAGAATACAAGAAATGACAATGAACTTATATCAAACTTTAGCATAATTAAAAATCTGAACTTTATATCTAAACAGACAATCAGTAAGGAAAAATACAAAAAATAAGAATACCCATCAATATATTATATATAACAATGATAAACACTATAGCCAACAAGATAAAACCATAAACATCATGAGCAAATAACAAATAATCCCATCTCAGAAAAATTATCTCAAGTTTTAATAACAAACACACAACCGGGTATCATACCCATCAACACAATGCAGCAAAATTTCACTCTAATCATCAAATAAATGAAGAAATTTGGGGAAATTGAAGCAAAATACCTCAAGATTGATCGGCTGGAGCTGCTGGTCTTCCTCTCCCTACTGAGCACCGTTATTCTTGGCACGAACTCGAGAGAGCAAAACGCGGGAGATAGAATGCAAGAGAGAGAAAAAAAGAGTTTTTAATTCCGTAGAGGATGAATAGTTGCTCCTTGAGTTGGGCGAGCCACTGTTCATCCGCTTCAGGTTTTCAACCGAATGGGGAGGTTGGTGTAGTAGGATTTTCTGAGTTTTTTGTTAAATTTTGTGTTTTTCAACCAAATAGGGAGTCTACTGTGAATGCTCTTAATACGTACTTTATAAGAGTATCTCCAACACTAGTCTATATTGTTCTATATCTCCACATGTAGAGAGCAAAAATAAAGAATTTGTGCTCCAGCATTTATCTATCCTGCCCTTCAAAAACCCAAAATGCTACAGTAATTTTTCACAAATGAAAAGCTACTGTACACTCTTCATAAGAATAAACTAATATTTTTGACCGGTCCTATACAAACTTATTTTTTTGCTTTTGGTTTCATTTTGCCTGATTTCTTTCTCTCTCTTCCATTTTTTTCCTTCTCTTCTTTGTGCTCTCCCTTTGTTCATTCTCTCTCACTGATCTCCCTCACCGATCCCACCGATCTCTCTCACAGCCTCACCATACCCACCGATCTCCCTCACGGCCTTACCATACCCACCGATCTCCCTCATGGCCTCACCAGACCCACTAATCTTCTCCTCCGATCTCCCTCACGGCCTCACCATACCCACCGATCTCCCTTACGGCCTCACCAGACCCACTAATCTTCTCCTCCACGCGAACTTCAAGACGAATCTTCTTCGATCTCACTCGATCTTAGTTCCAGGTTTGATGGGTTTTGATTTTAGAGATTAGTTTGAGATAGGTTTGATGGGTTTTTATCTTAGATGGGTATGGATCTAAAAAATGGGTTTGATGAGGCGGCCTGGGCTTGTCGGATCGCCAATCTCGGCTTGGGTTTGCTGATCTCGGCCTGGGCTTGGGTTTTCTTGATGATCTCGGCCTAGGCTTGGGTTTGCTCGACGATCTCGGCCTGGGCGTGGGTTTGTGCTGATCTCGACATGGTGGTGGAGCCATGGGTGTGATTGAAGGAAGAGATGAGGAAAGAGAAAAAGGTTTGCTTGACGATCTCGGCCTGGGCGTGGGTTTGTGCTGATCTCGGCATGGTGGTGGAGCCGTGGGTGTGATTGAAGGAAGAGATGTGGAAAGAGAAAAAGGTTTGCTCGATGATCTCGGCCTGGGCGTGGGTTTGTGCTGATCTCGGCATGGTGGTGGAGCCGTGGGTGTGATTGAAGGAAGAGATGAGGAAAGAGAAAAAAAAATGCTTTAGGAAAGAGAAAAAAAATTAAAATAATATAATGAAATTATTATTTTAATAAAAATAGAGAGAGTGTAGAGAGTGTGTTAGAGTAGATTTCAAAAAATAATAGAGAACTCTCTACATGTGGAGATAATATAGAGATGGTGCTGGAGATGCTCTAAGTTATAGATAGAATTCTTTAAATCTTTATCTTTAATTTAAAATAAATAGTCAAAAGAATGACACATCTCAATCCACCAATGAAAACCTAAATTAGTATTTCAAATGCTTTAAAACACTTTAATAATTTCTCACGCTTATCACTTTTTTTTTTTTTTTTTTAGAGCAAATAAATGTTTGAGATCAACTTGTAGTTATTTTAACTCACAAAAGATTTGTGTTATTCTTTGTGATTCGAAAGAAATTTATCTGGTTTTGAATATTTGAGGCAAGAAATAAGATAAAATTGTAATGCAAATTGTTTATGAATTGACATTAATTTTAGTTAGTTGCTGAGATAGATGCATAATTTGTGAGATCATAGTTTGAAATTGGTTTATAAATTTTAAATATAAATTTTCAACCACAAAACATAAGGGAATGACGTGATTCTTGTTGGGTTGATGAGCGATGATTGCTCTAAAAGAAAAAAGAAAAAGGAAAAAAGAAAAAGAAATAAAAATAAGAAAACCACATTTGGTAAATATTAGCAGTTACCAAAGTGTTTTGAAACATTTGAAATACTTATTTAGATTTTTACTAGTGGATTTATGATGTGGTATTTTCTTAACCCTTTATTTTAAATTAAAGGTGGAGATTTAAAGAACTTTACCTTGTAGAGTACCTTAGGAAATCTAGAGGATCTCAATCCCCCTCAAACTCAAGGTGGTAGAAGCTTGAGTTTGGAATCTAGTAAAATCGGATTACGGCGTGAAATACCGGATGACTACGACTTGAGAGATTTGAGAAATATCGTATGTCTATGGCTTGAGAGATTTTAGAGATACCAGATTACGGCTTGAAATATTTGAGAGAGATATTGGATGGCTACGGCTTGATGAGAGTGGGAAACTGGGTAACCTAGCAAAGGAGTTGCATGATTAGGAGATGGAATAGGTAACCTACCATCTTGAGGATAGAAATAGAATAAATAGAGGAAAAAGAGAGAGACTAAAACTAAGTTTTAGTGACTTAGTGAGTAAAACAGTATATAGGACTGCCTTTATATAGGCAGAGAAAAATATGCAATAAAGTAAAGAGAGTGTATGACAAATATGTATAGGGCCTATATAATATACTAACACTTTCCTTTTTTTCTTTTTTCTTTTTTGTTTGTTGATAGAAATACTAACACTTTCCTGAATGTCATGTATTTTATCCTACCTAATTAGATTTCGTTCTTTGGTAACAAAAGTATAGGACAACGACTACTAACGTGACTTTTTATCCTTGGCAATGACAACAATACTCTAAGATAACCCAATGTGATTTTTTCCCTTCCTATCCATTTTTATGTGCTCTAAAAAATGCTCATATCAAAAAAAAAAAAAAAAAATCTATTCATAATAATTTAAATACACTAAACAAAAATTTAAGGTTATATAAGAAAATTCCTAATAAAACATGTACCCTCATATTTAATGTCCACTTTAATGTGCTCACAAAAATACCTATATCAAAAAAAAAAAAAAAAAATCATATATTTCACTCTATTATTAAAAAACATAAATAAGGGCATATAAATAAATTTTAAAACACATAGCAAACATAAAGTTAGAAGACACATTACAACACATCTTCCCCCATTTTCCACGTTCTCACTAACGTAGATAACATCTCATTTTCCTAAAAATTAGCACACTATCTCTTAAATATAACTTTTACATTAAAATTACCTTCTTCTTTTTTTTTTCTTCAAAATTCAGTTAATTGGGCTTAATTGGGTCAGCGCCCATTTACCTATTTACTAAATAAGTGGGTTTGGATGAGTAATTAGTAAGCGGGTTGGGTGAGTTAATGATTTTGGGCATAGTCCTACCTAAATACAAATAATTTTTTTTTGGCTCATAATAAAAATAAATAAATAAACTCATGTTTACTTCACCTTTTTAATTCAAATGCATTTATTTATTCAAACACCTAAAAATTAAGTGGCTAAAAAAAAAAAATCACATTTACTTCTCATTTTTAATTCAAATGTATTTTTTTTATTCAAAGTCCTAAAATTTAGATTCCAAATAAGTTAATCGATTTCTTTTTAAAAAAAGTGATTTGGTTTGTTTAAATTTCAAAATAGACTCTACCATTGTCTTAAAAATAGAATTTCTACATCAAAACATTTTTTTTGGGCTCCTAATAATAATAATAATAATAAAAAACTAATGTTTACTTTCCCATTTTAGTTCAAATGTATTTATATATATATATATATATATATTTTTTAATTTCCTTATTTGAATTCAAACATGTCTTAGACGATATAGAAAATACGTACATTTTTATTTTTTTTAATCTCATCACATGCAATTAAAAAGATAACTATCAAGGCACTACCATTTTAAAAAGTAACTGAAAATTTAGTCACCACCACAAAAATGGAACTTTCACTAAAAAAACTCTCAAGTATATTATTAGTAAAGTACTCATTACTTCCCACACTTTTCAAACTATTGAAAATTGTGATTCCTTTACAACTTCAACCGTACCCTTCTCTCTTTGTAAAATCTATCTGTCATTTTAGTCAATATATGTTTTTTCGATTTTTTTTATTATATAAAATTAGTGTAAACTTAAATGACTAACATTTTGTGTGTGTTTGATTTCCTTTTTTCTTCTTTAGTTCGGTGCTTGCCTTCAAATTTATTATATGAATCGTGGGCTAATAAGGGTAAATCTCTTTCTATTTCTTTAAATGACTAAGGTCAAATTACATAATCACCCCTTGGAGTTTGGGTTAGTTGCAAATAGACTCCTTGATGTTTTGATTTTGCAATATAACAACCTGAGGTTTTTAAATTGGTAAAATTGATCCCTCTAAATATATTTTTTGTTGATTTTACTAGTAGAAATTTGTCATGTGTATTACATATGACCACTTTATAATAAAAAATTCATTATTATAAACCCAAGTGCAATGCATATGACAAATTTTATTAGCAAAATTGACAAAAAAAATACTTAAAGGGATCAATTTCACTAATTAAAAAACCCAAGGTAGTTATATTATAAAATTGAAACCACAGAGGGTCAGTTTGCAAATGACCAAAACCCAGGGGTGATTATGCAATTTAGCCAATGACTAATAAATGTTATTTTTACATTTACATTTTATTTTATTTTTTTCACAGTTTTCTCAGATTTAGCCACTTTCTTGGTTTTACAAGAACCATCTACAATATATCAGTGCTTATTTCAAGGGTTACAGAAACACGTGTCTCTTTTCAATGTAAGAGAGATTATTGCAACAATATCTTTCTTGTAAGAAACTATTACCGAATCGCGTTGCAATATGTCTAGACAAATGTTTTTTGTTGTGAGAGGATATTGTTTTAAAGAGTCTCGTTGCAATATAGCTGGGTTAGGGTTAATGCAATGATATTTTTGTTGTAAGAAACTATTGCTTTAACTAAATTGTTGCAATATATCTAGACAATAACTGTGACCAAGTTTTACAAAGAAATCTTCGATATAAGAGTTTATTGTATTTGGATCAAAAGCTATTGCCATATTTGCACTCCTTAGATGTAGTAGGACATTCAGTATAGCACACTAAGGAACACTAGGGTTTAGTCCAAACTAAGACAAACAAAACCACATTAATTGCTCGATCTACCCATTGGCGCGCTGGTTTGATAAAATAAACCAATGACCATTTCAAATGATTGCTCAAACAAAGACGATAAATTATCATACTTCAATAACTTCCAATATTGCTACGAAACTTGATAAAGGGAATATGCTTGGGAAACAAGTGATGAAAATATAAAGAGGCCTATAATCAAAATTATTGAGAAGATGACGATAATGAAAGGTGCAAAGTTGTTGTTTGTGGTTTGATTGGGTCAGAAAAATCAAGTCTTCTCTCTACTATACTCGGTGAAATTCCTAGGATTTCTAAGGAAGGAGTAACAGTCAATGGAAGAAAGGCCTACGTGCCCCAAAGTGCTTGGATTCAAATAGGTACATTTAGGGAGAATTAATGTACTCTTTGGAAAAGAAATACACAAGGCATTTTTTGAGGATGTTGTGGAAGCGTGTGCTTTGAACCAGGATATCAATATTTGGCTAGGTGGAGATTCGAGTTTAGTTGGAGAGAGATGTATGAACTTAAGTTGAGGACAAAAGCAGAGAATCCAACAGGCAAGAGCTGTCTATAATGACATTGGTGTTAATTCAATGGATGACCCTTTCAATGCTGTTGATGCACATACTGGAATTTACTTGTTCAAGGTAAGTTAAATTTAATCCCTGTGTCTTAATAATTGTTTTTAATAAAAATTCTTGCACCATTAGATGGACTTCAATTAATGATAGAATTCTTTTTGGATAACTGTCTCATGCAAATATTGCAAAGAAATGAATCGTTCACGTTGCAATTGCATGGGGGATATAATGTTCCATATCAAAACATCCTTAACAGCCTAAGTGAGGCTTACAACAACAGCTCTTGAAAATTGACGCTTTTAAAATCCTTGACAGCAAACTATTCAAAGCCATTAAATTTTGAAGAAATTGTAGATCCGAGATGATAACATTTATATTGTTTCTAACTGCATTGTTGCTAGACAATGAGATTGAATTTGGATTGGCAACACCATTGCACAAGTAATCTAGTACTAGAAGTCTAGATCCAAAGAGTTAATCTTAATGCAATTGTAAATTTGACGAATATTGCTAACAACCATAACTGCAATTGACAAAGAATATTGCAAATTGTAGATCATAGATGATAACATATTTCAAATGTAATATGTTATTGCCTTGACATTTCCGTTGCAATACAATAACGATATTTTTGTTTTAAACAGGTTTTGCTCTAATATCTTCGTTGCAAGAAGTTATTGCTTCAACTGAATTGTTGCAATATGCCTAGGCAAAGTTAATGCAACAATATTTTTGTTGTGGGAGGAATTGCTTTGAAACGTCTTGTTGCAATACACCTAAGTTAAGAGTTAATGCAAAAATATCTTTGTCGCAAGAAACTATTGCTTCAATCGAATCATTGCAATATATGTAAGCAATAACTGCGACGAGTTATTTCGTCTGATTGGGAAAGGAAGATGATTAACACATCGTCTTTGGTTTGATTTTTGCATTCATTTTCTTCTTTGAAAAGACAATGGAGTTATTAACTCAAAAACAATTGTATTTTGGTGCTCAGATCATTGGTATACGAGTACGGGAAGCCATAATAGTATTAAATTACAAGAAATCTCTATCAATTAAGTATCCTGGGTTTAAGCAACGGTTAAATAATAAATTTAATCAATGTGAATGCTAAAAGAATTGGAGATTTCTGCTGGTAAATTCATGGAGTTTGGTTGCTTCCAGTCAAAGTCATTCCGGCTTTGATCATCCTCCACAAGAATCTAAGAGCTGCCCCCTCCATTGCTGCATTTTTTGCCACAATTTTGGTGATGGTATGCAACACACCTTTGGCCAACATGCAAGAAAGGCTTCACTCCAAGATCATGGAAGCTAAGGATGCAAGAATCAAAGTGACTTCAAATACTTTAAAGAGCATGGTAGTTTTGAAACTGGATTCATGGGAACCCACATTCTTGAAGAATCTCCTTCATCTTAGGGAAATTGAGAAAGCTGGCTGAAAATTTACCTCTTGCTCAGTAGTGATCTTTCTCTTTTGTGCTTCACCTACTTTTTTTCAGTTTTCACTTTTGGTGTCTGCATTGTATTGAACATACCATTAACAGTAGGTACAGTTCTTTAAGATTTAGCCACTTTCTTGGTTTTACAAGAATCTATCTACAATATACCAGTGCTCATTTCAATGATTGCAAACATGTCTTTTTTCAATGTAAAAGGATATTGAAACAATGTCTTTGTAGTAAGAAAATATTGCTTACTGAATAGTTGCAATATGCCTAAGCAAACATAATTGCAACAATATTTTTATTGTGAAATGATATTGTTTTAAAGCGTCTAGCTGCAATATAGCTAGGTTAGGGTTAATGCAATGAAATATTTGTTGTAAGAAACTATTGCTTTAACCGAATTGTTGCAATATATCTAGGCAATAACTGGGACCGAGTGTAAATCACTCTTTTTACACTCTCCAATCACACCAATCCACATCAGGTATCTTAACATAAGAAAATGAGATTAAATTCAATAAGGATCAGGTGTAAAGGCACACTTTTACACTCTCCAATAATATCCATATCAGATTTTTGCAAATTTTTACAAATTAAAGAGTAGTGAGTTCCACACACAATCACAACCTCTAAAAAGCTAAAACCCAAACCAAGCGTATATAGGTACCCAACCAAGAAGCCGTCGATCCTGAAATCGTCCGACGACACTACTGAAGTCTTCAAAATCCATTGGAACCACCGTGTGCGTGGTGTTTTAGTCCAGATCTTCAAGCTTTGGGAACTTCTTTAAATTTTTAACCCCTTACATACAACACTACAACACTATCTAGATTTGGCCACCAAAACAAAAACACTACCAAGATAAATTTGTTTGGGTTTTGGGTGAATGGTTTTTTATTTGGATTTTCTGGTTTGGTTTGGGAGTTCAAATTGTAAGTGGTTCAATTTTTGGAAAATGTCTCCTTGGATTGTATTGGAAGCTTTGAATTTGTTGGGTTCACCAAGTGTTCGAAAAAGTCCTTAGAAGCTTCAGTTTGCTATTCTAGAAATTTGAATTGGGGGTTCAATTTTAGATTCGAACTATTGGTTTGAATCGCTTACTGGAGCATTCGATGGAGATCTTCTCATTTGCAGTGACACACATGATAATTCATGTTTGATCGAAGTTTTAAGTTTGTTAAAACCGTGAAGCTGGCCCTCTATTCTTTCATTAATAAATCATTGGCACTCCTGCCATATCTTTATCTAATAAAAGACGCATACTCCTACTGTATCTAGACATTATTATGCCCTACAAATGTCAAACGTTAAGGTCACATTCAAATCAAAGTCATTTCTTACTTAAAATATGGTTTTGTAAATGAAGATCTGGGAAGTGTTTTTGTTTTGGTGGCCAAATCTGGGTAGTGTTTTTTTTGTAAGGGGTTAAAAATTTAAAGAAGTTCCCAAAGCTTGAAGATCTGAACTAGAACAGCATGCACACGGCGGTTCCGGCGGATTTTGAAGACTTTAGCAGGATCGGCGGCTTCTTAGTTGGGTACTTGTATACGCTTGGTTTGGGTTTTAGCTTTTTAGAGGCTGTAATTGTGTGTGGAACTACTTTTCTTTAATTTGTAAAAATTTACAAAATTCTGATATGGCATGATATTATTGGAGGGTGTAAAAATGTGTCTTTACACCTTGTTCAAGACTGAAAGTCTGTCTATCGTATTATGTGAATAATATGGTACAAAAGAGAGCCTTTATATAGGTAGATGTGTGAGTATTGCACAAGTAATAAGAGTGCTCTACATGAAAATGTATTGGGCCTAAGACCTATTGGGTTTATATTCTAACATCCCTTCTCAAACTCATGTTGGGTGAAAGAGACACCAACTTGAGTTTGGAAATAAGATCACGGAAACGGCTTGGAGGCATAGGTTTGGTGAATATGTCAACTAACTGGTCTTGAGAAGACACGGAACGGAGCTGCAAAGTACCCTGTAGTAAGTGATGACGAACAAAGTGACAGTCGATCTTAATATGCTTAGTACGCTCATGGAAGACATTATTGTGGGCAATTTGGATGGCACTTCGATTGTCACAATGGATCGGAACTGCAGTAGAACAATCAACGCCTAGGTCTTGGAGAAGCCAACGTAACCAAAGGAGCTCAGCAGTGGTGTCAATAAGTGCTCGATATTCTGTCTCAATACTAGAACGAGCAACAACAGATTGTTTCTTGCTGCGCCAAGAGTTGAAAGACTCACCAAAAAGAAAACAATACCCTGTAGTGGAACGACGGTCGGTAGGGTCTCTTGCCTAGTCGGCATCAGAATAAGCTTGGAGAGTGAGCGACGACTGAGATGAGAAGTGAAGTCCATGAAACAAGGTGCCTTTCAAATACCGAAGAATTCGAAGTACAGCAGCATAATGAAGAGAGCGCGGGCAGCCATGAACTAGCTAACAATGTGAACGGCATAGAAGATGTTCGGTTGAGTGACAGTGAGGTAAACAAGACTCCCAACTAGCTGTATGTAGAGGGTAGCATCAGAAAGTGGTTCTCCATCATGAGTATTTAGGCGATTGTTGCATTCGATGGGTGTGTCGACTATCTTGCTGTCTGTGATTCTAGTTTGGGAGATAAGATCAGATGTGTACTTGGCTTGAGTGAGATAGTAACCATCGGGGGATGAAGAGACTTCAAGACCAAGAAAATAACTGAGGGGACCCAGATCCTTCATCTCAAAGTGTTGACCACGTAAGCACTTAAGATCCTGGATGCCCTGCACATCATCATCAATAATAATCATGTCATCTACATATAACAAGAGAAGGGTAATATGATTTGAGCGTTGGAAGAACAGAGCTGAATCATATGAACTAGTTGAAAAACCATGCTGAGAAATGGTAGAGCTGAACTTGGCAAACCAAGCTCATGGAGCTTGCTTAAGACCATAGAGTGCCCAACGTAAGCGACACACTTTGTAAGAAAAGCCTGGAGGATGAGAGAAACCAAAAGGGAGCTGCATGTAGACTTCCTCAGTTAGTTCTCCATTAAGAAAGACGTTCTTCACATCCATCTGAAAAAGTGGCCAATGTCAGGAAGCAGAAACTGCGATAAGTGTACGAATAGAAGAGAGGCGAGCCACCAGGGAAAATGTCTCCTCATAGTCAATACCATACTCTTGAGTGAATCCCTTAACAACGAGACGGGCCTTGTAGCGATTAACAGTACCATCTGATTGAGTCTTGATATTGTACACCCACTTGCAACCAATAACAGATTTACCAGTTGGCAAATCAACCAGATCCCAAGTATCTGTCTTAAGCAATGCATCAAATTCTTCTTTCATAGCTTGTTGCCATAAAGGGTCAGAGGAGGCCTCACAAAAGGTATGAGGTTCATGTAAGGTGGCAAAGGCAGAAAAGCAGCGAAAGTCACGAAGATGAGAGGGAGGAGTACTTACCTGATGAGAGCGACGGGGCTCAGGAGCAGTAGTGTTGACAAGATTCGCAGTAGGGGCAGAGAGAGGAGACTCGTCGAAGGTAGGATCGGCTGTAGGAGACTTGGCGGAGGTGGGATCAGCTGGAGGAGACTCGTCGGAGATGGGATTAACTGACTCAGCAGAAGTAGAAAGAATCTCAGGGAAGAGATCAAGTAAAGGATCATCCTGAGAATCAAAATTACGCTCTGGAAAATGAAGGTAAGGAATGAAACATTTTGTGTTCCCAAAATACCACATGCCAGGAGACTCGAAGACGCTTGGCGACTGGATCATAACATTGGTACCCCTTTTCTTCAAGGCCATAGCCAAGAAAACAAAAGAGCTGGAAGTGGGGTTGAAGTTTAGTGCGCTCATGTGGTTGAAGAAAAACAAAACAGGCACATCCAAAAACCTTGAGTAGACTGTAGTTTGGGGCTGTGCCAAATAACCATTCATATGGTGTTATGTTCTGAATGACAAGTGAAGGGCATCGATTGATGGTGTACACTGCTGTGAGGGCAGCTTCACCTCAGAATGAGACAGGAATGGAGGCTGCATTGATGAGAGCCCTAACAGTATCTAGGATGTGACGGAGTTTACGTTCAGCTCGTCCATTTTGTTGTGAGGTTCCAGCACACGAGGTATGAAAAATAGTGCCATAGTGTTTAAGAATAGTAAAAAAATCAGTTTGTCTATATTCTCGTGCATTGTTAGAGCGAAATACCTTAATAGCTGTAGATTACTGAGTCTGAATCATTTTAGCAAAATCAAGATATATGGTGAGAACTTTAGAACGATTTTTCATTAAATAAATCCAAGTGTAACGAGAAAAATCATCTATAAAAATGACAAAATATCTTGAGCTCCCCACTGTGGGAACATGAGAGCCCCGATACATCTGAATGAATAAGATTAAAAGTTGCAGAAGCAATAGACTCACTATTATTAAAAGGTAAAGCAGGCTACCTGCCGAGTTAACATGGTATACAATCAAATGGACTGGAAGAAATTGAACCTAATAGACCCCTAAATACTAAGGTCTTAATACGAGGAAGGGAAACATGACCTAGACGAGAGTGCACAACTCGATGGAGGCAGAAGCAGCAACAACGGGTGCGAAGACTGATGAGGAAGGAAAGTGAAGGGAAGTAAGCTCAAATAACCGTCCAACCTTATGCACGGTCCCAACGATCTGCCTCGTCCAAGAATCTTGCATAAAATAACCACGAGAAGAAAAGAATAGGTTTAAACTAAGTTCGGTTAGTTGGCCAACAGATAAAAGATTGAGATGCAGTTTAGGAACACAAAAAACATCAGAGACAGATAAGTTGGGGGTAGAGATGGAGTCGACATGACTAACAGTCATGGCGGAGCCATCAGCAGTGGTAATAGTAGGTAAGACAAGAGGAGTGTAGGCATTTGTGATGTGAGGATTGTCCATCATGTGATTGTAGCAGGCATAATCTAAGAACCATTTAGAAGAGATACCTGGTGTCATAAAAGAGCAGGATTGGATGCACTGGAAGACGATGGTTGAATCTGACTGAAGAGGGCTTACAGATCTGCTATGCTATAAGTAGGTGTAGTCAATGAGACAGTATCAAAAGATGCAGCATCGGATGATGGTACATGTCCAGAAGCAGTCAAGGCTGCAGAGCGCTGAATATTGCGTGCACGCATGTTACATTGATCAATAGTGTGACTGCGATTCTTGCAAAAGGCATAGATAAGATGAGAATTCTTCTGATTTGATCGCCTTTTATCATGACCCCTCGGTGGAGCTGTGACAGTGAGACCAACTAATGCTGGAGTAGCAAGAACCGTCGTGTGAGGCTGAGAGGAGTGATAAGATTTTAGACGAGTTTCCTCACGGACCAAATCATTAACAGCTTGATTGATAGTGGGCAGAGGAGAAGGATTAAGCAATTAACTGCGTACAGACTCGAAGTCATCGAGAATGCCCATTAAGAACTGAAGAAGATGGAGACACTCTTGATGTGCAATGACAAGCTTGGCATAGGAGACGGACCTGATGACTAGCTCAGAAGCAGCTAGTTGATCCCAAAGAAACCTCATACGACTGTGGAAAGTAGTGATGCGCTCACCTGGATCTTGGCGCAGTTAATATAAAGTAACCATGAGGTGATGTCTTGAGCACCATCTGATCTAGCATATCAAGAAGCAAGCATGTCCCATACGTCCTTAACTATGTCATAACCCCCAAATTCCATACTAACAGAAGGAGTGGAGGTGTTGCGGAGCCAAGTGATGATCTGATGATTGACACAATCCAAATCTTCGAGTCAAAGAGTGAAGGAATCTTCAGTTTCGTCCTTTTGTTGTTTAGGAGGGTGACGTTGTCCAGTCACATAAAGCCACAGCTTACGACCTTTGAGAAAACTACACATACTTTGAGCCCAAAGAGAGTAGTTATTCCCATTAAGAATGACGTGAATGGGTTTAGAAATTTCACTTTGAGCCATAACGAAACCTCAAATGCAAAAACAGACCATAAAAATGAAATCAGCTCGAAAAACCGGGTAGGAAGCACCTGGATTGCAAAAAGGCAACGTTTGGTCAACTAAAAAGTCAACACTGGTCAACACAAAAGTCAATGGTCAACGCTGGTCAAAGGCAACGATCAACGCCAGAAATCAACGGTCAACGCTAGGGCTGACATGGCAGTGACATGTCTAGGGCTGACGTGGCGACCTGGAGGCTTGACATGTGGCGTGAGGGAGTTCCAGCGCGTGAGGGTGCGTGTAGGAGAGTGACGGTGCACTGGAACTTCAAGCGGCGTGTGAGGGCACGTCTGGTGTCAAAATCAGCCGTTTTTTGTGCCGTTGAGTCAAGCGTCTTGAGAGCTTTCCAACGGTATTGGCGGTGTCATGATCGGAGTCCGCCAGCGACAGATCCGAGGGTGGCAGTGGGTCCTTTTGACGATGAGTCAGCTTCTTGGAAGTGTGACGATTGGATTTCGTACGGGGGCAGTGTTAGAGATAGCTGAGGCAGCGGAATAACGCCTAGAAGGACTAGAACTGCACAAAATTAAAGTCTTAGCTCTAATACCATGTTAAAGATTGAAAGTCTGAATATTGTATTTCGTGAATAATATAGTACAAGAGAGAGTCTTTATATAGGCAGAGGTGTGAGTACTGCACAAGTAATAAAAGTGCTCTACAAGACAATGTATTGGGTCTAAGACTCATTGGGCTTATATTCTAACACACCTGATCCTTATTGAATTTAATCTCTAAGATAAGAAAATACTTTAACTCACATGTAAATCTCCCTCCCCAAATTTTTTATTTACAGTGAAAGAACCAAACAAAACAAAATAGAGAATAAATTCAATAAAGATAGGGTGTAAACCCCATTTTACACCTTCTAATAAGAAGGTGTCACATTAGATTGTTTTAAATAAAATCATAAGTCATATCTCACCCAATCAAAATTCTTTGCAAAAGTCATTTGGCCACCATTCTCGGTGGTTGGATTCATTTGGCCACCATTCTCAGTGGCTGGAAGTAGCGCAAGAGGATGATAGCAAGTTTGTTTCGGATCTAGTGAGAGCTATAGTGTGGTGGTCACTGAAGTGATGGCCAAGTATAGAGGAGGGGCAACACACACAATGACTCTTGAATCTGCAATTTGCCTTCATCTATTTTTCTTACTCATTGTTTTTTTCCCCTTTTGAACACTTATATCTAAGTAGAAGACATAGTTTTGAAGTAGAAAGATACTGTTGAAAGCAAAAATTATGGTAAAGGAATTGGACGACGAATTTGGCAGCTCCTCTGCTTTGGAATGGTGGTCTAGGCGTAGACCTGAACCCATCAAGATCTAATTTGGGTCCACTTCGGCAATAGCACCAATAAATCTCACTTCTTCTACATTATCTATTTCTTTATTCTTTGTGCGCATAAGGGGCGGAGGCAGAAAAAAAAAAAAAAACAAAAGAAAACCTTGACTGGGCTATAACCCAGTCAAGGCAAGCCTTGGCTACGCCACTGGCGCATTAAAAGAGTGAAAACTAAAAGACAAATGACATAAAACATTGAAAAATCAAATCTTAGCGTTTTGGAGCTTGGAGTGGAGCTCAACAACTACACTTGTTATGGGTTTGGTGGCTTAGGGTTTGATTTTAATGGTTTTTTTTTTTTTTTTTTTTTTTTAATAATTTTTAGAATGGGTGTCGAAATTTTGATTTGGGCAAGGGAATCATGATGGGATCAGGTGTAGGCCAAGACCACCATGCCCACGGTGGCTCCAACGCTTTTTTCTAGAATCTGGCAGTGTCAAAGGAGGATTTTTTTGTTGTTGACTTTGGCAATGATGTCATTGCTGGTTCAAGCAATTCTACAACTTTTTTTTTTTATTCATAGTTGGAATATTTTGGGGGTTGTGAATAATTGTGATCATGTGTGTTACACCATATTCTTTTATTTGAGAAAATCGGATGTGGCACATTCTTATTGGAGGAGGTTTTTACACCCCATCCTTATTGGACCTATTCTCAATGTGCTACATGCAGCTACTTCATCCTTCAAAACCGTTTTTTTATTTATTTATAAACACATATCACTTGTTTTTGTTTTTTTTTTAGAAGAAGAATAAGACATATGACTTGTATTTCGATTTTTTAGTGAATTAAGAAACCAATGGACTTAGCAGTGCCTTGTCATTTAGGACATCCATGTCAATGGTTTTTCTAAGTTGCGATATTATTAATATTATCACTATTATTATTAAACACATATTTAAGTTCAACAAGTCCAGTTTTAGGTGTGTTCCTCAATAGTCACTAGTTCGAGTCTCCTTAGGACCACCTACCTAAAATAAAGCCTTACGCCTATTGTAATACGCATGTTAGTAAGGTGTTACGTGTTCCCCTACGAAAAAAAAAAAAAAAAAAATTGTCTAGTACTCCAACTACTCCTAACTTCAAGCCGAATTAAAAAAGGTGCGTTGCTATGACCTGTAACCAGTTAATTTGTCTGTAAGCTTGGTGTGAAATGTGA
Organism: Fagus crenata; assembly: GCA_014362285.1. Taxonomy (NCBI): domain Eukaryota; kingdom Viridiplantae; phylum Streptophyta; class Magnoliopsida; order Fagales; family Fagaceae; genus Fagus; species Fagus crenata. The sequence continues at coordinate 2,659,775 of BKZX01001921.1, read as the reverse complement.
AGAGGTCCATTCATTCACGTGATTTCTAATTGAGAAAATAGGGCAAGAGATTCTGTTAACATCATTGAAACTAAACTACAATTTATTACCCTTAAAGAATTATAGAGATATATTAAAAGATTTATATAGTTTTTGTTAAGTTAAAAACTAGTATAAAAAAAACATAAAGATCAATAAACATGTGTATTATTATGTACTGATAGTCCATAAAAAATGGATTATGTCGGGTGGGTAAAATTTTTAATGGAGGCTGAGTGCAACGCTGGTCATTCATGTCAAATGCTAGCCACAAATATGGTAATGCAAGCGTAGCACGCGGCCATCACGTTATAAAGTGTTTTTAACTTAAAAGTCAATTGTATGAATAATTGTCATGTATTCAATTTGTAATTAACAAATCAAAGTAAGATTGATCCCTGCACTTCTAATTTAAACCTTCATGTTTCTAGACTTCTAGTACATTTTTTCAATTACAGCAATTAATTAAGTCTGATAGGTGACAATCCATTAATAATATAATCATGGAACATAATGACAAGACTCTTAGTAAAGAACTTCATTTTTTAAGAATAATAATAATAAAAAAAAAAGTAATGGAACGGCCAATTCTAGCAACGTTATGCTATCATTTCAAAGGATTCCAACTCATGACTTATCACTAGATTTGGAAAAATTGGATTTGAGTTTTGGACTCGTTAACCTGTCCAAACCTAGCGAATAAAACAATCCGTTTCAGTCTAAATATTCTGTCTTGATGCCTAAACTAGTGCACTAAAACTTCTATTCCGTTTTGGCCAAAATTCTAGCATGTACTAATGATTGGGTGGAATTCCGGCATTTTGGACGGAACATGCATTCCAGACTAAACTCGCATTTATGGCTTTCTTATTTATTTATTTTTAAAATCACACTTTTATGAGATTTTATGATTTTTTTTTTTTTGGTTTATTTAATTATGTATGAGATTTTATAAGCCTTTGTATTTTTTTTTTAAATGTTATATCTTTTATAAATTTATGTTCGTTAATAGAATGACATGAATTATAAATGTTATTGTTGGAAAATTGATTAGAAGTGAATGAGAAATTGTCTTCTAAAAGTGGACCAAGCAGGTCCATGTGGGTTAGACCAAGTCTGTCCAATTTATGTATTTATTAATACATTATTTATTTCCTCAAAGAGTTGTGTATTTTTAGAAAAGTAATTGTAACTGTTAATCTTGTGCATTTTCCTAACAGGTGTGACCCTATCTATAAATAGGGTGTCCCCTCATTCATTTAGGGTAGGTACTTTTTAAAATTGCTTTGAGTTAGTTATTTCTTACGATTTGAGAGTCTCATTTGCATAAATCAAGAGAGAGAAAGAGACACTAGTTACGTTCGTTGTGAACAAAGATTTCTTCTGCTTCTTCTGCGTGCGAAGATCATTATATCCTGGGAGACAGACGTCCATGAGTCTTAAAGCACCACTAAGATACTAGTGTGAGGGGCGACATCTATCTTAAGAAGATAGCGTCGAACGCTAGACTTGATCTCATTATTCTCCATGCACTATGAGTTTTTATTGTTTATTAACTGTGACAGATTTTTTTGTTATTATTGTTATTAATTTTACAGAATCACATGATTTATACCCTACAATCAAATGAGACTCTCAAATCGTAGGAAATAACTAACTCAAAGCAACTTTAAAAAGTAACTACCTTAAATGAATGAGAGAATACCCTATTTATAGGGTCACACCTGTTCGGAAAAGGTGCAAGATGAACAGTTACAACTGTTCTAAAAAGACACAACTCTTTGAGGGAATAAATAATGTATTAATAAATATATAAATTGGACGAACTGGGCCTAACCCATATGAACATGCTTGATACACTTTTAGGAGACAATTTCTCATTCACTCCTAACCAATTTTCCAATTGTTATATCTTTTATGAGTGTTTTCATTTCTTTGTTTCTTTGTATTGGAAGGAAGACAAAAATAATATTCTCAAATTTCTTATTTATTTATTTTTGTATGTAAAAAAATGCTACTCATACCAGGTTGACTCGACCAGTGAAAAATTGGATAAAATTCATATTTCATAAGTTTTGTAACATGTTTTAGGTAGACTCGTTTTTGACCCGCACCCGACTGGATCGAACCCAAACCCGTAGGACCCAACTGGTTTACTAAGTCTATTTATCACACATTAAGACACTAATCTCTCTCTCTCTTTTTTTAATCCGAACCAATGTGTACGCTGTCATCTCTATGTATTTGAACCTACCACATATATATTAAGAATCTAACCTCTAAACCACGTACGACTCTTAGTGATAAGAAGCAACTTTTAATTAACTTAGATAACTTGGTGCCAACTGATGCCAGTAAAACTATATACCACAATTATATTTAATTATGCCACATTTTATCAAGTTGAAAAATTCTCACGAAACCCTCTAGTAGTTGTTGAAGGAAATTCATACTTTTACATCAAACAAAGAATCATTCCATCAATTTCATTAATAATAGTATTTAGTGGGAATTGATTGATTAATTTTAATTTTTTTAAGGATTTTTTGTTGTTGTTGCTATATTAAAGTGGGGCATGAAGCTGAACATCCCTTTCGGGGGGGCTGCCAGGAGTTGACAACTGATAATTAAGATTTGATAATTAAATTAAAAGTGTAATTAAGATCGATCCAAAGTATAGGTAGTAAAAAATTAATCCCATCCCAGCTGCACGACACACATGCAAGATCTTATCTGATTGTAATACGTCAGTCTAGGCGGCCCTATATGCATGAAGTATAAATTACTTGTGATTTATTAGTAAATAATCTCTGGCCATTTGCCATACCTGCACGTTATACCACTGCCACAGGCCTTATATGAATATGTGTTATATCTCAACGTGGTATAAAGTGTGTTATGATAATTAGTTAACGACAACTTGTTTGTCCCATTAGTTGTATTTAGCATAATAAAATCACCATCAGCCACCGGCCCACCACGCATCAAGAAGTCAAAGTCTAAAATCAAACTAAATACGTCATTGACACTGTTATCCCCTTACACATCAAACAAAAATTGGTATCTTGGGACTCTGGTTTGTTGATAAAAAATAATCATTGAGAAATTGATGTTATAGGTTTTGATAAATTCGGAACATCTGACCTTAGAACCATTTGATTATGGATGGAGAGATCTAAAATCCTATAGGTAGGGTTGAAAGATTTTAATGGTCTAATGTTAAACTTTATACTCCTGGATTTATTCATAGAACACACAATTTCCCATAACAGTTGTTATTTACAAAAATAGCATGATTTGTTTGCTTCTTATTTGTTCTTAAATTGTACATGATTATAGGATTTAAGAAAAACACTCATTAATTCCCTCAAAACCATCTCACAGAAAATAAAAGTTACAAAAAAAAAAAAAATCCCACATAATCTTCTCAAAGGATTTATAACACAGGACTTTATGAAGAAAAAGATAAGGGCAAACGTATATTTAAAACTGATTCATGGCAGCCATTCGAGACGGGCTAAGAAGGTGATAAGAGCCATAACGCTTAAAGGTACAACCTTGATGAATTTCATGGCCATCCTCCATTTCCAACAACACCTTGTAAAAGATATCAACGTTGCATGGAAGGACAAGTGGGCCTTGGTTATCGTAACCATATTCCGACTCAGCCTCTTCAAGTAGCATCTTGAATAGAGGGTGGTTTGCATATTCAGTTTTGATCACAAACTTTTGTTTTTGAGGTCCAACATAGACTGAGAAGCAACCTTCAGGAGTGACTCGGCATTTTCTTGAACGTTTTTCTTCTTCCATCTCCGAAGTGCCTGTATTGGAAGGCCAAGATTTGCTCTTCATTGTCAGGACACGTACTGTTCCAGATGAACTCTTACGGCCTCTTCCGATAGACTTGCATCGCTCCCATGTCTTGATGATCAGCCCCTTCTTCTGTTTTTCAATTATCACATCCATTTTCATTGGTACAAAATTAAAGTTACCAGAACAGTACCTATAGAATCGTAAGCAAATAACAAAAATATATATAGTTTAAAGCAAAAATAATTATATGGACTCCAAAATCACACAACACAGAGTCCAATCCCTGGTCAAGTCAGGAACAAAGACTAGACTAGCTAGGGAGGAAAATGATTTGGAAGTATATATTGGCTGTCTTTAACTCTTAACCCCTATCATAAACCAAATGGATGACCTTGACCCTTGGACTCATTGTGTTACTACTCATACCTTTCTGATTTGGAAATTTGAAATCATTCACAATAAGAGAAACCAAGAAAGAAATTGGACAAAAAAATTCACCAAACATAAATTGAAAGTGAACCCATAAGGATCAGGCTAAGGTAGCCATGACATTTGAGTATTTCAAGAACTCTAGCTAGAATCAAGAAGAGGGTAAGAAGGGAAATGAACTAGAAGTGTCTGAGGGGATATGTTTTCAAGTATCTCAGTATGGACATGGTACTAGCTTTCATATATAAAACCCAAATGGGATATAAAATATTATCAAAAAATAACCCACTTGTCAACGCTAGCTAGAGCGCCTATATTTCTCTCTCTATCTCTCTCTCTCTCTCTCTCTCTATATATATATATATTTAACAAGTATCCAATTTTGTTTTCTCACAATGACATGAAGTGACCAGTTTCTGTGAATTAAGAAATTGATGGAAGTGGACAAATGGATTTTACTCTTATTGTGCGACTAGTTCTTTTCACTTTTGTCATTTTCCTTGTGGGTAAGGACAAAGGGGTTTACGAGAGAGAAACTTATTTAGCTTTTTCAATATTGGTGTCATGTCCAGAACATGTAATTAGAGACCACAGACTGACCAGAAGAGCTTGGGTTTTTAATTCGATAATTATATTGTATTATTGCAGAATATTCTTGAATATTTTCCTTGTCGACCATTATGATATATCGGATTACACATAAACTCTTGATCAATACTAATTTTTTATAGGTTCTAGTAGGATGTTGCGTGTCTCTCTATGATTAGTCGAGGTGCGCATATCTACGAAATTCTGGCCCAGACACTCAAGATTATTAAAAAAAAGAAAAATATACAAATTTTCTATGTCACATTTTGTATTTCATTTAATACTCTATCAATTACAATTTATCACAATTTATTATTTTTTCCTTTATAAATAACTAAAGTTTAAAATGGAAAAAAAAAAAAAAAAAAATCATACATGTGTAATATAATATTTGGTGGAACATAAAAAGTGGAATAAAAATTTTGTATTCATTTTTGATAACTTGCTGAAAATTAACTTGCTACTTAATCTAAGACGCTATCAATAACCTCATGACTACTCGTTATGGCATGTGAGGATTTTCTTTCTCCTCCAATATTATCATTCATCGTTTTCAAATTTCAATGAGCCTAGGAAGACTTATGGGTTGAAATTGAAGTAGGATTAATTAGTGCAGCGATCTAGATAACTAGTAAGACACAGATTTTGACTTGGCTCCATCTCCATGTGCTTCATAAGCTGATTAATTAGGCTTTGCAAATGGGGAAATTATCTCTCTCTTTTCTAATTTTTCCTTGGATAATGAAAGGTGGGCTAAGTCATTCCTTTTATTTAATGTTTGGTTTTGCCGTAAGTCAATCCACAAACCATTTGTGACTTCCTTTATTTTTTTCCACAATGTATTTGTGACTTCGTGGATTTTTTTAGCAACTAGAATGGGCCTACACTCATTTCAATCAGACTAAATAACAATATTAAAAAAAAAAAAAAAAAAAAAGCAGCTAACTAGGCATTTGGTCTAGTGGTGCAGCCCTCATTCTTTGGTCCCTAGCCCTAAAAGACGTGGGTTCGATTCTCTACTTATATAAAATTAGTGTAGTGTGTACGTGTATATTTCTATCATCAATTAAAAAAATATATATATATATTAAGAAAAAAAATACTATTGCCCTTTTGTGTTGTCAATAAATTGTGTTGCAATCTCTAAGCCTCTTAATTAAATGATACATCACCCATCATTAACAAAGGGATGTTTTGGTTGAGGAAGCTTAATTTGTCTTCTCTGAACCTGGACCCCCCTTGTAGGACTAGGGTCAAGTAGGAATTGAGTGTCTTATCGTGTAGAAGCCCTACGTCTTTGGGAGTAGGGGCGGATGGAGAGGGGCAGCCATGGCTGATGGCTCCCCTTTGACATTTTTGAAACCCCTTCCACATATAATTTTTTATATTAAAAAAGTATATATAAAGGCTTCACCTTTGTCTGGGAAGTCTTTCCCAATGAGATCATGGTATGAGGGTTTGGAGTAAACTAGTAGGAATGGAAGAAAAATTATAAACTTTTTGGAAGAAACCAATCTCCATGGAAGAAGAGAAAGAGAGCATATGGTAGGTTGTCAACATTAGCCACCTAATACAAAAATTCAATTTTAATTTTTTTCATCTAAAAAAGCAAGAATGATTTTTAAATAATAAAAAATGTAATATAGAAAGTTAAATAAATATTATTTAATGGATTTTTTTTTTTTTAAAGTCTCACTCAAATTATTTCCTTATACCTTAAATTGTATTGAATCGGTCCTGTTACCGATATATATATATATATATATATATATATAGTCGCAAACCTGTGTGATACATAGAAAAACTACTTAAAATAAAATCTAAAGAATTATTCGTTTAAATATGATTTTTTATATTTTGTCTAAATATGAAAATTGATAATTATTAAAAGACATTTATTATTATTGTGTTTATATATAAAATATATTATAGTATTAGGCATTTATTATGATTTTTTTTTATATATATGGAACAATATATTATTTCTATTAAATAAAACATAATGTGTTAAGATTTTAATGAGATGTTTAATTATAGAATAAAATTTAAATTCAATTAAAAATATATATTAAAATAATGAGATGTAAAGTTGTAAGAGCAGTTCATGTGGCGTAATATATATATATACACGTTTTGTTGTTGTTGTTATAATTTAGGCTAGTTTTTGTTGTTATTTGAGCTTATTTTTATGGGCTCAGTGGGCTGGGTCTATTGGGTATCACTCATCTCATGTGAGAGAGATGTTGTATGTAACCGTTACATAAAATATTTTTCCTATGAAGTCAGAGTGTATGTTCAATATTTTATTTGAGGATGTACAAATACTTTCGTACCTATAATGAATTGTTTTCTGCAATTTTGTTAAGAAGTCAAGATATTCATTTGAACACACTCACTTACATGTGACATGGCCATTTGCTAGAGATCTATGGGAAAATATATACGAGACAGAATGAATACGGACATACGGTGCAAAATATATACGTGTTTTATACGATTCTTGGTTTAAAAAAAAAAAAAATCAGCATAAAAACAAGAAATGAAAAAAAAAAAAAAAAAAAAAATGTAAACATACATATGCACGGGTATAATACAAATTTGATTTTTTTTTTTTTTTACTAAAATGACTATATACATGCAATTATTTATTTTATTATATTTCAATTTATTAACATACATAAGTACGCATGCACAAAATACATATGCACGGGTATGATACAAATTTGAATGGTTTTTATTTTTTATTTTATTTTTTGACTAAAATGACTATATATATATATACATCTGCAATTATTTATTTTATTATATTTCAATTTATTAACCTACATATGTACGCATGCACATATACATACATAGGACATTAAGATCTAATAAGACAAATTAAAGAAAAAACTTAATAGATTAAATAAAAGCTCAAGATTACAAATACAAATGTGAAGATGTTGATATTTAATATAAATATTAAAACATAGAACCAAAAAATGATTTTGATAATTTTATTATCATATATAAGAACACACATTTGCATAATAAATTTAGGAAAAATTACACTTTCAACCATAATCTTACCCAATTTACAATTCCCTCCCAAATTTTGATTTGATCAATTTATTCCCTAATTTGAGAAATAGCTACAATTTTTCCCATGTCGTCTAAATTGGATGTTAAGTTGGATGAAAAATAGCATATGTACAACCATGCGTGTGACTTGTGAGATCAAACACCATGGGTCAAGTGTTTAGTACTTGACTAACCTTCCCGTCCAATTTCACACCAATTTAGATAGCAGAGAGGACATTGTAGTAATTTTCTCAAATTATAGGATAAATTGATCAAATCAAAAGTTTGATGGGATATTGTAAATCAAGTAAAAGATTAGGATGATAAAGTGAAATTCACCCAACCATTACAAAAATATAATGCTATCTCCTTCCCCATCCTACCCAAGCAAAGTGGGAGGGTCTAGGGAGATGAATCCTTCCATACAGTGGCAGAGCCAAAAATTTCTTCCTGGGGGAGCCAAACTAAATATAATCTAAGAAGCATGAGTACATTTTCAGGTATGACCGTATGAGTATGATATGACACGGGATATACGAGTATGACGGGATACAACGATTAATTAATTATTAATTTATTTTATATTGTTATACATATATTTTTCATATATTGTTAAGCATATGTCAATATTAACCTACAAACCTACATTAAAAAAACCTATAAACTAACCAAATAAAAGTTTTTACATTTTGTTAACCATCAATTTTTCCCATTATTATTTAAGACTAGACCATTAGTGTTTTCAAAAGCCAGCTGATGTAATTTTTTAATATACTTGCACTAAAGAATTTGGAAATAAACCATTTTTATAATTTTCAATATCAAATAGATCAAATGTTAATATTTTTAATTAAATAGTTTTGTTCATAAGAAATTTTTAAAAACAATATACATGATTAACAATTTCTACATAAATTTTATCTTCTCATAATCTCACTCTCTTTATTTTATTTTCCTTCCCTCCCTTTTTTTTTTTTTTTTGTTTTAATTTTCCCACATTTTTTTCACACCATTCATCCAACTTAACATAACAATATAACACAACACAACACCGCACCCTTTCTTTTTCTTTTTCCTTTTCCCTCTCAGTTTTTGTCCTTACCACGCACGTTATCCCCCCCACCCCCTTTCTTTCTTTCTTTCTTCTTTTTTCACTTCCCTCATCTTTTTCCACCGCTCACATTTCAGTGCGCACACACACCCCTCTCCACTTTCATCTCTGTTTTTTGTCTGTATCTCTTTGTTTTCTTTTCTTTTTTCTTCTCTCTTCCTCATGTCTTCTCCATATCCCACCTTCACCCCCAATTCACTTTAATCCTTCCAAATGAAGGATCTTCGAGAGAGGCAGCGAGCTTTGAGAGAAGCAGAGTGAATTTTGTTGGTGTGTGGTGGCACCATTAAATTTTGTTCATTTTAATTTTTGTTGTTATTTGAGTTATTTTGTTGTTGAGGGAGCTCCAAATAAATTTGAGAGGAAATACAAACAAGTAGTATTTATTTATTTATTTTTCTCAAAATCCCAGAGGGACACTATTGCTAAATTTACATACCAGTTATGATTTATTCTGATTTTACTAGCACTATTAAGGAGAAATTTAAAAAGCCAAAAGATAACAAATGAAAGTTTAAAACGAATGTAAGCTATTATATCTGTTACATAACAATAAGGAAGGACAAGAGAACAATCTAAAGGATTAATGATGTTGAGAGCATCTCCTTCGAGAACAAAGCAAGAGAAACCTTCTTCTAACATTTTTCCCACAACAAAAAGTACAGTTTTAACTTCATTGATTCATAAGTCAATGAATGCATGTGATCACATACTTACATTAACTGTTGTATATTAGATGGAAGAAGTCTGATTAAACCAATAATGTAGTATATATACAGGTGTGATTAAAAAATTTGAAAATTAAGGGGTGTAATTACAAAAAGCAGTTAATGTTGGAGAGTCTGTTTATATATTTTAACCTAATAGTTGTCAAAACATCGTAGGTTTATTGATCAAGATTAGTATTACAAAGCTTTCGGATGAAAGGTCCAATTGAACACAATCTTAAGCTTTCTGATTTAAATTTCTTAAATCGAATTCTAAGTCATCCAAAATTTAAAGAAACCAAATTATAGTTTAACAATTTTGGTTTAATTATACTTTTAGTCCTCAACATTTGCCCTTTGTGTCAAAATGGTACTCAACGTTTTAAAATTTTCATTTTAGTCCCCAACCTTTTATCACTGTGTCATTTTAGTCCATACCATTAAATAATAGATGGAAAAAACTGACATGACTAACAACGATAATAAAATAATAAGTAAATGATGATGTGATTGCCAGATGGGTTTTTTTTTTATTGTTGTTTTAAAAACAAAAACACTATTAGATTTTCTTTTTACAATCCTAAAATGCTCTTTTATGTCCTTAATTATGGCGCCATTGCATATTTTAATTAATGTGCTGAAGAGCTTAATTAACCCATCCTATATGTAACCACCTAAAACAGATCAAACTTTGTTATTATCTATTACGAACACACTGATATATCACTCTCAGTAGAGAAACAACAGGGAAAGAGTGAATATCTATCCCAAAAAAAACAAAAAAAAAAAACACAGAAAGAGTGAAAAAAGGGGGTAAAAAGAGAGAGAACCCTACTACCAAATTTTACACTTAATTGAAAAAAGAGAAATGAAATCCAAACAAAAAAAAACAACCATCTCACTTTAAAAGGTCTAAACCCATGCCATCCCATGGTTCTTCCTCTTCCTTCACTTCTCTAACGCTAAGTTCTTGCTTTTGTTGCACAAAAACCAAAACTCAAAACCTCAAAAAAAAAAAAAAAAAAAAAAAAAAAAAAGAGTGATGAGTTACATGGGTCACCTCCACAATAGTTGTTGGATCACTGTAAAAAAGTTTACCAAGTTGGCTTGGCCAGACTCAAAACAGCTTGTGGTAAAAAGCTTGCATCTTGTTCAAATGCTTTTTTTTTTTTTTTTTTAATAGCTATGTGAAAAAGGTTTCATGGCTGAAGCAAGAAACATGGCCATGGTCTCCAAGGAGAGAGAATAGTGAGATTGGGATGAGGAGAGAGACTGGGGCTCATTTGTGGTTGGGTCGAGAAGAGGATGATGACCACCGCTAAGGGTGGCAGTGGCGAATGATGGAGGGCAGAGCTCGATTGAGGTTTGGCCATGTAGGCCGTGAGCTGTGAGGTAGAGAGGTGTATTTTTACATTAAAAACAAACATACACATTTAATGAAATAATACTGACCATTTCCTAATTTGGAAAATGACATTCTGTCCTTTGAAAAGTTTGGGAAATGACACCGACCCTTGGAAGAGTTTGTAACCTACTCTTAACTTTTATTTTACTTTATTAAACAATATTTTTTTGGCTCTTCTCTCTCTCTTTCTCTTTCTCTCTCTCGATCTTGTTTCTCTCTCTAATTATCTCTCAACAAATGTGTCCACTGTCGTAAAGCCCCAAAATCAACCTGCGACAACAAAAAGGAAATCGTGGCGGCCATGAGTTTTGATTGATTATGTGTGGAAGGTGTTGGGGATGGGTTTTGGTTGCTGTGGATGGGTTTGGGTTTGAACACCATTGGATTGGACTTTGGACGCAAATACTGATGGGAACCAAAGTGGGCTTAGTCTTAAAGATCCTTTACAAGTTCCAGATGGGCGAATGATGGGAACCAAAGTGGGTCTAGCCTTAAAAATCCTTTACAAGTTCCAGATGGGCCAATTACAAGATCAAGAGCCAAGAAGATCAAGGAAGCAATGCAAGGATTGGTGCAATCTACTTGGGATGAAGCTAGCAAGAGCCCAACAATCAAAGTGGGTTTGAAAAAAGGAGAACCAATTTTGATCCACTTGATACAAGCCGTGGAAGACATGACTTAGGGAAGTTTGGGCCTATTGCTATTCAAGGCTTTCAATTTATTAAAAGATTTATTTTTATTAGTTTAGAATAAGTGGGCTTGAGAAAGGCCTTGTATTAGGGACAAGGGTTTATTAGGAAAGTTACTTTTTAGGAACTAGAATTACTGTTCACGCAGGGTTATTTGTGGGAAAAAAGAGTTCTAGCTTAGTTAGGATTTTAATTAGGTTTTGGTTTAAATACTTTTTGTAGACTCATTTGAAGGAAGAAAATATATTGAATTTTCATAGTGAGTTGAGTTTTCTTCTCTTGTTCTTGATTGAACTTTTGAACTTATCAAAGGTAAATCACAACCTTTGTGGCGTTCCTTCTTGTAATTTGGGTTCTTGAGATAGGTTCTTCATCGGGTCTAGATTTTAATATAATCTAGGTTCTTGAAACGGGTTCTCAACGGGTCTAGATTCTTCATCCATTGACTTGATCTTGGCTTTCTTGGATGAGTTTTCAAATTGATTGTGGGTTCAAGGGATTCCATTCCGCGGGTTCATATCAAATACATTGGGTGGGTTTTTGATTTGGGTTGTTATGAGAAAGGTGGCAGCTTGGTAGTTGGGTTGTAAATCTTGCGGTGGTTGGAGTTGGGTGTTGTAGTCATGCAGGGACGGAGCCAGAAAACTATTTTGGGGGTGGGATAATGACTTAATTTGGGTGGACTTAATTTTTTAAAAAATAATTTGGCTACGGGGTTTTGGTGTTGGGATTTTCATGAGCAGGCGTCGTTGAGATCTTGTAGCTTTCTCACTCCTCTCCTAGCAAGAAATCTGTTTCCTATTAGACGTGAAAAATCTAGACTCGAAAAGGAAAAGAGCATCAATCGATTGACGTGGGTCTTCTATGGTTGGGTGTTCCAGCCGTGGGTTCTGTGAATGACACTGCTCACATCTAATGTGTATTTTAAAATAAAATAAAAAATAAAAAAATCCACCCGACATCTACATCATCATCTACTTGTTATTTTATTATTTTCGTTTGTCATGTCAACTTTTTTTTATCCGTTTTTGATGGCTATAATGACACGATGATGAAATGTTGAGGAGTAAAATGAGACGTTGAAAACCATTTGAATAAAAAAAAAATAAAAAGAAAATTGATGAGACCTCAAAATGTCATTAAACCAACAAATTTTCATCTACATGTAATGAATTTTAGAATTATCTAAATATCACTTAGTTACAAACAAAGATGATTTGATCATAATTGTTAACCCTGATGGGTAGTTTAACTGGTCTGATTTTGGGTTTGCTCTCTATTGATTAACTCTGTGGGTAGTAGGGTGTTATATCCCTGAGATTAGTCGAGGTGCGTGTTGACTGGCTGGCTTGGACATTCAAAGTAGAAGAGGAAGAAGAAGAAGAAGAAGAAGAAGAAGAAGAAGAAGAAAGTGCTGTAAATGACAATAGGGGTTGATGATGCCTAGGTCACAATTATTTGATGATGCCAAGGTCACAATTATTGTCTTCTTGTTGGTAATAAAGTGCCACAATGATATCATTGCTGACACCATGCTTGCCACATTTTGGAGAATGTTTCATATTAGTAATTTAGTGCTCAGATTAAAAATAATTTCATTATTATTATTATTATTATTAATTTTTTTAGCATAAACTAGGAAATACTTTCATTATTTTTAACTTAAAACATGAACAGATAATAGAAAATTCCGTCGAATTAAACAATGAGTCCTGTTAACGAGCGTTTTTAGAGTAATAGTTAACGAAGCATTTAATGCTTCCATTTTATAGGAAGTAGTGAAGTTTTAATATTAAAATAATACAAACACAGCTTTTAAGAGTATTTTAGTCTTTCTATATATTATTTTAATATTAAAATTTTATTATTTCCCATAAAGTGTAAGCATTTAATATTCCTTAATCATTACCCTAAAAACACTAGTTAACAAAATCCTTAAAATAATATTTTGATTTTGATTTTTTTGATTTTTTATTTGTAATGAGTAACAATATTTTGATACTCGCGAACCACTGCTAGGGTAGAGCTATAAAATACCCCAAAGGTATGATTGGTTTTCATAATTGTTGAAGAAAGTGATAGCAAACGTCATATGGCCGGCGGTGACATGAAAGTCAAAGCTTTATAAAAAAATGATTATAATTAATCTTATTTCTTAATCAAGTGTTCGTTTATGGCATAACACAAAGGTTTGACAAATCAATGATAAAAGAAATAGATAGAGTTTATCTTCAAATCGATTTGAAAGAATCTCTTTCAATCTATTATGTAATGATTTATAAAATCATTTATGTATATTATTTAATTAAGTCACATGAATTATTAAATAAAACATGCGACTAAAAGTACATTAAATAAAACATGCCACTAAAAGTACACTTGAATAGTTTTCTTTTTAAAGAAATAAGTAATAGCAATATCATTAATGTACGTGGAAGAAAGTCGGAATGCAAACATAGGAAATATCAGATGGTATTGAGTTGAAACTTAAAACAAAAAATGAACGTCCAACACCTCCTTTGCCTTTCGTGTTAGGGTGTGCGCAACAGAATTGCCTTGGTGACGAGTATGAAGACACCAGTGGACCATTGGTGCTACTGCTGCTCTTCTGTCTTCTATATTGTGCCTATACGAAGCCAGAGATGGAGATGGGCTGTTAAGAACAGCGATGATAGTGGAGGAATCTCCTTCAAACATTCTTCGCTAGCCCTTTAAAAAACAAAAAAAAAATTCTTCACAAGCCCTAAATCTCTACTAATCAATTAATGTAAAGCTTATATTAACACAATACAATTATTAATCAGCTGCAAAATGATTGGCAACCCGACTCAAAAATTAATGAGCAGGGTTTTGGTTAAGGTAATTGTTTATTATTTATACTAGTCGGTAATCTGTACAACGCAAAGGAAAATTTAACATAATGCGAGTTTTTCTCTTTTTTTTTTTTTTGTCTAAAAGACATTTATTATTATTGTGTTTATATATATTAATAAAATATATTCTAGTATTAGACATTTATTATGATTGTATTTATTATTATTGTATTTGTATAAATGGAAAAATATATTATTTCTACTAAAGAAAATATGATTTGTTAAGATTCTAATGAAATATTTAATTATAGAATAAAATTTAAATTCAATTAGAAAATATATATTAAAATAATGACGTGCATAATTGTGAGATCTGAAAAGCATATGTGGTGCAATATTAGCAGATCAACCAAAAGTAAAAAAAAGTATCAGTTTTACATTATAGTATTGCTATAGATATAGATTGATAGATAGATATTTATTTATTTTAATAATTATTAAATTAACTATTTCTATTGGAAAATAATTCAAAATATTCCACAACATGGTGGAAAATCAAGAGAAAAAAAGAAAAGAAAAAAGATCAGTTTTTAAAAAAGAAAAGAAGAGGTTTTTTATTTTATTTTATTATTATTATATTTTTGAGATAAAAAAAGAAGAGGTTTTAAATTGTTTACAAACACGGTTAGTGGTCTTATGAGTTGTTATGTAGTAGGTTGTAGCAAGATGACTATAAACCAGTTTGTAGCCAAATTATGGTTATTAGAGAATGGGAAAATTGCACTGACCTCTTCTAAGATTTAGTGTAAGTGCATTGATAGATTTCGAATTGTACATTGACCTCCACTAATTTTCAAAATAACTTGTACTTACCTCTTGACTCAGCAAAATAATAAGTAGAAGAATATGTCGTTCTCCTTTCAATGATAAAATCTTAGAATCCACTAAGGGCTCATTGAATCCACAAGAAAGAGAGAACAATTGAGGGAATACCTCTTTTTCTGAAATATTATTAATGAAAAAACTGACTTGCCTTAATGGTTACAAGCATATAAACAGTAAAGGATTCCTAGGGCTGTTAGAAGACACTTAGGAAGACTCTTAAAACCCCAATTAGTGGGAGGCACGAAATTATGCTAGAAATAGGAAAAATTACCAAAAACGGAAAAGATGAGTTAATTGCTAAATCAACTCCTACTAGGAAACGTTCCAAAACAGGCAACACCTTTTTTTTTTTTTTTTTAAATTGAAAATTACAACTAAAAGAAAATTTTCTATAAACGAAAAAATCAATTAGTTAAAGATCTAGACGAAGGAATTTGCCCGAAATCTAATGGTGCTCATGGCCAAAGGCGATGAACTTTGATTCTTGCGTCGATTCCAATTAGCTCGTCAAATTTCACACAATTCCGTCGTCGATGCCAGAAAAGCATGTGGTGTTTGTTCTACATCACCTCCCCTGTAGCATAACAGCATTAAATTATTAACGGAAATTATTAAATTACCATTTTACTTTAAAATGTAGATTTCTTATTTTATACTCTATACAAATTGCTCATTTTACCGTGAACTCATTCAAAGACAGTCTACCACACAACTTTCCCATTTTCAAACCTTGACTCTTTGTCTTTCTCTCCAAACTCAATTCTAACCAGGAAAATAAAAATACATTATAGAATAGTAAAGGGAATATTACTCAGTACTGAAGCGGCCACACGGTCATAGAGGCCTTTACCACCCATTGCGACTTCCATTATATCAACCAGGTCAGCCAACCAATGCAAGCATCCACTTCCACCTTTCCTAATATCCAAATTTGCATATGCTTTGAAGGAGCAGTTTTTCAAACGCCATTCTTCACATTTCTTGAGATTCATGATGTTCCAATCAAACCGAGAAGAAGGTGTGTCAGGCAATTTCGCTCCTTTCTACTTGAGGAACCCTTCTCCATCATTGCAACCCAGTGGAGTCCCTTGAACACACCCATCAGACCAATCTACTGAATTCCAAGCATTTGGAGATTTGGGTATAAATCCTTTGAAGCATTCACATACAAGAGACTTGTTGATACTGAAGTTAGCGTATGCACCACATGGCATAATCTTCACACTGATCTGCCTTGGAGGTAGATAAAAGCTAACAACATTGTGTGTGATCCATCCATATGAACCGCTGCCCAATCCCTGATGGGTTCAATACATACCTTGAGAAAACAGATTAATTTGTGTAGGAATTTATACAGACCTCTTTCTCATTCAACAACACGAATTCGTATAGTGTAAAATGAGAAATTTACACTATACGAAAAAGACAGTGGGTTTGAATGAGTTAAATGTAAAATGAGAAATTTGTGTAGAGTATAAAATGAGAAATCTATCTTTTAAGTGAGTAAAATGGTATTTTAATAATTTAAGTGTATAATTCAAAACCGGTTCCAAGTACTCATGGCTGGCCCTGGGGTAAACCTCACAAGCCCTTGGGGTTGGGCAATCCTTGAGGGAAAAAAATTAATAGTATACATAAAATAAGTTTTTTTTATTAGTAAAAAAAAAAAAAAAAAATTATCATAGAGAAACAGACCAACATATTTTATCTATTCTTTTTAATGAGATATATGTAATGTGTTTCAGTGTTTGTGTTAATGAGATCGGTTTACAAATTGTTAGAATTTTTGTCTACACGTGGATGTGGCTACTTGCCATGTGCTTTTGTTTGTGGGAGTAGCAGAGCGAACTATTATTTTGTGTTGCCGTGTATTGTGTTCTTGTATTTATTTAATGATTTTTTTATGACTTTTAATAATTTATTATTAGTATTAATTTTGTTGTGGTTTTTAGTACCGTGATATATATATATATATATGAAACCTGTAATAATATTAAATAAATATTAATTTGGAATTTTTTTTTTTTTTTTTATTGAATTTGCTTCAAAAATTGTGAGGAGGAATTGTTTTCTTTGAATTGGATTATGTTTGTTACCCAAATATCAACCTAAGAGGGGGGGGGGG
>BKZX01001921.1:2521431-2642032 GCA_014362285.1 Fagus crenata | reverse complement strand
ATCAAGCACAAGTATATATATAAGCAATTAAATATGTAAGAGATAGAGAGAGAGAAAATCAAACACGATGATTGTTATTGAGGTTCAGCTTCCGTGCCTACGTCCCCGCCTCAAGAACACTTCTTGAGGATTCCCCAAATCCACTATTTGACAATCTTCTTTCGGGTGAAGATAAAACCGTTACAAATCTTCCTTACATAGTGAAGAGTAACTACCGAGTGAAAAATCCTTTTCACTCCTTAGGATTTATACCAAAACCCTAACAAAATACTCACAGGTTTCAACAAAGAATTTGTTGTACAAGATAAGGCTATCTCAAAGAGTAATTGTACACAATATGCTCACTCTAATAGTATATCAAAGATTTGATCAATATGGCTCAAAAAGTGTTTAGAGAAATTTGATTTTCAATTAAAGATTTTGAATGATATGAAAATATAAGCTTGAGAAAGGATGGATTGATGTATAAGATGTTATCTTTTCTATCTCTGATTTCTCTTGTATGCTATATATTTAGAAATGAAGAAATGATAATATTTATAGCCATCATGTTGTCTTGCATTCTTCTTGATTTTCAATCAATCAAATTGCTTTCTTTGAAAACTTTTATTCTTAAGGGATTTTTCAACCATAATTGATATGGTTGTCTTGCATGTGAATTTCAATCAAGTTGCTTTTTTTGAAAACTTTTCTTCTTAAGGGATTTTTCAACTATAATTGATATGGTTGTCTTGCATGTGAATTTCAATCAAATTGCTTTCTATGAAAACTTTTCTTCTTAAGAGATTTGTCAACCATAATTGATATGGTTGTCTTGGATTTGAATTTCAATCAAGTTGCTTTCTTTGAAAACTTTTCTTCTTAAGAGATTTTTCAACCATGATTGATATGGTTGTCTTGCATTTGAATTTCAATCAAGTTGATTTCTTTGAAAACTTTTCTTCTTAAGAGATTTTTTAACCATGATTGATATGGTTGTCTTGCATTTGAATTTCAATCAAATTGCTTTCTTTGAAAACTTTTCTTCTTAAGAGATTTGTCAACCATAATTGATATGGTTGTCTTGTATTTGAATTTCAATCAAGTTGCTTTCTTTGAAAACTTTTCAAAATTAATTTAAGTTGGTTTTAAAGTTGAGCCATAAATATCAAATCTTAATAAACTTTACAAAACCTAACTCTTACTTCTCATATATCTCGGAACATTGTCTTTGAGCTTGATTTCTTTGTCTTGAAACTTGATGACTTTGATCTTCAACAACTTGTCTTTGCATTTGCTTGATATTTGAATTGACCATGTTGGTCCAATTAAATTAATAGTCAACATTATGCTTTAAACATAAATCATTAGTTCATATGAAAATATCATTTATGAATAACTTAAAATCATGGTTATCATCAAAACTACATGAATGTTCTTGGATTAATTAGCCAATTAATAGGTATTGAAATCTTGAGGCTAACAATGTTAATTATAAAAGTAATATAACTGAGATTACATTTTGTTTTATTTTTTATATAATTATGTAATTCAAGCTAAAAATATATGGTAACCTTGATTTTGCATTAAAAATAAAAGTTGGATTTTTATTTTGTTTTTAAAATGTTTTATAATAGGTGGACAATCAGAATTAAAACGAGTTTGAATAATCCAAACGTGGAGGCGGTCTTGGGTGTACTCGTAGTCGTGCTAGGCGTGTTTCCACGTGGTTCTCACGTGACAAACCTGTTGCACTATTTGCCCTTTAATAACTCGCGCCACTTCCTCGCACAAACGATATAAGAGCCCGATTACAACTCTGTCTCTCTCTCTATTTGCGTCTCTTTGTCTCCTTCGTTTTCTCAAAAAAAAGTTTCTCTCTTTTAATTTTATTTTCACGCTCTCACATTCTTGCGCCCCAAACCCTAATTCTATAACGCACTAGTTCCCAACCATGGTCTTGATCAAGCAAGAAATTAACGACGAATTTCCATTAGTTTTCACGAATATTAGTAGCAGCAGCGATAGCAGTAGTTCGACCGACTCTTCCGGTATCGAGAACTTGAACAACGAATCGTTCTTGGAATTTTTGAGAATGAAGGGAGTGCAAGAGCGTGAAAAAAACAAGCGGAGTATCATCGCCAACGGTGCTGCAAATATACAAGAAGAAGGATTGGTAGTGTTGAAGAAGCCTCGAATAGTCGAGGAGGAGGATTCGAACGTGGTGTTGCCGCGTGGTTTTCTCTCTCGTATCGTCCCGGTCAAGCCCGATGAAGATGACATGGCTGTCATAGATGTTATGCCGGTGTCGGTGTATCCTCCCGCCACCGCCGCGGAGAGTATGCAAGCAATTAGACCACCGGTTGTTCGCGGTTGCAAGCAGTTTTGGAAAGCCGGGGATTATGAGATCAATGTCGAAGGTGGCGATACTATTTCGAGTTCTGGTAATTACTGCACGCTTCGTTGTCATTACCAATTATTCTTTCTTTGTTTCTCTCTTGAATTAATGCTTGTAAAGTATAATTTATCTGTCTTTAATTTTTAAATATGACAATTAATTATATGCGTGACACAGTATATATTGTGTCCAATTTGAGGTTTGTAGTATCAAAACATACTAGGTTGGTTATTTATTGTTTTAAGGTTTCTAATTTATTTTGATTTAATATTATTTTGCAGTTGGCATGGATCATTTGAGGGTCCATCCTAAGTTTCTACATTCAAATGCAACAAGTCACAAATGGGCTCTGGGAGGTAGACGTTATTATGACGTGAAGATTATTGAGAATTTTATAGATATTTTTTTCTTTTACCCTAGAAATTAATAAAAGTTGTGTTATGCATGGAATGGAAGAATTTACTGACTTTGTGTATTTTAATTGCACAGCTTTTGCAGAGCTTCTAGACAATGCTTTAGATGAGGTCTGTAATGGTGCTACGTATGTTAACGCTGATGTGCTCGACAGCATGAAATTTAACAATAAAATGTTGCTAGTTGAAGGTAGTTAGCTCTATTGTTTTACATTCTTTAATTTTTTTCAATTGTTTCCTGGAGGTTTCTTTATTTATTGTCATGGTCTTAATTATTATGATATTCTAATGATGAAGAATTGTTTGGAAGATTGATTTAGTGCTACATGTACAGGCTTTTTTTTCATTTAGTAGTTAGTTTTTTTTCAATTGTTTGGTACATGATTTTTAGTTCTGCTATCCCATGAGTCAAATTTCTCAGACCTGGGGAGGAATTGGCCTGTATTATTTTGTTTTCTAATATAGACACCATGTTTAGGGCTGTTATATTAAGAGTGTTATGTTCCTTTTTATATATTATTTGTAGTATCATTTGTGTTTATTTATGTTTTCTTCTATCTGGATTTCTGCATTCATCACTATATTTTGGCAGTTTCATTGATTTTATTTCTCTTTTACCTTTATTAATTCAATCATGAGTATATCTGTATAATAAAACAATGAAGTGGGAGATGGCAAAGTGACGTAATGTGTTCATTTGATATGTGGACAAAAGTGCAATATAAGAACTAGTTAACATATTGAGGAACAAAAAATAATTCTTTGTTCTTTTTGAACTCTGGATATATGAACATTAAAATGCTAATATGTTGTGATGGATTGGTGTTACTGTTTTGATCCATTTTATTTTTTTTTTGGCTGCAGATAATGGTGGAGGAATGACTCCTGATAAAATGCGGCAGTGTATGTCTCTTGGCTATTCTGCAAAAAGCAAAATTGCCAACACGATTGGTCAATGTGAGTTCCTTAATTACTTTCACAGGCTCTTGCTTCACAAATTTAGTGGATAAATAATTGGAAATTGAAACATTTCGTGTGAAGAAGACTAGATATGCCATTAATTCTACATTTTTTCCCCAATTTTCTCCCAGATGGAAATGGGTTTAAGACAAGTACTATGAGGCTAGGAGCAGATGTCATCGTGTTTTCACGCTGTCAAGGAAATGATGGACAAAGGTAGGTCCTTTGTCTGTTTACTATATATAAATTTTGATTTCTGGCTTAATTATTTTGCTCTTGCTATTCCGAAATGCATATTGTCATTGTTTCTGGTCTTTGAGAAAGGAAAGATCATAAATATATGTGACTCTATTTGTTATATGGAAAATTGCTGAACAAGAGCATTGATACTTTATATTTACATTCTATGAATTCCTGCCAGTGTTTTAAGCTTGTTTGCTTTTATCAACTTCAAAAATAATGGATTTGTATTATTTGTCTCAGCCCCACTCAAAGCATTGGAATGTTGTCCTACTCATTTCTGACGGGTACTGGAAAGGAAGATATTGTTGTTCCCATGGTAAGTGAAGTTCCAATTATTCTTGCATGTATATACTTGAATTTTCATTATGAGGTGTTTCCGGGGAAAACAAACTTCTAAAAAAAAAAAAAAAACGTAATATAATATAAAACTCTCAAGGAATATGATTGAGAATAAACACAAGAACAAAAATATAAAAATAAATAAGGGGAATGGATGAATGGCAGTTAGCTAGCAATGAGAGGAATTGTTTCTCCCGTATCTTGTGTCAGCACCGAAAGGTTTCCAGTAATATCATGTTAATTCTTCAATGATAAAATTTTATATTTAACAATGAGCAATGATTTGGAGAAACAATCTTACATAATATTTTGATTACTGTCTGTCAGAAAGTTTTGTAATTATCTCTTTTAGATCATCAAAGTATTAGAATATTCTCTTTTTTACTGAATTTTCATTTGGAATTATAAGATTCACTATGAGAAAAGAGGACAATGTTGGAACAAGATGGCGCGCTCTTCTAATGATTGGAATACAAATTTAGCAACCATAGTGCATTGGTCACCTTATGCCAGTGAAGAAGATCTTTTGAAGCAGGTATGTCTTTTTTTTGTTTTTGTTTTTCAAGTTTTACCCTTTCCAATCGTTTTTTCATTGGTTATCCCTTTAATGATAAATTAAGAATTGCATTGGTCTAATTTTATTTTCACTTCACGAAAGGTGTGGTAGTAATTTACTATTTTAGTGAACTACACCGATTAAGTCAGTTATATTTAGTCACCAGTGTATTGCTGTTAAACGAATGCCTAAACTTTTTTTTTGTTATTTAATGACATGGTCATTTTATAATTATATGTGACATCATCATTGTGTCTCATTTGATCATACTTTAATTGTTACATGTAGTTCAATTTCCTGAAAGATCATGGTACACGAATTATAATATACAATCTTTGGGAGGATGATGAAGGACTTCTGGAACTTGATTTTGACACTGATCCTCATGTAAGTTTTTAGCACTCTTTCTTTCATTTGCTGATTTCATTTCTTCAAAATTTTATGTAAAACTAAAAGGTGGAATATGCAGCTTCTGATAAGGCTGATTGTTTATAATGTTTTGATATGATAGGACATTCAACTTAGAGGAGTCAACCGAGATGAGAAGAACATACAGATGTCAAAACAATTTCCAAACTCTAGACACTATTTAACTTATCGACATTCGCTAAGGGTATGTTGCAAGTTCTCACTTCAGTTTGATTTGAAATGTCATTGTCTTAATCTCTTTGTCTGCTGGATTCACACTGAAGATGCCTATTGACTGCTAATGCCCCCACGGAATTGAATTTTCTAAATTCTCATCGGGTCTGTATTCTACTTGCATGGCTTCCTTATTGGCTAGTATTCTGTAGAAAGAAATTTTAGAATAATATCAAGTTGTCGTTTGATCTGTTACATAATTTTCAGTTTGTCACTACCCTTAAACTTGGGATGCCTCACACGAGTTGCTTTCTCTATCAAATTGAGAAATTAATTTTTGATGAGTAAATTGAGAAGGCAATTGATACTATTAAAATTGCAGAAGTAACTGACATTCCAAAAGATAACTGAATTTCACAACAATGTTAGTGATTACAAGTGAGAATTTGATGACTGTTTTCACGGTTGTCTGAAGTTCAAGCATGTGCTGTTGCACTGCCTAGCAGACATCTAGACCTCTTTGTGGATCAAATATGGATCCCCTATCTCTTTTTGAATTTCGTTTAATAAGTATTTGATTATTGGTTTTGTAGATTTAGATCTGATATTTAATGATTGAATTCTTATTATGGATATACTTTTTAATTACTTGAAATTGTGAATTCTAACAACTACAGTTTTTCCTTTTTAGTGTATAGCCTGCCTGCTATGGTTTAGTATTAACTGTATTTCATGATTTTATATTTTGCCAGAGTTATGCATCAATTCTCTATCTCAGACTTCCACATAACTACAGAATTATTTTGCGTGGAGAAGATGTTCAACATCATAGCATAGTGAATGACATGATGTTAGCAAAGGAGATGACATACAGACCTGTGCCTATTCAAGATGGAATGCCAAAAGATTCAAATGTATGTTGTTCTTTAGATTCAGTATTTGCTTTAGCATAGTTGTCTGCCTTCCGTTTTACCATAACCTGGTTTTTTCTTACTTCTGTAAACAGATGGTTGCTGGTGTGACAATTGGGTTTGTAAAGGATGCAAAAGCTCATATTGATGTTCAGGGGTTCAATGTTTATCACAAGAACCGATTAATTAAGGTTGTTTTTTCTTGTTCTTCTTCACATTACAGGTTATATAGCAATCTTCCTATGATTAAATCTAGCTAGCATGGTTGAGAGACTAAAGCCTTCATTCATGGTGCAATGGCATTGTGCTAAATGTGTGTTGAGTAGAGCTGTTCAAGTTTCAATTTGTTTTAATCAGATTTATGGTTGTTGAGTGATTCTCGGTACTTTTATGCAATCTATTTGTCTTTGGTTTTCGTATAAAACCTCTAAAAAAAAAGTACTTGTTTGAACCACTGATGTAGTTACTTTGGACTTGTTTTACTATTTTGGGACTTATGTAGTTCTTTTATATTAAGGTCAACCTTCTTTGCTTTAATTAGCCAATGATACATTATGATTGTACACCTTAATGTTGTTCAAGTAATAGTTGTGGTGTTTAATTAGCCAATGTACTCTTATGGATTGGATGGCTACGTCAAAGCTTATTTTCATTTCAATCTGTTCTTGATTTTTTAGATTTTAGGATTGCTTAATTTCTTATTTCTTGAGTTTCCTTCTGTATACTCCTGGCTTGGGTTTACTCATTTTTTATGCAATAAATTTTTCTTACCTATACAAAATAAATAAATAAATAAGGATGCTTACCTATACAAAATAAAATTTTCTTACCTATACAAAATAAATTTTTCTATCAAGTGGTGGTTTTGCTTTTAGAATTATGATTAGCAGCACTTTTTTATGCTTGCCTGATTGATAAAGGGTCCAAGTAAAATTTCATCCCGCTGGGTTTCTAGCTTGATAGAAAATAAGGATTTTATTACATTTTATCATTTAAATTTTGTATTCTTTTTTATTGCCTTCTTTGACATGCAAAACTCTTCTTTGTCAGCCATTCTGGAGAGTTTGGAATGCTGCTGGCAGTGACGGTCGTGGAGTTATTGGTACTGTTTCTTGCTTTGAAATCACTCAATCTAGTATTGTTTTTGGCATTGCAACAACGAGTTTTTAGGTGTTTCTTTTTTTAATGAATAAGAATCCGTTATTGAACTTTATTCTTGTTATGCCCCTCTCTATGCAACAGGTGTATTGGAAGCTAATTTTGTTGAACCAGCTCATGACAAACAGGGCTTTGAGCGCACAATTGTGCTCGCGAGACTCGAGAACAGATTACTTTCAATCCAGAAGACTTACTGGTTTGTTTTCTTTTGTTAAGTGCGTTTTGAAAATCTGAGGTGATGAGACAACTTAATTACTGGAATTATTTTTGTTAGGTCTACAAATTGCCAAGAAGTTGGTTATGCAGCAAGACGACGTGCAACTGTTTCTCCAGACAAAGTATCTTTAGGATCTCAGTCTCACAGAGAGAAATCCACTTCAGGCACAAGTTACGGTCTAAGGCAATGCACTACCGGTCCTCCAGCTCATGAATCTTTAGTATCCAAGAAAGAGAATGGGCAGGGCTCTAAACCTAAGTCCAATATGATGATTAATAAAAGATCACGACCTGTAGGGTCTGCAAGTGAAGATGAAAGTTGTCATGAAGCATCACCTTGTACTGGTGAATCTGAGCAAGACCCCACATCAAATGGAAGATCGAAGGAACTTTGCAGTCTAGAGATAGCTAATTTGCGAAATGATTTACAGTATGAAAAAGATCGGCGTAAATTACTTGAAACTCAGGTAAGTAGACAGACATTCATTTGCTTACTTTATCCATTTACTAATTAAGAAATGAATGTGAAAGTACATGATGTTCTTATTAGTATGGTGGTCTAGGGTCAGGGTCTAGTTGTATGATTAAAAGGTATTTGATTTTGGTTTTGCTTGTCATCTCTCATAGTGTGGATTATTAGACTTATAGTCTTTTTGGTTTTCCTTCTTTACCATCAGCTTCAGGAGAAAGAACGAAAACTAGAAGAGATGGATAGAGAGCAAATAGCTCTGATTGAAATGATTGCTGCAGAAAGGGACCGGCGAGATATGGAAGAGGAGAAGTTGAGGAATAGTATAAGAGTAAGCAAAAAATTCGTATTGTAAATCTTAATACATTGAAAGTGCTTCTTTTGCTGATGAAGTCTTTTAATTTTGTTGCCATAGGGTGCATCTGACACCATTGCTGCTCTAATTGAGAAGGTGAGGCATCTAGAAGGCAGGAAGGTGGTTCGAGTTGTATGTAAGGAAGAAAAATGAAGCACAATTAGCATATGATTGACGAGCCTTGATTTTTATAATTGGCTCACACTTATAGGATGTAATACTGAAAACTAGAAAAGGGGTGTGTTTTTTTATTTTTAATTATAATCGTTAAGTAGAGAGTAGTGCTAGGGGTGTGTGCTCCACGGTAAATCTGAAATATAGAGCACAATCACCCTTTTTTTTATATTTTTTTATAGCTGAATCCTCATCAATGAAGTTATTAAACATTACTTGAAGAAGAATCTATTTTTGTTTATATGGTCCTGTTGTCGTTGTTCCATACTTCCATTGCCAAATGTCGTGTGATATTTCTGTTAACCTAACAACCCATGGATTGCAGAGCATACAATACATTTGTCAATAGCAAATCGTCGATTTCTTCGTGTTAGACAAGCTGCAATCGTGTGCACTGTGCAGCAATTCAAAGTGATGAGAAGAGATAAAGTATTTAATAGAATAGAATAGAAAGAATAATGGTTGATGCAGTTTAAACTTTGGTTTGAGAAATAGAGGGAAAATAAAGGAAATAAAATCTATTGTTTGGTTGAGGAGAATTGCGGTAGTCATTTTCATTTGTGGCCCACCAATTTTTTTCCTTCCAAATTGGGAGGAAATGGAGAGAGGGGAAAGGGGTTTTAAGGGCGGGATTCATCAATAAGCTATTTCTTTTTTCTTTCCTTAATAAGCCAAACAATTAAGAAAAAAACTTGGGTTAAATTACCCTATAGTTTAAGAGTGTTAAGAAATTAAGTCTTATAGTTTTTTAAAGTAAAAAATTAAATTCTAAAATTTCAAGAAGTAACAAATAAAATATTATAATTTCAAAGATAACAATTAAACCTTAAAATTTCAAAAGGTACCAATATGGTGAGTAACATTGAGGATCTCAAATGAATAGTGGTTTGTAGTAGAATTTACAGAATTTCTTGAAATAGTTGACAGTTGAGAATAATAGCATCACTTGATTTAAGTATTTATTAACTTTTCTTTTTCTTTTTGTTGTAAGAGGGGTCATAAAGCTTAGATGATCATTCTAATTTTGGGTAATTCCTGGAAGGGAAATAGTTGTAATTTTCTTAGCCTAAACTTGTAATTTTAATGATATAAACTATAAATAAAAGATCAAAAATCAACCTCTGGAACCAGAAAGTACAAAATTCAAAAAGTTTTTTGAAACTTTTTTTTCCCCTCAGCCGCCATACGCACGGTCCGCTTTGATTTTGGAAGCAGCTTAGGAACTTTCATTTGTGCACCTGATGTGTAAGTTCATTGAGTGCATGCTAAAGCTTCAAAGATTACTTAAATGTGTGCTTTGTTTGTTTGGTCTTTGCCACTGCCAAAACTATGGCTTCCATGCCTTAATTTTTTATTTTTTTTTTTCAATTGGACTCATCATCTATTTCTGTCGAATTAAAAGGAGGCTAACTTGGTGAATGGTGGTGGTAGCTACAAGCTACTGCTTTCTAGTAGCTTGATAATAATGTAAATAAAGTGACTTAATTTTACGCAACCTACCACAACCCTCCTCATTCTGGCACCGATCCTGAACAAAATATATGCCTTCTAGTACAAGGTCAATTAAAAAAAAAAAAAAAAAAAAAACCTTATTTACTGCTGATGGGATGCAAAGGATAAATTTGCCTCGAACTTTGTAAGATGAGATAGTGTTGGAGCAGAAGTGTCTAGTTGCATCCTCATTGTAGTGTGGAGCATGCCAACAATTGATGAATTGAAAGACTGTCTTATGGTTATACTCTGTTTCTTGAAAAGCATTTTGTTTGTAGCTCAACCAGTGTGGTTTATTTTGTAAGAATTGGACTCTTTTCCTGTAAATTGATTCCTTGTTAAATTGTGAAGGTTTCTAAATTTAGATACTTAATTTCTTCCTGTATGTATTTTTTCTGGGGTGGGGGGAGTTACAAGCTAAATGAGAACCTGTACCCATAGGTGGGTGCCTAAGTGCAAACATAAACACTGTAATAATTTGGAGAAATTCATATTTCTGTTGTAACAATCTAATTAGGAGAAATATATTGTAGTTTCTATATGCATCTGTCTTCCAACATTGACATAGAAGCTTATTGTAACCTTGAGCAATAATTATCAAACATATTTCTGAAATAATTGAAGAAAAGAAGTAAAGCTATTATTATGGATTTTGGTTTTGAGGGCTGTTTGGAGGGGATGGCGGGATATATGGTATCCAAGTTTTTGGGTCTCTAAGATTAAATGTTGGTGGTGGTGGAGAGAATAAAGGGATATTAGGTACCCAAGTTCTTGGGTCTCTTAGATTAAATGCAGGTGGAGGAGGTGGTGAAAAAAGAGTTGGAGTTGGAGGAAAAGGAGGGAGTCTTGGGAATGGGAAGGGCAAAGATGGAAAAGGAGGTAATGGAGGGAAGGGCAATGGAGGGAGTGATGGCAAGGGAGGGAAGGGAAATTGAGGTAGAGGGGGCAGAGGGAATCCATAGGGTGGGAAGAAAGGGAGAAAGCACTTTGAGGCATTCAAAGATCTTGACCATTCCTCCTGATTTTCACATAAGGTAGTATTCTTCTTCAATGGCCTAAAACTCAGTGCATTCAAGTTGTATATACAGAGATTATCTTGCTTAGACTTGACTGAAATCACATTTGATGTGGTCTTCAAAACAGGAATGTTGCAGGCTGAAGATGAGGTCCCTATCAAGCTTGCCTGGCACAATGATGTTACTGACAAACCTTCTACACAGTCAACCCCATCAACAGTTGGTATTTCCAGCTTATATACTCCATGCTTATCTGTTGTTCTGTTCACTGAGAATGTGATCTGTTCTGTGGTTTTGGGTGAGTTTGCTTTGAATTTGCATTGGATTTGAACTTCCGCACCTGATTAGTAAAACAATGGCACACACTTAAGAACTTGAAAATGAAGATATTCCTTTTTCCTTTTCTTTTTTTGTCAAGCGTGTAGGTACGTATTCAGGATTTTATAGGAGTAAAGGGTCGGTGTATGAACCAAATTTTTTTAGCATCAATTAGTATTAACAAAATATCAACAACTAAAATCCTTATCTGTCAAATGTCTAGTAATTGTAACTATTTAGGTTTTCCTTTTTTAATTTAATAGAACATCATTTTTTTTTTTTTTTTTTTAGTTTTTGATTTGTTGAAAACAAACACAAATGACTGACTTAATGTATTTTGTAATTTGGTTTGATTTGTTGTGGTTTTAATTTTTTGTTGTTAAAATATTGTTTTTCGTCCTTAAACTTTAAAATGTTCATTTTTCGTTCTTAAACTTAAAAAAAATATATATATTTTTTTCGATAATTAGGAACAAAAAATGAATTTTTTTCAAAAGTTAGGGACATAAAACAAACTTTTTAAATTTTAGGGATAAATAATGAAATTCATGTAAACTTTAGGGACAAAAACAATATTTTAGTTTTTTTTTTTTTTTTTTTAATATTTGGGCCATTTTTTTGTTTAATGGAACCAGAATTTATGATAGTGAGGGTCCAATTATTTTTTAGGGACCCAACTTCAAAATCAACTTATACTAATATATTAACAAGAATTTTTTTTTTTTTTTTTTTTTTTTAAGAAGGCTAGTAGGGCGTGGCCACCATTGGTTTTAATGTGGCTCTGTCCCTACTAGGGTGGGTGTCCAGAACTCTTTGAACACTTGATTATTCTCTCAAATATGTGTAGTCCTTTTGTTCCACACACATTGGGTAATTACAGTGTGATCCCAATGTATTTGCTCCAAAACCTCATGGATCACATGAGACCTAAGAATTACTAGATTCACCCCTTAAGTTGAAAAAAAAAAAAAAAGGTTTCATTTTCAGACCTTTTATTTTTGTAGATTGAATGAAACTATAAGACTAGATATGGATAGTAGGGATTAATTACCTGGCAAGAAGTAGCTGTGTCTGGAGAAAGTGTTGCTGGAGCAGATATCACAATAAACTACACCCGCTACAGTAATCCTAGAGACAGGATTTGTTGGTTGAGCTATCAGAGAAAGTGGATGAGTGAAGAGAGATGCAAGAACAATGAGAATTATTGGATCCATGGGGGCAAGCATTAGAGAAGTGGGAAGAAGCTTCTAGGAGGGCATCAATAGTTATTGCTAATATAATAGCCTACTACTCATAAGGGCATGTGAAGCATTATTATAGAGCTGAGGAAGTATGTTCTCTATGCATATATTGAGCCCGTGAGTAGTTGGTGTTAGGACCAACAGTAATCAGAGAATTAAATTGCTTTCTCTATTCACTACAAACAAAGACATGTGAAGAGCCCTTTTGGCGTATTGTGCAGGGATATACAGTAGGAGAGGGCATAACCCTATTGCAGATTGACAAGTAAGTGGGGTTTGATTTGGAGGCTTTGTGATTCCCACGTAGGAGAACAGAAAGTCCAAGGCTTTGAAGGGCCAATGTTGCAGTGAAACATTGGAAGTTTTTGACGTTTCTGACGCATTTCTGTTCTGTACCATCTATTTGTTGTAACATTTTCAAAATTTTAAGAAAACAAAATGATTCGCAAGGCAATAATTGACCATGTACCACCAACCCTGACCACTATATTTGTTTTGTGCAAAAAGGAAACTTGATGAGTGACGAATCAGAAATTCCAAGGGGTCCAATTTACTTCGCTAGCACATATATATAGGCGTCCTTCTTGCACCGGGGTAAGGGTAACCATTCGAAGTCATCATTCAACTTCCAAAACGTGTAGACCCTAGCTTTTATTTCAGGATGAAACACACAGAGAAAAGACCACTATGATCATATTGCCTGTACAGAGAAATACTGTACCTTATAATTTGTGGATTGTCTTTACCAAAACAGATTTCACTGTTCGCCAGCAATTTCTAGTTATATTGGAATGATATTCATATGCTTATACAGTTGAATTGTGTAAGAGATTCACCATATATTGCAAATGTAGCACCCGAGGGCTTCCTAATCTTTTGTGTTTCCAACATTTCTTCTACTGTAAGAATATTTTTACGTATATTCCGTTGGTCAAATTTATGTTTCAGTGGGAGGGAATGGTTCAAGTGGTTCGTTGAGTGCAAAGCTTCAAGTTTTATATGGTACTAACATAGTCCGAAACCTCATCATTAGTCCTCCATTCTCTGCACATGGCATTTTCTTAGATAACTGTCCCGAACTCAATTGGTTTGACTGCTTATCATCTCTCAAATCAGATTTTGTATCTTTCTTAGCGTCGTCATCAAACAGTGTTCTTATGTAAGGGCCGGATTAGTAGGGTGTGGACCAGTGTACCTACAACTGCAAAAAGAAAAAAATATATTAGTAGGGTGTGATATCTAATTTAGTATTATAATTCCGTCTTAAATATTTCATCTTTCTAATCAAAGATTTGAGGTACTCTCCAGCTTCGTTTACCCACAACCACAAAACAAGCACGCATCAGCTATGCAATTCATTGCATGTACAGTTATACCAAGTAATCAATCTCGTGGCTACCATTAACAAATGGCCAGAAGTTGAATTGCATCCAGGCCACATGACTGCATTTACAATGTTGCTGGACTCATTGGGCCTCAAACCCAGAAAAGGGGTAAAGATACCCCTCAAGGCCCAGTCTGAAAAGAAATGCATTAGGCCATGCTGTGTGGATGTAACGTAGTTCTTTCTCATAATAGGCCAGCCCAAGAAAATTGGGCCCATATTTTTATCCCTCGAAGATGCAGGCATCTAATTAATTTTGATTACAAGCTGATTCAACTATTAGGTACTTGGAAACTTCAAGAATTGACCACAATAAAACGTGAAAATGTTCAGGACTAACTATTAACAAATTAAACTTCAAGAATGTCGGGCGATTGACTCATACAAAAAAATCACACATTTTCTTATATTTTATATTAATAATAACTTTAGTTCAACACTTTAAAATATTATTACATAACAACTAAAATCAACGAAAAAAATAAAAAATAAACACAATCAAAATTCTTGAAAATTATACAAATAAGCACAATCAAAATGAGAGGACAAAAAAAAAAAAACTAAAACAATTAATAAAAACTATCAAGTAAACTTATTGAGGTCATTTTGGAGGTTTCCTGAAGTATTTTCATCATTTTGATGGTTTGGAAGAAGGGGAATCTTTGTCATTTCAATGCTTATGGGGTATTTCAATCATATTGGAGGTTTCAAGGGTATTTTGTTCACTTTGGAGGTTTTAAGATTATTTTAGTTATTTTGTAGGTTTGGTCAATCATTTAGACGTTTTGAATGTACTTTGATCATTTTAGAGATTTTAGGATTACTTATATTATTTTAAAGGCTTTTATAGTATTACACTCTTTCTATAGGCTTTAGGAGGTTTTAAGGGCATCTCAATCATTTTGAAGGTTTTAGATTTTTAGGGAAATTTTGGAGGTTTGTGTTTTTTTTTTTTTTTGAACGTTTTGAATGTATTTTTGTTATTTTGAAGATTTTAGTACTAATTTTATTAGTTTAGAGGTTTTCGTCACATTTTGGAGGTTCAAATGTATTTTGTAGATTTTAGTACTTTTTTTTTTTTGGTGTGTGTGTGTGTGTATATTGGAGGTTTTGTTCTTTTGAGAGAGAGTAGGGTTCTATCTTCGTGATACTAAATTTTTTTTACACTCTTTTACTGTAGGGCCGGCCCAATAATTTTAGAGGCCCAAAGTGAAAAATATAAAAAAATAAACCTTTTGGAGGAAAGCCTTGAATAAACTATATCTCTACTATGAAAACTATAGATTTCCTTATAATATTGTATATAAAAGATTTTCTATTTATAAATGAAGGGAGGAGACAACTCCACTCCTAAGCAATGTGGGGCTCTAATATAAGCTCTTATTAATACAAAAGAGTAGGAGAACAACTCTTTAATTTAAGCAATATGAGACTTGAACTTTAACATCGGGAGTTTTCTAAAAAAAAATTGGGATGTAAGACCTCTTTTTAGAGAGTGAAAGTGAGATGAGATGAGATAAGATGAGAGTGAGAGAATGAGTAAGACAGCGAGAGAGATGAGATGAGAAGTGGGGGCAAATGGGCAATGCCCCTAAAGTGTTCCTACTTTATATAAATATATCTTTTTTTTCTTCATGAAACCTTATTGGGTGGAGCCGTGGGGTTTTTCAGCTCTATTTTTTTTCTAAGTGTGGGGCCTTTTTTAATGAGGATATTTTTCTTTTTTCTTCTTTGCCGAGGCCTTAAACGAAGGCTTTTTTAGCTTAAAGGGCATGCTGGCCCTGGTTTGGGATGTAAAATTATTTAAGTTTGAACAAATTTTTCAACCAACCCAAAGGCTTGAACACTGAAGAAACTTTTTTTGGAAAATGATTTACACCCAAACAAATGGGGCGTTAATTTTTTATTTTATTTTTCTTTAAAATGAATGATGGATCAAATTTCTAACTATTTTATTCAAAAGCATTTTTAGGCTTTTTGGGGACAATCAAGACTAATTAATTAAGCTTAAACGTGAACAATCCCTACTATGGTCTTAAAGATTCACAACTTTTTATCCAAACAGTCTTCCAGGCAGCAAAGTGAGCAGAATAAAAAAGAAAGAAAGATAACGACCCATTAGAGCACCAGCATCGAGGAAAAAAAGAGTCCACAATATTGCGTCCTCTATTAAACGACGAAGAGACTCCTACCCAGATGTCCAGTTCAAAACTATGCAAACGGTTACTACTTACTAGTATTTAAAAATGGGTTTAATACTTTGTTAAAAAAGCAAAAGAAAATAGAGTAATAGAAGATGAAATTCTTCGTAGAATTCATTTCTACTGCCAGATTTTCAATTAATATAGTCAAGAATGTGGAGGAAGAAATAATGCAACGATGGCTTCGTGTTCTTTCATAATTTTTGATTTGTCATGGTTACTTTCAACTTTCAAGCATTTGTAAGGACCAAGTTCTAATAACCTCAGTAGTAAGTACTAACCTTTCGGACCCAATTCTTTTTTATTAAAAAAGAAAAAAACAAGAGAAGAAAATCAGTGCTAAGCTCTGTTCCTACAAAATCAAACATGGCAAACAAGTATTTCACTGCCAGTGTCATCATGGCTCCGTAAACGTGGTCTATAAAGTAAATGTCGCAATGAATCAAATACTTGATTATACCATAAACAAAGAATCAAATACTTGAAGAGCCACGCGTACGGCTACCACTAAATTTTGCCGGAAAGGAGTACCCTTCCTTGAGTGACATTCCCAAGAATCATGACGGCGAGTTTCCCGGCACAAATTACATACTACTCTCTCTTTTACTTTTTTCCTTAATATATGTGTGTAATTATGATAAATGGTTGTTAAAAACATGTTAAGACAATAAAGCACCTTCCATTCTCTATACAAAGGAGAAATTCATTTCAAATACATTACTCCATTTAACATCCATTACACAAGTTAGAATAATACTCAAAACCTCAACTTTTATATAAAAGTTATAGAGAAGGAAAATTAAAAGTGAACACACTAATGTATTTAACATTAGATATGGATAAATTAAACGCAGTACTCTTTCCCCTTCTTTCCTTTTGTATGTAAAATTCAACATTCTGAGCATGCATTTAACTTGTTTTTGTGAAACTCACTCAAAGCCACAGGGCTCCAGCTTCTTTGAGAAGTGGGACTAGGGTCCCATTAATGTGGGAAGCCATGACTCGGTCCATGGCACCAATTAATTTCCCTCCAATGAAAACCACAGGGACACTGGGTGAGTTTCCAAGCAGCCTCATCAATGCCCTCTCAATCTCTTTCCCTCTTGGGTCCTGGTCCAACTCATACACTGTTGGGTTCACACCCATCCCACAGAAAAGCCTCTTCACTGCGTGGCACATACAACAGCTACTGATACTGAATATCACCACCGCACTCTCAGAGGCTAGCCTCACCACTCGCTCCAATGGGTCCCCCATGCTCCTCATTGGCATGTAGTAACCCCATGACTCAGCCTGGTAATGCATTGTCTAACTCAATTGGCTTCGAAAAACCCAGAAGAGAAGAAAAAAAAAAAAGCAAAGGAAGTGAAATGGTAAAGAATGAGTATTGATATTGTCCAATGTCGAAGAGTGTGTGATTTGGTGAAAAAGATAGGGTTTGCGGGGATTTTATAGGGAATGTGAGAGTGAGGGTAATAAGGTAAATAAGAGAAGTTTGTCCGTTGTTGTCGCAGCGCGTGCGTGGTGGATCTCGTGGTTTTTGCTTTAAAAGGATTGTTGTCTGTACTGGGAGGTGTAGACGAGGACAATATACATACTCTAAACAGTAAAAGCTATAAAGTGGGAAGCAAAGCTGTCAGTTGTAGAAGGCGGCTATGGAGGGTATTTGTCTACGCTAGACTCTACCGTAGAAAAGAATAGTAAAGGAAACCTCTTCTATCTCTATACATTTGGATTGGAATATATAGTATTAATAATATCAAATTTTATAATCATCTCCTAAGATTTTGTTCATTTGCAAAAACTAACATTTGAAGTTTTAATTTTTCAATATAACTGCTGGGGTTTTACGTTGGTTAAATAACTTAAATTTATCCTGATAATTACATTTCTGTTTATTTTACTAACAAAAATTAGATTAGATGTGACCCCTCTATAATAAAGAATTTATTATTATAAATCATAGGTGTAATACATGTAAATAATTAACTAGAAAAAATCAATTTTATCAATTTGAAAACTTCAAATATTATATTACAAAATTGAAACTAACATTAAAACTCAAAGGTTAGTTTAAAAATGAAATAAATTCTAGGTGTAATTATGTAATTCGACCTATCAATAACTACATGCTTTTTGAACTTTCATTCAGGCGCTGAGACATGGCAATTACAGCAGCAGGCTTTTTTACAGAGGAAGTTTTAATAGACGGCTGTGTCCGTCCTTGTTGTCGGACCCTACGACCAAACCCTTGGCTTCTGACGTGACCATTACGCGCATGTTCTGCCTAATTTGCATTTGGATTCTCAACAGGCGGGCATGCATGAAATGATCGATGCGGATGATCGATGCTTCTTTCCTTGGGTTTGTCACTTTGACCTTCACCCATCCCATGAAAAAAGTATTAAAAAGCGTGATGTTATGTTATACACCATACAAAAACGATTGGTGGGGTTTGAATGTTTGAAGTTTGATTATCCTTCTTTTGCTTACAACATTGCTTTTGGTTTTTACTTAAGAAAAAAAAAAAAAAAGCATTGCTTTTGGATAAGCTGAATTTTGGGAATGTTTTATTTTCTTAAGACTTCATTCAAAATAGACTACAGCTATCTATCAAAAAAAAAAAAAAAAAAAAAAAAAAAAAGGGGACTACAGCTAGCGTGTCACATAGGTAATTAAAAAGTATAATATTCCAGAAAACAAAATATATTTGTATATTCGATAAAGCCTTATTGTATATTTGATAAAACCTTAGTGTGTTTAGGGTTGACAATTGAGTAAGTCATAAATGTATTGTATATTTAAAACTCATTTTCCCATTTAACAAAATAATTATTACCTATATCGAATCCAATCCAGTTATTATTATAAAAATCAACTCTCATATAAAACACCCAAAACTTTCAAAATAACTAAAATACTTAATTCATTTTGAATTTTTTTTCTCTCATATATGGGCTTGGATAAATTTTATGTTACTTGTTGGGTACCTAATGAAACTCATTTAGTACTTATCTTAATTGGATTAGTACTTAGTACTCATTTGACCCATCTAATAAATGGATGGTTTTGGGCCCATTATAATGAGTGTGTTTGCATGAAGAGGCGTAATTGGAAAATTCATTTAGTGAGGTCATTTAATGCGATGACGAGCAAGACTACAAGGGAAAGGTTGATCCGTAGATGTCGATTGTTTACTGCACTTAGGATTTAGGAGCAGTGCTCTCTCTCTCTCTCTCTCTCAACTGGTATAGGAAAGTAAAATTTAGGTTTTTTTTTTTTTTTTTAATGGCTACAAAAATGGGTCAGAAGTAATTTGTGTATATTGGGCTAATTTTTGTTGTTGTTGTTGTTATTATTTTAGGTTATCCTTTGTTGATATTATTTGAGCTACTTTTAATGTTACTTGTGCTTCTTTTTTCTTTTTTTTTTTTTTTGTTTAAAGGGATCTAAAACGATTTGATGATAATCTTGATAATATTGTCCCCCATTTTTAATTTTTAGTGTTTTTTATTTTATTTTATTTTTATTTTTTTTATAATGGAGTCAAATTATAAAAATCTTAAAATATCTAATATATTTTTACTTAAGTAAGTTTATTTATTTTTATTTGATCCTACTCACTACCATGTAGTCCCGCCCATGTTTGTGTGGGTAAATTGGTTTGGGTTTGCTTTGCCACCCCTACATGTGTTACGGTTTACCGATTGTATTTTTTTTGTAAAAATAATGTCTAATGTGTCAACCTGTCACTTATAAGGTCTTGGAGTTAATTGAAATTTAACAGCAGATTTCTAATGTCCGGTATTTGCCGACCATGTTTGTGTGGGTAAATTGGTTTGGGTTTGCTTTGCCACCCCTACATGTGTAACGGTTTACCGATTGTATTTTTTTGGTAAAAATAATGTCTAATTTGTCAACCTGTCACTTATAAGGTCTTGGAGTTAATTGAAATTTAACAGCAGATTTCTAATGTCCCGTATTTGTAGTTAAGGTGTTTTCTTTATGTTGATAAATAGAAAATTTGAAAATGCTTGGATTTT
Source organism: Fagus crenata (assembly GCA_014362285.1). Taxonomy (NCBI): domain Eukaryota; kingdom Viridiplantae; phylum Streptophyta; class Magnoliopsida; order Fagales; family Fagaceae; genus Fagus; species Fagus crenata. The sequence goes on along the minus strand of BKZX01001921.1, from coordinate 2,621,585 downwards.
GCCTACCAATTAAATGGGGTTGAGGCAGGCTACAAATTCTGGCAGGTCGTGACTCGTGAGGTGTTTCAGTGTTTGAATTAACCACAAACAACCCCTCGTTATAATTATGCATGGCGTCACAAAAACAACACTGATGTTGGCAGTATCATGTCAGTATTGCTGTCAATTTATCAAAAGTAATTATTTCATTCAAACGTCAAAGATAGTTCTGAATTTAAAGATGTTGGCAATAATGAAGAAACTACTCATGTAGTTGATGGTGTCCAACTTTACATTTCACAATCCACATCTGAAAAGGTAGGGTTTTTATAGTAGTCAAAACGCAATTTAGTATAGCCTACGAGGTAGAAATCTAAACTTTTTCACATTTAGAAATAATAGGTATTCATCAATAAAATCAATAACCATATATATATATATATATATTAAAGCGGAAGGTCAATTAAGAATTTAATTTATATTATAATAACAGTCCAATTTTATAAGAGTCCATCTAATTACACTCTAATTTGATGCCAAGCATCTTTAAATTTTAAATACATTCTAATTTCGTGCAAATGTCCTTTTAATTACACTATAATTTTGTGTCAAGTATCTTTACATATAGTTCATAGCCTTGTAGCTCAGTGATATTGACTGGTCTTCTTTCTAAAAAAAAAAAAAAAAAACACTTAGAGCTTAAATCTCTCATATCATACCTTATTATTGTAACAATCAAAATATAAGTTTAAAATTAAAAGTTTCTTTACATCTAAACTCATGTCTAAAATTAAAATATTCATGCGTCTAACATATAAATTATAGAAAGAATAAATTTATTTATTTATTTTCATTATTCTGTGTAATATTATGGGTATGCATAGTGTATTATATATATATATATATATATATATTACACAAAAAGTTTTGCTTAAACTTAGTATGCTTCTTAAAATGATCCAAAGTGTACGGTCTTGAGTCGTGATTGTATGGTGTGTCTCGATTATCATAGAAATTACTAGCTCTATAAGCCTCTAATGCACAGGTACAATTAAGAATAACCACAATCATATATATATATATATATATATAGTAAAACTTAGATACAATTCCTCCATCAACATACAAGCCCTATTAAGAATTTTTTTTTTTTTTTCTTCCTTTTAGGCCACTCCTTTGGACTAGAGATAAAAATTCTTAACTAACCTAGTCTAAGTGTGTGTGTGTGAGGACTCAAATTCACACTCTCAAAGAGTGATGAGGATCAAATGAGGGGAGCGGTACATCGGGACTGGCTTTGAGGTAAGCCTAGCAAGCCTTTGGACTTGGGCAACCCCCCTCTCATAAGACAACCACATAATAATAATAATAATCCAGTCAAGTAACATGGGGCAACAGATTGGACCAACATATTTGAACCAACAAAAAATTAAACAAAACAAAAATTACAAATAGCCATAAAATGATAAATTCCAATAAGAAAAAAAAAAAACCCAAAATTTGTGTTTGCTATTCTCAGACAACACCGACACATTACCTGGTCTAAAAAAAACTACACAAGGCTACAAAAGCTAAACAAATCCACAATCCCAAATTCCCAATCCAAATCACGATTCACACCTAATCACTTTGCATCGTGAAGGGCCAAATGCCAGCTTGATCTCATGCTCTAACCATGATTTGCTCCTGCTCGCTGCTCGTCAATTGTCACTCAACCACCAGTCAACCACAGCCTAGTTGCCCATCATTCCACCATTGGAATAGTGGTACTCTCTCTCTCTCTCTCTCATACTTTCTGATTCAGATTTTAGAATGAGAATGAATGATATTCTTATGGTTGTGTAGTTATTAATTATTATATATATATATATATATATGACAGTTTGACCAATTGACCAATGAAAAAGTGCATAAAATGCATTGACCGACACTAGTGCATTTGATAAATAAAAAAGTGCATAGTGGTTTGTGAACATGTGATTTGTGAATTGTGAAAGATGTGTGATACTGTGATGTGTTTGTGTTATTGTGTGACTTTGGCCCTATCTTGTGTGATTTAAATTTGTTTGAAAATTTTGTTCGTATGTGGATGTGGTCACTGGTCATGTGCTTTTGTTCTAGAGTCAATTTGGTAAGCAATTGTTTTGTGTCCATGTGTTCTCGTGTTTATTTATTATTATTTTTTTTCACTTTTAACTTATTATTAATATTATTTTTGTTATGGTTTGTAGGATTGTGAGATATTTTTTTACTTCTTTTTTTTTATAACACTAATGAATTTTTGTAGTTAAAAAACTATTAGACATAATAATATTAAAAAACTATTAACATTAAGGTTACATTTTATTTATTTATTTATGTAAATCGAGCTTAAAGCACAATGTAACATTTATTTTGCATAATTTGTTTTTGTTGTCTTTTATGTATTTTCTTTAATATTTAATAATAAGAAGGCAACCAAAATTAAAACAGGTTATGACAACTCAAACCTCGAGGTTGGTCTTGGAAGACACCTGTAGACTATTACCAAAAATGGATGGTCCTATTAAGATTTTTGAAAATTCACTACTTATAATTCATTATTCACACCTATGGATAAACGTATTGGGCTGGATAAAATGTACATCCATAAAGACTCAATATTAGGAGAAATTATTGTAAAACTGGATGACATCCTCCCACCTCACACATGACAGATGAGTGGGGCTCACATGTTGTATGAGGAGCAGAGTTGGCCCAATCATTTTGGGAGCCACAAGCGAAATCTCAATTTGAGACATTTGATATTTAATATTAAATCAAATTAATATTTATGATTTTTTTATTGGAATTTTATTCTTCCTGCTAATTATTGATCACATTTGCATTTTGGCACCTAAGGAATTTGTAAATATCAGTAAAAAAAAAAAAAAGTAATAGCACCAGTACTGAAAGTCTCAAACAGTAAGAGAGAATTTTTTTTTTTAAATTAAAAATTATATGGGTTAGAGAAAGAGAGAGAGACTTGATCATTTGCATTTTTATTCTTGGTAAGCTTTAAAATGATTATTATGTAATTACATACAATACATGCACATGACCAATATGTTTTAGGGGGACACGAACCAAGTTTGTCAATTTCGTACCGGAAGTTGTACCGGTTTGGCTAAGGGAACTCGGTCAATATCGATGTATTGTTTTGAGGTTACTGCTATATTATATATATATATATATATATTTTAGAAATAGAAAATTATATTATATTATAGCATCATATCTTAATCACTAATCCTATATATTAGTCCAATAATAATAATAATAATAATGGAGTTTAGAAAAGAAAAAACCATTTGAATAAAAAAAGAAGAAAACAAAAAGAATAAAGAAAAGCATCAGATGGATGAGGAGAAGAATTGGCCACGTGGTGGTTGGTAGGTGAAGTTCAAAATATCTCATTAATGTTTAGTACTTTGGTCAACTCAAGTGTGGGCAAAATAGAACTAAAAATTTAAGAGAGAGAGAGAGAAGGAGTGAAGAATAACCTACAGAGTACAGAACCAGTGTAGCCGTGAGGAGCTGAGGAGAAAAAGAAGAGGTTGATCCGAAAAAAAAAAAAGAAAAGAAAAGCCACTTGGGTTCAATGATTTTTATTATTTTTTCTTCCCTTTACTCCAAAATTCTTTTAAAAATGGGGCTTATGGATATTTTTTTTTTTTTTGGTTGGAGGCCTCAAGCGATTGCTTAACTCGCTTAATGTATAAGCTGGCCCTAGTGAAGAGGGAGGACAACCTACCTTGTAACTAATAGTACGAAATGAATAATTTGACAGATGAGCGGGGCTCACATGTTGTGTGAGGAGGGAGGACAACCTACCTTATAACTAATAGTATGAAATGAATCATCAATTAACCAATCGAACACAATCTATCCATTAAATTTGAAGATTGGCTCAAATCTGGTTCAACGTGTTGCACACATGCTCAAATTGAATAGCACTGGTTGAAATCAAATTGGATTGGAACCTAATTAATTCTCTGTGCCCAGTATTAATAAACCATGGTAAAAAACTAAATTGGGAAATTAATACCCTGGTTATTTTGTTCCCCTAATTATTTCTTCTGTGCCCGGCAATAATATACCATGTTAAAAACTAACTAAATAAGGGAATTTCTACTCTGGCGGTTATTTGTCCACCTAATTAACTCTGTGCCCAGCATTTATAAACCACGGTAAAAACTAAAAGGGGAATTTACACCCTGGTTATTTGTCCACCTAAAGCAGTGACAAAGAGGCAATTACTGTAGTAAAAAAAGGGAAGGCGTGGCCTGCAGCACTGTCTGAATCGGGCGGCGGGTATAGTTGCGCCGAATATCGGCGAAATATGAGGAATAGATTCTATTTGAAACGGCAGGAACGGGTAGGTCCGACCACACTCCAACTTTGTAGCTGCTAAAGTCTGTGTCTTTTTCTGTTTTGGATTGGGATTAAATAAGTAAGAAGAGTGTTTTGTCTTTCTTCTCACGGTGTTTAAGCATGCAACCAAATCTTTCTCTATTTACATTCATAAGATCCGGAACCAATGCTCAGTCACTGTCCTATGACACACAACTTGTTCACTTCAACTGCTAGTGTTTTAACTTTTAAACATTCAACATCGGCGTGTTAAATGCTGTCCCATTTTGTTGATCTTATTTTCAATTTTGAGTTGTCTTAAATTTTTTATTTTTTTTAAATGCTCCATAAGTCAAGCAGCAGTGCAGTACTGGTTTATTAATTTTCTTATATGAGCTAAAATCAGTTTGTTTGGAATGGGGAATAAAGGGAAGGAAATTAAAAAAAAAAAAAAAATATATATATATATATATATTTTTTTTTTTGTTTCTTCGGTTGAGGACAGAGTTTTTCTCCAATCTGGCTTAGAAAAATTTTCCTTCAACCCACTACGTGGCAAGCAAATAGACCATTCACATGTGTATTTTAAAAGTCACATGACTCATTAAAAATGTCATTTGACTAACACGTGGATAGTCTATTTACTTGCTACGTAGTGGGTTGGAGGAGGATTCCTCTAAACCGGATTGAAGGTAAACTATTTTCTTTAATATAAGGGAAAAGAATTTCATAATCCTTTTATTTTATTTTAATTTATATAAATTTGAGAGGAAATGGAGTGTTATGATAAGTTTTCCTCCCCTGTTCAATGAGACATAATAGAGTATGTATTTTGACTATTTTCTGCCATTTCCAATAACACAATGGACTGAATTCATCCCGCCCATTGAACAACCAATTAAATAAATGTTCATCTAATCCCTTTTTATTTCCCAAACTGTGTGTAATTATGTTAATACTAATGGAAAGTTAACAATTTTGTTGGGACAAAGGAAGCTTTAATACTAATTTGTTAGGCTAAATTACTGTCTATGTGTGAACTAAATTAAATAAGCTTCCAAGAAATTAAGAGATAAATAATAATCACGCAAGTATAAGAAAAACAACCATACAAAAACATGTTAATTTACTTAAAAAACGGAAAAACTACGGGGCAAATCCGATCAATCTACTATAATAAAATAGAGATTACAATACTTTCACAATAAATTAGGAAATCAAAAAGATAACCCTCTAAGAATAAATACAATCTTAACACAAAAAAACTGGAACTTAGTGAAACTAAGAATGTAGTAAGATGTCCACCCTGAATACTTCTACTCTTTGCAGTTGTAATACCCAATATCCCTCCTAGAGAAACTCCCAATTTATCTCCTTGAAGAAATGATTTGAATGAATCTTCTTTGAATTTTCTTTGAATCTTCGAGTGTTCTTCAAAGATTTTCGAATGCTCTTCGAATCTTCAAGTTTTCTTTGAATGTTCTTTGAATTTGAAGTTGAATGTTCGAGTGTTCTTCAAAGGCTCATGGAAAGATTTTGGCAGAGTTTCGATACTTGAAGAAACTTGATTTAGAATGAGTTAGGAGGTGCCTCTATTTATAATGGTCTCATGAAGAAGAGTCCACTTGAAACTAGTCTTTTTGAGAAAGACTCCTTTTGAAACTAGTATTTAAGAATAAAAGTGGTCAATTTTGATTGGCCAAAAATCTAAGAGTTCCACTAGGTCTTCTTCATATTTATCTCCATCTTTATTTCTTTTTGTTGAAGATAATTATCAATGACAAGTATTCCAATATGATTGGCAGAAGCACATATTTTGATTTGTGGGTTCAAGTATTTGATCACACATGACACCATTTAATTTGCCCTTTGATATTTATTTAATTAATTTAGTAACACATGTAAATTTATGATTTATCACTAAATTTTGACATGGAAATTTGTAATTTCCTTTCGAATTTTCGTTTCCTACCGTATCTTTTTAAAAGGGTTTAACAACAAGTTTTTTTAATGGGATGGACATAAGGACCACCCTTGACAAAGAATGTATAGTTAAAGGCTAAAATGACAAATGAAATTTAAAGGACGAAAATGACAATTTTAAAGGGTGTGTAATCTATAATTTTGCTAAAGTTTTAAGTATAAAAATTCATTTTTTCCTACATGTGCATGATCTTCTTGGATAGCAACCGGTCCTTGTATTGGTGCTTCTCGATCGTCCTTGAGTCATTGACTCATTAACAGCACTTTCTTCTAGTGTATTGAACCAGGCCCATTTTTTAATGACCCAATTTAATTTCTCTCTTTCTTTGATATTGTGACATTTAAGTGTACCTGAGAAACAAAGTTTTAAGTGTACAAATTCTTTTTTTTTTTTTTTAATAATATGGGTATTCAAAAGTTCGTCAGGACTAATTTCATGGGTACGTGCAGTCCCCCCATCCCTCATATACACCACGTAATTAGCAAGCAGAATAGGTTGACTCCAAAGGAGTCCGGTATTATGAGATGTCAAATTCATATTTTACACTTCCTTAGATTTATGGGTTACAGTTTTTACTACATGTGTTGGGGATGAGAAAGTATCTCTTATTTCTGAAATTCCCTATCAGCATCCAGATTGGTATTTCAAGCCAATAAAATTTGGATAGCTGTTAATATTACTAACATCAGAAAAAAGTAATTTTAACCCTAAAAAATTCAAATCCCGCCACTTTCTCTCCTCAATTCATATCATTACTTTACTCTTTCTCTCTTCTCATTCTTTCTCTCTCTCTTTGCACGCTGTCTCTCTCTCTCTCTTCCTGATCTCTCTGCGGTCTCTCACTCGCTCCATTTGGCGCCGCCGTGCGCATCACCAGCCTTGAGTATCGCACGGTCGCACCTCTGCCTCTCGCACTGGCGCACCACTTTTTCAAACCTAACACCACCTAAATATCACTGCCCTACCTTCATTTTTGGTGACCTCATCTCTAGTTCTGGCTTCACCTTGTGGGTATTCCTCCTATTTTTCTCTTTTTTTTTTTTGTTTGTTTTTATTTTTGGGTATTTATTTGATCTTGTTTTATTTTTTGGTTGTGTGGGTGTATTTTTATTTAAAACAAAACATTGACTCTATGAACTAGCTTGTTTCGGTCCTATAGGAATCAAAACAAAGTTTGGTGTATTAGTTGTACACTGTGTGTTAGGTTTTTTTTTTTTTTTTCTTCTTTAGATTTTGGTATTTTTTTTTTTTTCCTAGTTTGTTGTAGTCCATAGGCTTTGTTATTATTCTTTATATCTAATCAGTATCACTTTGAATTTGTTATTGGTGCAAGGATGTGATGCTTCTATTCTTTTGGGTTTGTCAGAGGAGGAATTGATTCCAAGAGATAATCTCTAGTCTCCTATAAGGTATAATTTCTACAATTTATTTTGTCTTTGTTATTTTAGTGTAAGTTTCATATTGAAGTATTGTGAAAAATTATGATATTTTGACAATATGGTTATGAAGCTTGTTTGAGTATGTGTTAATGGCCGAGGACTGGTGGGTGGCCGGTGGCATTTTTTTTTAATGAGTTTGTGGGGGGTTTGTGTTGTGTTGTGTTTATATATATATATATATATATATATATATATGTCTTGAGTTTTTTCTTGTTGTTTATTCAATCTTCTCTTTTCATGATTAGGTTAGACTAGAAATGGATTTTTCAAAAAATGTTCTTCATGCGGTTGGGGACAATGATAAAAGAGAAAATAATGAGAATGTAACTTTGGGTGAATATGATGAAATTAAACTTGGGATACATGTGAGTTCTGAAGAAGAAGCATATAACTTGTATAATAGGTATGCTTTGAAGAAGGGGTTTAGCATTCGGAAAGGGGTTAGACGAATGATTAATGGTGTTATTAGGCAACGAGAATATTTGTGTTCAAAAGAAGGTTTTAAAGAGTTTGAAGACTCTTTTAATCCTAAAAAGCTTAATCATTTAGATACAAGAACGGGGTGTTGTGCTAGGATCCGGTTTGATGTAAAGAATGATATTTGGAGTGTTTTACACTTTAATGATACACACAATTATGAGTTTGCAAGTCCGGATGAAAGATGTAATTTGAGATCGGGAAGAAAGGTATTAAGTATTCATGGGAGTATAATTAGCACAATGGTTAGTTCAAGCATAAAAGCAACAAAGTCTTACTCTTATTTATCAAAGGAAGTTGGTGGTGCAAATAATGTTGGGTTCACTAAGCGAGATGTTCACAACTACTTGGGCACTACAAGAAAAGAAATGATTGAAGTTGGGGATGGGCAAAGTGTTATTAATCATTTCAAAAATAAGCAAATTGAAAATCTAATGTTTTTTTATTCGGTGCAAGTAGACCAAAATAATAGAATGGAAAATTTCTTTTGGAGAGATGGTAGGTCAAAAATAGATTATGACTCTTTTGGGGATATTGTTATTTTTGGCACCACTTATCAAACTAACAGATATAATTTAATTTGTGCACCATTTGTAGGAATCAACCATCATTAGAAAAATGCTTTATTTGGTTGTGCTTTTTTAATAGATGAGACAATTGAGTCATTTATTTGGTTGTTTGAGACTTTTTTTGCTGCAATGGGAGGTCGACAATCAAAATCCATTTTTACTGATCAAAACCAAGCAATGACAAATGCTATTAAGGTGGTTTTTTCGGAGTCTCGTTATCGACTTTGTTTATGGCACATTAGTAAAAATGCTCGATAACATCTTGCTGGACTTTATAGTATTCAAGATTTCTATGCAAAATTCAATAAATGCTTGAATGGGTGTATGACTATAATGGAGTTTGAGTCAACTTGGAGGGAGATGATTGAGAAGCATAATCTACAAAATCATACATGGCTTAATAGGTTATATCAAATTCGAGAAAAGTGGTGTCCCGCTTTTAGTGTGGATTTCTTTTCTGCTAAGATGAATTCTACCTAATGGAGTGAAAGTACAAATAGTGTTTTTCATCAAATCATGAAAACATCCATGCTGCTTATCCAAGTTATTCAATTTTATGAGGGAAAAGCAACACAAATGCGTCAAGATGAAATTGATGACGATTATCATTGCAAGAACAGTGCCCCTTTAAAAGCTACTATGTTTGGAGATATTTTAAGTCATGGTGCAAAAGTTTATACTCTTGTTTTGTTTAGAATGTTTGAAGAAGAGTTCAATTTTAGTTTTGGATTGAGTTGTGTTGAAACTAACCATCAAGGGAATAGCTTTACATATTCATTGACTAAGGAGGAGGGGAGTAAAAGGGTGCATGTTGTGCATTTTAATCGAGATGAATTAACAATTTCTTGTGATTGTAAGTTATTTGAGACTTTGGGCCTATTATGTTGTTATGCTTTAAGGGTGTTTGTTGTGCATAATGTGAACTTGATACCCAATAAATTTATATCAATTAGATGGACAAAAGATGCCAAGAAGAGGTTGTGTTGCTTTGTTGATTCATCTCAGTAAATGGGAAATCAACTCATGTATTGCGTATGAACAAGTTAAATCATTTTTGGTTTAATATTATTCTTTATAAGGCTTCATCAACCGATAGTGGGACCAACTATATTATAGAAAACCTAAGAATGTTATTGCGGGGCCTTGAAAAGATTGCGTTGGATACAAATAGCGTGAAAGATGTTGGTAAAGAATATACTCAAGAAGATCTCACACATGATGTACCACCTATCCTTGATCCGCCACATGTGAGAAAGAAAGGGGTAACCAATGCTAGAATAAAAAGTAAATTGGAAACTAAGAAAAGAAAAAAAGTAAAAGGTGTATCCACTTCAAAAGCTCCACAAGCTAGTTCTACGGTACATGGTATGTTCAAAATTAGTATTTCAAGTAAAAAATATTTATTGGTTTTGCTTATTGAGTTTCACCTTTTGTTATTATCTCTTTTTCTTAGGATATGTTCAAACATCATTCTTCCCCCCCGCAATGACTTTACAAGTCCCACAAGTTAGTTCTACAATACCGAGTATATTCAAAACTAGTATTTCGAGTATTTTTTTTTCTTAGTTTTGCTTGTTGACTTTAAGCTTTTGTTATTATCTCTTTTTCTTAGGATATGTTCAAACATCATTCTTCCCCCCGAAATGATTTCACAAGCCCCACAAGTTAGTTTTACAATACCGGATATGTTCAAAACTAGTATTTCAAGTATGTTTTTTTTCTTAGTTTTGCTTGTTGACTTTAACCTTTTGTTATTATTTCTCTTTTTCTTAGGATATGTTCAAGCATCATTCTTCCTCCCAAAGATGACTTCACAAGCCCCACAAGTTAGTTCTACAGTACCTGATATGTTCAAAAGTAGTATTTCAAGTATTCTTTTTTTTGGTTTTGCTTGTTGAAACATTTTGTTATTATTTCTATTTTTCTTAGGATACGTTCAAGCATCGTTCTTCTCCCCTGAGATGATTTCACAAGCTTCACAAGCTAGTTTTACGGTACATGGTATGAAAAAACTAGAATTTCAAGTATTTTTTTTTCTTGGTTTTGCTTGTTGAGTTTAACTTTTTGTTACTATTTCTCTTTTTCTTAGAAGATGTGCAAGCATCATTCTTCCCCCTGAGATGTTTAGCTCTACAAGACTACATTAGGGAAGTGCCTTCTTAAGTAAGTGCATTCTATAACCTTATACTTTATATTTGAAAAATGAAATTTTAACATATGCTTCGTTTATTGTTTTTGTTTTAATATATATAAACTTTAACAGGTTTTTGGTAAGGTGGTTTTTGGGACACCTTTTTTGGATAGCTTATTTAGACAGGTTTTTTGGACAACTTATTTGGAAAGGCTTTTTGGACAGCTTATTTGGATAGATTTTTGGACAGCCTTGTTGAACAGCATTTGTGGATTGACAAAATATTTGACAGATTGGACAATTATCTACACAACCTGTAACAATTTTAGGAAATTTTTTTGTAACTAATGAAGTTATTCAAACATGTTAGTTCGTATATGTTCATGTTTGTGTAGCTTCTAGTTAAACATTAATTATATATGCAAGTGATTAATATTTCTAAATGCAATGGTGGAATTTATTTCTATATGTGATTGTCGTTACCAGATTTTGAATAAATAGATTGTTAAAAGTAATTATTTCTATATGTGCTTGTCGTTACCGTGCAGCTAATAGGATTCATGCCTATTTTGGTTGGCATTATAATCAAAAAATGTAAAATGAACAATTTTCCACTTTCATAGAATATATTGTGTTTCACTTAATGAACAAATGGTATTGTACATACTGATGAAATCTGTAAGCATTGTTTTGTATATTGAATGAATAAATAGAAGTTTTGGTTCTAATGCTGATGAGTTCATAGAATTTTGCAAAAGATTGCAAAAGTGTTATTTTTTTAACAAATCATAAAATAAAAATTTTCTAGGATATTTTGCTTAGCCACTTATTTATGTCCAATCCATATAAATTACAAATGATTCATTTCTAAGAGTCTTTTTCCTCCCACAAATGACCGAATAGACCAATTTTGGCTTGCTCAACCACTCTTTTCTATGCAACAATAGAATGGACCGGCTAATGAAATATAAAAGTTTATGTATATTGATGAAGCAGCTAGAAACTTGAGTTCTTCCTTTTTGATGTTATTTTGATTTGGAATGTACAAAAATAGGACAAAAGATTACAAGAAAATTCCTAATCCCAAGCAGCTCAATCTATCTGCAAAAATCCTAAATCGATGTCGCAAATTCAATTCAACCAATCTCATTTATTCATTAACCCATACAAATACAAGAACTTTAAGGTCATAAAAAGTGTAGCATCAAAAGCCAACTTGTTTAAACAATCTAGGAAGGAATGAATTCAACTTGGCTTTGAACCTGTCTTCCTAACATTGCCAGCAAATGCTCAAAGTCCCCATAAGGTCATGACCCACAAGTCACTCATCTAAAGCCAAAACTAATAAAATGAAAAAAAGTTCAAACATAGCCAAAATAAAATACCCAAAAACAATCCATTAAGTTATTTTTACAAACACCTGGTGTGCACATGTCCAAACAACCAATTCCAAATATAAAACCTGCAAAATCCGAAAATCCCATTTACAAAAACCATAACCACAACATCAATGCCAGCATTAGAAATCTATTTAAATGTAACCCACAAAGAAACTTAAAAAAAAAAAAAAAAAGAATTGATAACTCCTTTGTTGCTGAGCAGATATAACTATTAAAAACTTCACATTCGTGATACTTGGAGTTAATCCCCACAGTAGGTTGTTATCACTCAATACCCCAAGTGCAAGCATCAACCTGAGGTAGTGCTTTTAGGTGGCTAGAATTGGAGAAATGGGTAGCGGTGTGAGAGAGATGGAGTGGCTTGAGAAGGTTAGAACCAGAAAAGGGGGGGGGGGGTCGGAGATGGGGCGGCGGTGAGCGAGAGAGGTAGCGGAGGGAAGAGAGAAGCTCGATCTGGAGAGAGAAAAAAAAAATTAGTTTATGCCATTTTACAGAGTCAATGTTTGGTTTTAAATAAAAATACACCCACATAGCCAAAAAATAAAACAAGATTAGATAAATACCCAAAAATAAAACAAACTAAAAAAAAAGAGAGAAAAATAGGAGGAATACCCATGAGGTGAAGCCAGAATTGGAGATGGGGTCACCGAATATGAGGGTGAGGCAATGATATTTAGGTGGTGTTGGGTTTGAAAAAGTGGTGTGGCAGTGTGAGAGGCGGAGGTGCGGCTGTGCGAGATTCAGGCTGGCGATGCGCATGGTGGCGCTAGACAAAACGGGTGAGAGAATGCAGAAAGACTAGGAAGAGAGAGAGAGAGACAACGTGCAAAGAGAGAGAGAGAGAGAATGGGAAGAGAGAGAGAGTAAAGTGATGATATGAATTGAGGAGAGAAGGGGGTGGGATTTGAATTTTTTAGGGTTAAATTACTTTTTTCTGATGTCAGTAATATTAACAACCATCCAAATTTTATTGGCTTGAAATACCAACATGGATGCTGACAGAAAATTTTAAAAATAGGGTAAAACTTAGGTAAAGTTCCTTAGGTTAAGTACATTAGCTTCTCCAATTGAATTTAAACATATGGTTGTATTAATCAATGAAACATAAACAATGTTATCTTTCCCAAGAATATTTAAATTCAATTTATTTGAATTCAATTAGGAACCTAATGTACTTGACCTAAGAAACTGTACCTAAGTTTTATCCTTAAACATAAAAGATACTTTCTCGCTGGGGATAAGCTCCATTGGCCACCAAATTGAATGTTTTTCTTTTTTCCAATAAAATCATAAAGAATATTTTCATTGAGTTCCTAAAAACAACTGATGATGCTGAATTTTGTATTTGAGTGATGTATTCACGTGACTTACCAAAAGGAATCATAATGGATCTGCCGACTGATGGTCGGTTGTACGTGTAAGCAGGAACAATAATTAGATTGAACAATTTGGTGAAGACCTAACTTAGATTATTAATTATCAAAGATACCCAATACAATACATTCTATACATGTAAATTCAAAATGCACCATGAACGGAATTGGACCAAAGGGATGGAAAAACAAGGATGTTGCAAAAAATTTCTGTAACATTATATGATCAAAATCAAATAAATTTTGTCTGCCAAAAAACGCACAAGAATACAAAGTACACAAGAGATAGCAATTGACATGAAGCACTGGAATGAATTTCTTTACCATTATGACATCTAAAGGATAGAGGATTTGTATTCTTCTTTCAGTGATTTATTATGTTCTCCTCCTTGCCATAGACGTAGGATTTCCGTCGAAAAATTCTTCGATCAAAGTCTCAATATCTTCTGGCTGGTACTTTATATACTTCTCTGTCTGTCTGCCAGGATCCAAATGTTGCTTGAACCTCCCTAAGAAAGAACGATAAGCAGGAATCATCACTGCCGATATTGAAACCCGAAGCTCCGATTGAAGCTGTTCATCGCTCACCACCCATGTGCTCTGCGTCTTGTGTATCTCATCGAACATGGCATTGAAGTTCTTAAACCGTTCCTTCAACACAGGCTTTGAAACCTTCGAGTTGGACGAACTACTCGAGGTTACAAGACCCTCATGGCTAAGACATTGCAAAACCTTACTCCATGTTTCTCTTTGATAATTCTTGTGATAGTGTCTCAGCCCCGACGACCGTCTCCTACACCACGTGTCACCCATCAATTCGTGAATCTCCGCCGACCCTTTGATCTTCTGTACAATGTATCTCCCATTGTTCATCAAGAATATGTAGCGCAACGCGAGGTCTCTGTACAGCTTCGATTTCATATCGAGGTTCGCGTCCAACAGGTTCATAATTGTTATCAACTGTATCGAAAACGGCGACGTTTTCGGAGTCCCATCATCGGATAAATTTCCATCGGGATCGACAACATGCTCGTCCTTGATTTTCTCAATCATTAGGTGTTGCTGAAAGACTTGTTCCAAGGTGTCCTTGTATTCACAAGCGTACTTGAGGTAATTCATCACGTAACGCGTCAATGGGTGCACTGTACCACTAGCCACTGGGGTTCTCCCATGGTCGCACTTGATCGAGTTTTCCAGATCACAGAAAATACTCACCGCGGCTTCGCCAAGCTGAGTCTTAGCGTCCGAGGCCTCAGATATCAATTCCTGCGCGCAATCTCTCGTGTACGAATCATCAATGGCTGGAATTAGATCGTGCAGAGTCTCGTACATGTCAAGAAACTTGAACAACTTCTCCGCCGATCGTTTCGTTAACACAACCGCTTCTGCGAAATTGAGAAGCTGTAAAACGACACCGCGTGCTATGTTGCTGAATAGGGACTGTGATAATGAAGGATAATCGGTGAAAATAGAGTCACAAAGCTTCTTTTCAGCAGACAAAAATGTAGTATAGCATTGCTTAACGACATTGATCCACAAAGCGATTTCTCCTTCCAATGATTCCCATTGCATTCTATGTACATCGTCGATGCTGATATACTCGTACCCTAGCTTGCTCAATGCGGCTTTAAATGCGGTCCTCCTTAAGATGCTATAAACCATGCAACACTCATTTTCATACCCCGCGTTGATCATCGCGGAGGCGATCATTTTCACGTTGGAAATGGTTTCTTGAGAAAATCCAGGGAATTCTTCTTCTTTGTTGGATCCAGGATCGGGTAGGATACATCGGTCGTGTTCTACATTCGAATAATTGAACGAGGATTGCTTCCACGTCTTCTGAGATCTCTGATCCACAACGTTGTTGTTGCTTTTCGATTCTTCTAGCTGGAGACGTAACTCTTCATCCAAAAACGACATCGCTTGTTGTAGCACGGAGCTTGTTCGGTTTAGAGAAGATGATAATGCTGAGTTTGATGGGAATTCTCCAAACTCATTCGAAAGCTTCGAAATCCGATTCACTGCTTCGATAAACGATGTGACGTCTTCAGGATCTCGACCAAACTTTGCTCCCCAAGTTTTGCTGGCATCAATGTACTTAACGATCCTGGATTCAACAATTTCCGACAACAACTCCACGGAGTTTGGAACTTCTGAAGGTGGGTTCGATTTGTCTTCGGCATTCGTTAATGTCTCCAAGAACCGATCAACCTCGTCCAGAATCTGTGGAAGGCTCAAATCTGGATCCGAAGTTGTGTCTTCCACAATTTCATTTTCTTCATTTTCCACAGATTGTTGACCGTCCGATTTCTCATCAACCGTCTCTAAGTTATGTCTCGGTGAAAACACATCATCGTTGTTGTGACCATTTCTTGAAAAACTATTGGACTTTTCCGGAGATGGGTTTCTCTCCATGACTTCTGATTAGAATGTTGATTCTCTTTCTTTGAAAAGATGAATGATGGGTTACAGAGAATTGGGATAGACTTGAAAAACCATACCGAAAATGAAGGAAAATAATTCTTGTCTTTTTTTTTTAATTAATTTATTCCTATAATTATTGACCAACTATTTTATTTTTCTACAAATTGTTTGGAGAGAATTGAAATGAAGGGTGTAATGTAAAGACGTGGTGGAGTTTTTAGGGGGAAACAGAGGTCAGTGTGTGAGATGGGTTTCGAGCTGTGGCCGCTGATTTTAGGGGTGGTGGGTGTTGGTTTGTTGACCAGGTTTGAGAAGGTCACCTCACGTAGTTTGTGCTCCCCACGACGTTTCCAATTCTTAATTTAGGTTATTATTTTTAACCGTCTGCGCTGTGCCATGACTGATGAGTAATTGAGTGCCACTCATGATGTTCACGTTTGCTAAGAAGGAATATGACAAAAAACTGATGGTTGATTTCATCACTATTGTCACCTATTTAGAATACAAGATTTCTGATTGATTGCCGTTCCACATCTTCTGTTTATTAATTATTATTTTTGTAGATCACTTCCAGCGTAGGCCCTAATTTCCAAAACTAAAAAATGTAATGCTCAGAGAATCTTTTTTTGCTCCAAAGATAACATTTTTTTTTTTTTTCGTTTATAATGATCTCGATCAACTTTCTTCGTAATTTTGTTAGGAAAACATGCTATAGTTATTTTAGTTTATTTTGTCAGGAAAAGCAACTTAAAAAAAGAATTAAATTCCATGTGATTTGATGAGTGGAACACTAATTGGGCCGATAATGTTCGCGGGGCCAGATTGATGAGCCCAAAATTAAGATTGTGGAGATAGAAAGAATGGAAAAGCGATCAAAATAAAGTTTGGGCCCAACTTGGTCTCGCTCAAGTAGATCAAGATTGTAATTCTATTTTTGACAGAAGGCCAGACTGACCCATTAGGCTAAATTTAAACTTCCTCATGTTATCATTTCAAGGAATGCAGCACAATAACTTTGAGAATAGCTCCATTGGTCCGGTTTTAGGTGTATTTTTCAATAATTATTATTTTCAGTCTTCTTAGGGTTATCTACCCAAAGCAAAGCCAAATGAGTGTAAATTACACTGAAACCCCTTCTTTTGGGAAAATTAGACTCGCTATACCCTATTTTGGAAAAATAATACTCCAGTCCCAAATTTGTAAAATAATTAACAATTGGTCCCTTTTTTTTCTTTTATTTTTTTGCTTATTTTTTATTTCTTTTTTTAACCAATGCCTAACTAACTAGAGTTAAAAAGAAAAATTATATTCCAATTATTTTAAGTTTAAGTGGAAAATATTCCTTTTAAAAGAGGGAAAAGGGGGACGGAGTGTTAATTATCTTGTAAATTTGGGAGCGGAGTGTCATTTCCTCAAAATAGAGTATAACGAGTCTAGTTCCCTAAAATAATTGGGTTTTAGTGTAATTTACCCAAAAAAAAAAAAAAATGTAGCACAACAAGTGTACAACTTTATCATGTCTAGACATCAACAAGTGGCTCCAACCCCAGGTCCTAGAATTGGGTTTGGTATGTGAAGGCACCATTGAAACTGAAAATCCACCCCTAAAAGTGTGCCCATAATCGACTCCTTTCGAGAACAATTATCTTCCATCATATTCCTAACAAAGGATAAGTCGTGCCCTAGGTGCGAGTCCTTAGAAACACCAATGCACTTCATTCACAATTCCAGCTTCGCAAGATCCCTTTGAGAATCCTTTCCGGCCCCTAGCTCAACAACAGGTGACAACTTTCTAAACAACCCAACTACAAGATTGGTGCAAATCCAACATAACTTCTACCCTTTTTACTTACTTGATCCCATGGGAAGTGGTTTTCATCCTTGCTTATGGTCAATTTGGATTGGGCAAAATGCATTTAATTATATTCCGAAATGAAACTACTCTCATACAAAAAGTTCAATCCCTTATGCTAGATCATGCCACTGAATTCTTTAATATGAGTCTTCTAATACAACACAGCTCCATACCTACATTTTCCTGCCCTATATATAGCTTGGACTTCGAGTACTAACTTGTTTGTTATTTTAAACACTAATGATAGTGCTAAGGGATCTCCAAATCTAATAGGATCAAGGGGCATTTTGAGAGATGCATTCGGAAAATGGCTACTAGATTACTCACTTCTAATATATGAATTTTGGGCCATCAGATATGGTCTCTAGCTACTTTGGCAAAAGGGATTTTGTTACATTTTATCCTCAAACTGATTCTCACCTCTCAGTAATTGGATTGTATCAACTAAAATGGATTTTCCACCAATATTAACAAATTTGATTTTGGATTGTAGATCCTTAATAAATAGAGCAATGCAGGAAGGTGCAAATTATGCATATATGATGGGAGGCCAACTTTTGTGCAGATCAATGGCATGTAGAGGTACTTCTCAGCAAGAATGAGAAGTGTTATATAATACTTGCCCTACTTTTCTTTTTTAACTATTTATTTTAGGACTCAATGGGCTTATCTAAAGCATGGGAATGTAATTAAGTTTGGTGTGTTTCGTAATTTTTAAGACGTGTGCTGTATGGTTGTATCTTGTTTTTAAGTTTATATATTTCCATGTTTTGAAAAAGAAAAAATTAAAGAAAACGAATGTACCATAACATGAAGGAACATTATCTACTCATAACAAGAAATAAAAATATTGGATTTTTTTATTTAAAGTAAATTTTTTTGGGGGGATGAAGATGATTGGTATGAGTTTTGATTAGGTTTTGCTTAAAACAAAAAGCTTATTTGTTGAAAATTAGTAAAAATACGATAATAACTAGAAAATTTGAAGTTGTAGTATCGACGTCATCTAATCGTAACAAGAAGTAAAGACATTGGTTTTTATTTTATTTTTGTTTTCGTTTTTAATTTTTTTTGTGGATGACTGAGTGTGAGTTTGGATTAAATTTTTTGTTGAAAGTTAAAAAAGGTAAAAATATCTAACGATAATAATGATTTAAAAACTTGTACATTGTTAACATATATTGTATATGCCTAATGGATTTTAGGTCCATTCTACTTTACTTGTTTAGCACATTTACCTTTACTATATAAAGACAGTCTTTACTCATTGAATATAATACATAGAGCTATACTGCTCATTGAACATTCTCCCTCTTTTCTCTCTCTTTAGTCTTTATTAACAAAGGTAAAAATACCTAACAATAATAATGATTTTAAAAACTCGTACATAAACAATAACGAAAAAAAATCTAATTCCAATACTCCCTAAAACATTAAAACAGCTCAATGACCATATTTTTTACATGATAAGACATACGTGGAAGAAGCCACGTCCTTTATCGTTGTGAACTAAACGTGAAGCATATTCCATCAATTTAATAAAAAAAAGGATGCTGCAATGTTTGCCAATGAGTCGTGCATTATTTCTTACCGTGATGTTGTCTTGCCCAACGTCTTTAATTTTAAGGCCAAAGCTTGAAGATAAACTTTTTAAAATTGCAACATTTTTTAGTTGGGTGGAAATGACGCCACTTGTGGAAGCTTCTGCTAGCGCAAAAAATGGGGTTGACAGTTAACAATACTTACAATGTTGTCTGGGAGACTTAAAATATATACCATATTACATTAAATGCCTTTATGCTTTTGCATTAGAGTTTCAACTTTCACAACTCACCAGTCACAAAGACTGGAAACTTGGTGTGTAAATGACATTGGACCTAATGTCCACCATCACTAGTCGACATACATAATTTGGTTGTTTGGTACAACCTCTGGCCTACGCCTCATTAAAAAATAAAGCCAATAAGATTGGTAGTCCATTTGATATGATCGGACTAAGTCAGAAGGGACATTTTATGAGTCATTCACCGATTCTGTAGGCCTTAAAATAATTAACAAAGACAGCTTTTTCTCAAGATAAGAATGTAACACGTTGTTGAGTTCTTTTTTTTTTTTTTTTTTTTTTTTATTAAGAAAGCAATAAATTGTGTTTAAAATTCGAGTTATTAGCACGTGCCCTTGTAAAATATATATGCCCATGGTCCAACTTATGAAATTCAGAGTGAAACCGTGTTACATTCTATTAGTTGGTAGGATTCATACGACTTGTAAAGACTAGCCATGTAAAAGTAAAACTCATCTCACTTTCATAGAATTCGAATTTCCTTGATTGCTGATTTCAGGTCATATAGTATATATTCATGGTAAAAGGTTTGGTTTATGTAGAAAATTAATTTTGACCCATGGATCCCACGTGTTATGAAATAATGACAAGATTGTTGCAACTTGCAAGGAGCCATTCCACCAGATAATTTTTCTATGTATAGGTGACAGAATTCGGGTGAATTATTTATTTTGAGGACAACGAAAAACAACTTCTTCTTTTTCTCCTTGAAAGGTTACTTTCTAAGAATTTAATTTTAATATTTGTATTTTGTTATATTTTCCAACAAGTATATGTATGGCCCTCAAAACTTTTCGTTATTTTTTATACGATTTTCTTAAATTTATTAATTTTTTGGCCCCCTTAACTTGAAGTTTTCGCGAATCTTCATTGAATTTTATTTTGTTTTGAAGAACTGTTTTTAAAAATAGCAACCAAACAGGTCTACTACAAAAATGAAAAGACAAAAGGGAAAAGAAAAATACGAAGACAAGAAGCAAAGAGGGATGTTGGAAACCTAAATTACGGTTGACCTTTAAGTGTTAAAGAAGTTAAATTAAATTCTCATATATAGTTGTTGAAAGGCAGCACTACCAAATGTGAATTGAAGTGATCCAATTGACAAAAGAAAAAGAATGACAAGGTCATCTTAAAGTCAGTGGACACTATTAGAGAATAGAGAGGAAGGGACAAGGAATGATACTAGAGTCCATAGAGGAAATGATCAAAACAATTGCTAGCCAAGGCCTATTTTACTTGCTATTATTAATTTATTACAGTTCAGAAGCGTTTTTCCTGGAATATTGGACAATGGCTCCCACCCCCTTGTCATGTATTGTAAGGTTTAAGAGTTAAAAGTACTGATCCAAATTCAATATTTTTGTGATTGACATTGACAATGGAACCATCTTTTAGGATTAAAAATATTGGGTTTTCATAGAAGAATCATGAATTCCCCATTGTTTGTTTGCTTTAGGAATATTGTCGGTGGCACATTAATTATTCCTTTTTCATTCATGGCATATTTCGAATCTCAAACAGTCCAAAAGTTTGAATGGAAAACGTGTGTCACGTGTGGGCCTGTGGCTATTGAACTCCAAACTTATCAGATTACTTTCTTTGTGAGTCGTGGTTACTTATCCTAAAAAAAAAGGGGTTTTGATTACTGATTAAATTCGACAGTATTATCTGGCACTTGGCAGTGATATAAATGCGAGCACAATTACAGTAGACCCCCAGAATTGTCATTGCCATTGTGACGGGTAAAACTAAAAGAGATGGGAATGGAAAAAAGCAATTTTATCATCATAGACGTTATGATTGATTAAGGACAGTCATAATTTTTTTTCAAGGGGGTTGAGTTAAATATAACCAAAAAAAAAAATTATCACACATACATGTATATACAAAACTTATGTATGTACCATGATTTACATATATCACTTTCTCATATATAACAAAAAAAAATTTATATTAAGTTAATCTTTAAATAAAGCAAAATAATTTTTTCCCATTCAATTAGATTGTAAGTTGTAAACCATCTTTTAAATCATACTGATCACAATTATTATTTTTTAAACAATTTAGATCAATATTTTCTGTTAAATTATTCTGAAATTACACCATTAGAGTATATATATAGTTTTAAAAATTATGAAACATATAAAAGTTTAATAATTTAAATAAGAATTGTGGCTTTACATACCTAAACTTATACAAGTCAATATATGAAAAATATAACAATAATAAAAAGTATAAAAAAGAGAGAAGAGAGAAAAACTTTTTTTCATAAATAATAAATGCAACAAAGATCTGTAACTCTTAACTATGAAATCTATAACTGTTCTTTCTTCTAGAAAAAAGAAAAAGAAAAATAGTGTTTATATCGCTAATTCTCTAAAAAAAAAAAAAAAAAAGTTTTGTTTTCGGAAAATAATGAAGGTTTCTATTAAAGAAATTTACTTATCTATTTATATGAACATATGTCTTAAATATATTTTGATTTAATGAGTTATGCATGGTATAAGAGTAATAAAAGGAAAAAATAATGTATTAATCATTTATATAAAATTATCTATTTTTAAAAAAAATACACTTTGACTTGATGAACTACATATGTAATAAGAGTAATAAAAAGAAAAAAAAAAAAAAAAATCATATACCAGTCATCATTTACATTTTCCATAAAAATAATATAATTCTAAAAAAAATATATATAAAGTGAGACCATTGCTTAAATTTTATAATTAAATAAATATTTTTTTTTATAAAAATTATAGAAGGGAGCTAGGAAAAAAGAGAGAGAGAGAGAGAGAGAGAGAGAATCTAAATGTATGGTAAAGAAAAATCTTGAGCAAAAGCTCAAAACTTGTAAAATTAGTAGCTAGATTTGGCTCCACGCCTCCACCCTATAAAAGATAATAGCTTGTACTAGAATAATATTCTATTTTCTTCCTGTAATATTCTCGGCAGATCCTCATTAATGGTGGCGGAATATGGAGGTGACAGTTATTCCACCTAAGTATTCAATGGAGATGTTATGAGTAGTACTAGTTTATAAGGATTAGGTTTTTCCTAAGAAAGCACTTCCTGCAGACTTCATCAAGAGGTAAATCTTACACTCTAGAACATGATGACACATTCATGGTAATGTGTTAGCTAGTAGATATGATTTTCGTTTAGATGTTTAGTGTAGGAATCGTGTTTTATCATTTGTTTTTAATTAATTTCTGACCGATAATTTCTCCCTATAATTTAGATGCTTGGAAATGATATGGATCAACTAAATGAATATTTTCTATCCCATTTTTTGTGTTCTATTTTATGTTCCACCAACTACAATATACCACATATTAAATTGTGTTTGATTTGTTTCCATTTCAAATCATAGTTATTTGATAAGGAAAGAAAAAAAAAAAAAAAAAACAATTTATGAGTTGTGATTGATAGAGTATAAAGTGAAACATAAAAAATGGGATAGAAGATTTTTATTCGAATCAACTATCATTTCTTGTGAATCGAGTTATGTAATTGTGTGTTATTAATATGAGATATGGTAAGAAATAAAGATTTTTAAAAGAAGGTCAAATTACATTTTACACTCTTTATGTTTGATCAAAGTTCACTTCAGTCTTCCAAGTTTTGACCTTTTCAATTAAGTCCTCCAAGTTTCATTCATTTTCAATTGATCATTTTCTGTTAACTTTTGTTAACACCGTTAGTTTTTAATTCAAATTGAACTTCTAAATTTTTAATTATATATCAAAAACCAAAAAATGAATCCAGTGAAAACCATACCTAACTCGATTAAACTAAAATAAACATCACAGTATAACAATCTAATATCCTCAATCCCCAAATCCTGATCATCCATCCATTATGTTCTACTATTATTTTTGAGGAACTTGATGTTGTGTAGGAGTGTATTGCCTCCTCCTCAGGTAACCCACCACATGATGAGCGAATTTGGGGAATATCATGTAGCCCAAGAAGTAAGCATTGAAGAAAACACCTTGGACAGTAAACACAAGGGCACGCTTGTCCCACTGAGACTTGGCTACTTCCATGAAGGTCATGAGGTGCATACGCTCAGTCTCGGCTTCTCCCAGTAGTGCTTTGATCCAGCCACCACTGTGCTCAAATCTCCTTAGTGACTTGCAGTGCAGTAGCAGGCCTCCCACTATACCAGAACTACTGCCACTTTTTCAATTGGAATTAGGGATTTCATAATGAATTTGGGGATATCATACTGTTTTATTGAGCTGTTATTTTTTTTTTTATGGGTTTTACAGGTTTAGAAATTAAATTTTCAATTAAAAACTAACGGTGTTAACAAAAATTAACAAAAAATGGTCAATTGAAACGGAATGAAACTTAGAAGACTTAATTGAAACGGTGAAAAATTAGAGTACTAAATTGAATTTTGACCAAACATAAATAAAGTAATGTGTAATTTGGCCTTAAAAGAATATAAATATATTTATTTCAAGGGTTTTGACTCTCGGTATAGGTAATATACATGAGCTAATCCAAAACTTTTATCAAGGTCTTCCATAGACAATTGAAGGTTTATTACTTATTTCTAAGGTTTTGACCCTCGAAAAAAGTCAATTTTTTTTATAGTGTTTCTAATGCTACTACGATCTTGGTTGACTCATCTAAGTGAGTAGTCACGTATATATCCAAGTTTAGTTTCCGTGACTGGTCTCCATTTTACTATCTATAATTCGATCAATGACTCTCTATAGAAAATACCTTTGATTTTTAAAGGCTCCGTACTTCTCTTTAGTATCTGTTTGGGATGGTTAAAAAAATTTGTTTGTTGTGTTTTATTATTTTTATTTTTTTTTAAAGTTCGGCTAAAAATAAATTGTGGTAAAAAAGAAGAGATTTTAAAATAAATTGTGTTTAACCAAATAAACCATTCCAGACACGTGCTAAACCAACAGTGCCCTGCCCACCAGATGAAGTGATCAACAGCTCCTTTATATTATTTTGGCGATGAAAAGGAATTCATGATATAAAAGAAAAGACAAAAACTATAAAAACAGTTCCCAGAAAAAGATTCTTACACTACACGTACGGAATTTATTGATATTCTTATCAAATATTATATAATTCTAACATGATAAACCCCAAGTGAAACCGATCAAGGAACATGCAGCACATGTTTGTTTGTTTGTTTTTTTTTTTTTTTTTGCTAAAATGCAGCACATGTTTGTTGAAAGATATGTATGCAAGAGATCAAATTCCGAAATTCCAAGACAAGCCTAAAGACTTTTTTGCATATTTTAATTGGCTTTCATACTTGAGAAAAGAAAGAGATTTAGAAATCCTCATTTGTAAGGAAATGTGAAGATTTTACACGTGGATACCCATTAGTTTGGGCTTGTTAATTATAATTTAATAATTAGTCGGAGACAGAAATTATGCCTATCTCAAAGTTGCTATTTTTTTTTTTTTTTTTTGATAATTTACACACGCATACAAATATGCCACGCATATTCTTTAAGCTATGAACTGTTGACCAACTTACCACCATCCCTATTCGTAAAATAGTTCTTGATAATGTGATCTTATAGAAACGACGAACATAAAGACCATCAGAATTGCAACGAGGAACGTATTTTAAGCCATTTTATTGATACTTATAATAATTAAAAATTGGTTAAGATAATTGTGTTTAGTTTGCTAAGGAAAGTCTTCTCAAAAAAAAAAAAAAAGTTTGCTAAGGAAAGAGATATACACTTTGGTTTAATTTTTATTGATTTGTTTCTCACTTTCAATTTGTATATGGAAATAGTTTGTCACTTAGGCATTCGGCCCAGTGGTAATCCCCCTCCCCAAAAAATCCTACCCCTCTATAAGGGCGTGGATTCAATCCTCGGAAACTTCAAAATATACGTGTGAGTTCACATCAAAATGGGATGGCCCATATGTCGTTTAGGAAGTTTACATAAATGGTGCCTACAAGATAGTTGAAAAAAATGGGATAAGGGTAGGTCCTATAAATGTGAGATTCCTGAAGCGGTATTACGCATGAAATTCCAAAGTCCCTCCTCGGCAAGAGCCTAAACTGCCCATCTTAACACTTCATTGGTACTTGATATTTTCCCATTACCTTTGAATGTGCCAAAAAAAAAAAATACTCACTAGGTTGAAAACCTTGAAAAAGGCGACCTAGACAAAAGTTAGAGTATAATAAAAAAAAAAAAAATGCTTTCTAGGTTGAAAACCTTGAAAGAGGCAACTTAGGCAAAATTTAGATAAAAAAAAATGTTCGCTAGGTTGAAAACCTTGAAAGAGGCAACCTAGGCAAAAGTTAAAGCAAAATATAATAATAATAATAATAATAAAAACCTTTTGAACTACGTTATGACTTGATCCCCTTTGGGTATGTAGGCAACTTAGTATTCTTTACTAAGTAAAGTCGCATATGCAAAAAAAAAAAAAAAATACAACCTCTTGAACTACTTGATCCCTTTTTGGGTACGTAGGTAACTTGGTATTCTCTATTAAGTACAGTCACATATGAAAAAATAATAATAATAATAATAATAATAATAATAAAAGGGAATTTTTATTAATAAAAAAGATGAATATCATTACATCATAGATATTACATAAATAACGGTCGGCCTATCCAATATTTCAATCTAAGTTCTTTAACCCCTCTTGACTGGTTTCTAGCAGCTCTTGTAGCTCTTAAAGTTTGGCATGGTTCGAAGTTTCTAAGGTTGGAATAGCCTCAATCTCTGAAATTTCTTCCTTAATTCTTAAAACTGCAGCTTGTAATTGCGACAACTTTTCTTTGTGAAGGGAGATAGAATTCTCAAGTTCTCCCTTTTGCGTCGCCAAAAGTTCAAGCTCCTTCCTCAATTCAATTCCCTTTGACAAGACTTTAGATAGTTCAGCTTTAGCTCTACTACTATCCCTAGCCTCAATAGCTTTTGATTTAAGTGCAAGGGTATGGCGACATTCAGCATCTGCGCATCTATGATTCTTGACTTCAAGTGAAATCCTTTGCGTAAGAGCAGACCATATTGAAGAATATTGAGATGCGTTCTCCATAAACTTCCAAACTCGATCCTGTAAGGGCATCACATCCACAATTGTTGTTTGTCTGATAGCATGGAGAATCTTCTTAACCTCTTCCTTAAGAGAAGCAATAGAATCAAAAGGGGTTTTGATGATCTTTTCTATTAAGCCTTCTCCCAACATGAATGCATAATGGCCACTAGCCTTTAAGATGACGTCCTCTGCATTAAGTGTCGAGACTGTAGAGGAAGTTGAGACACTCGAACTACGCACCTTGCTGACCATATCCTTCATAGGGTTACAGATAGGACCTAAAGGGGGAATAGAAGCATTAGATTTCTCAAGATACGACTTGTCAATCACTTTAGTGGCAAGATCAAAAGCCTCCAAACCTTGGACAGAAAACTCACTCATAGAAGGGCTACCATCGGCTGGTGACTGCCTCTTGTTTATCTCTTTCAAAGAATCAACGCCAACCTACGACAAAGAAATGTCAAGATTTTTATCCTCAACAAGTTCTTGGATGGTAGAAACAACCACGGGATCATTAAAGAGACAACAAAGGGCTCTAACAAATTCCGTGTTAGCAGAATCAAAAGGGAAGAAAGACTCACTTGTTCATCACCACCAGGAAACGGAGATGGCGTGTCCACGTCAATGAAGGGCTCAGTCGTCTTTATAACAATCTCGTGGTTCGCATCATCGACGACATTGTCGCTATATTTCCTACGTCGGCAATGACGATCTGAGTCACTTTGACTTATTTCATTTCCATGATCGGAACATGAGAGCCCTTCCTCTCCATTCAACTTCTTAGCATAAGACGCCATAGCTCTATTAGCCCCCTAAAGGTAGAAACAATGCCAGATGTCTAGTCAGTGCCCTTTGAAATCCTTAAAGATAACTTGGTATCCTCTCGATGCCTCGAAGGTTCATCACTTTCATGACACCACTTCAACTTGACTATTAGCTTACTTGGCCCAATGTTCCCATTCGGCTGGCTGGGATCGCTAGAGAAGAAACCACTAGATCTTTTGGCCCACCAATCTATGTAATCTTTCGTATAAGGGGCCGCATCACTGAAGGGACAAGAGGGGACCAAAAACTGCGACTTTGTGTTAATACGAAGGCATCGATACCAAAGATTCACGACTTTTTCTAAGGTGGCAGTGTGTAGGTCTTCCTTTATCTCCCCAGGGATGTCTTGATTGAACCCAAATTGACGGCCAAAGTGGTGAGGACTATAAGGCTCAAGCACGCTTAGGTCACCGCGACGTGATGATAAATAGATGAGGCGTTGACTAATAAAATAGTTAACATAGGAGTCGAATAACTGATCATTATCCTCCAAAATCTCTTGATGTCCCTTGAAGAGCGCAAAACAATGAAACTTGAACTTATTAATGGAACGGAAGAGCTTTTGTGCCTGAGCTTCCTTAAAATACTTCGTTGCACCCTCTCTTGAAAATGTAACCATACATGGATCAAGTGCGCTAGCCTCAGGCCAGTCGAAATGAGTGGCAAAATATTCGGCCAACCATGCGTTCAAGTAATGTGCGAGGAATGTAGTGTCACACTTACTAGGGACTAAGGAAGACGCGATATCATTCAAGCCTTTGTAGATAGTAGCTAAAACCATAACTGCGAGACAATACTTCTTACCACGAGCCTTCGAGCTTGCGACCTTGAAAATGTCGAGCCTAATCAAATTAGCCTCTTTATTAGGGAATACAAATTCCCCCAACCAACACGATAAGAGAGCGGCCAGCCAGGTCTCCTCTTTTGCCTTTTCTGACACTTTTAATATTCTGAAAGGGGCTTCCTCGTCTTCGGTACGACATTAATCACAATAAGTCATAATGATCCCGCGCGGATTGTGGGATAACTTTCCCCTCACCACTCTCTTCAAAGATTGTCTGTTAAGAGGTTTTGGATACCTAACAGAGCCACGAAACCAAAACCCTACCCACTTAGTAGAAGTGATCGAATGGGGGCCGCCAAGCTCGAGACTCAAGTGATGGAATGCAGTGAATAAATACTCGCAACTCGAAAGGAGGGATGACATCTCTTTTGCGCTTGGAACAACTTCATCGTAAAAAGATCCATACAAGGGAAGCCCTCCAATTCGACATAGATCCCATAAAGTAATAAAAATCTCTCCTACGGATGTATGTAATGTATTTATGGCCGGACACCAATATTCGAAGAAGACTTGCATGGCATGGACATTCTGGTCAAAAGTGAATAGAGAGGTGTAGAGCGCCATAAATCTTAGCATTAATAAGGATTTTTTTTTTTTTTTTTTCCGACTGAGTATATCTTCTAACCACTCCCAATACTTAGGGATGTAAGAAAACTCCTCTGTATAGTGGAGCGGAGGAGTTTTTGAGGTAGTCGTCCAATGTGCCTCGCCAACGCTTATACGATGCGCAAGTAGGGAGAATAAACCCTTATGACTAACACCAGAATGAAAGGAAGAACACAATGTAAAAATCTTTGACTTGACGGGATGCGAATCCCTTTTGGATGGGGCTTAGAGCTCGCGGGAGGATTCAGACCACCACTGGGACAGGTGGGGAGTTCGATTGACATCTATGGGGGATGAAGAATATATATATTTTCGTGGGGCTAAATCCAAAGATTTTATCAAATATAAGAAATAAGCATATCTCTATACCAAGCCTCAAAGACAGGAGGTGGGATAAAGAGGAAATTACAAAATAGCCCTACACTATCTCGTGAAGCAAACTTAGCCAGTGAGTGAGCCACAAAAAGTATAAGTAATTAAGAAGAAGAAGATAAGTAAATGGAGATTTTATAGCAAAATAAATATTTAACAAAGAAGAAAATAATGGAAAATAAAATAAAATAATAGAAAAGAGATACATATAGTTCATGATATTACTTTTACAAAGATTCATAAAGCCCATCTTCACTTATTTGATTATTTCACATAAAGAATTCAGATTTTCTTGCGAAATTATCAGGCTGGATTAACCCATAGGCCACTTAGGCCATGGCTTAAGACCCTCAAGTATTAGTCAATAAAATATACACACAAAAAAGAAGAAACTAGTATAAATTAATAAAGTTATTTGTTGTTGTTGTTGTTGTTGTTTTTTTTTTTTTTTTTTTAATTTAAAAAACAATATAAAATATCTAGGTTATTAATTATCCTATAAGGAGTAATAATTAAGTCCTAAAATTTAACCAATAGATGAAAATCTATATCTTAGTGGGTTGTGTACACTCTCTTACTCTTTATTTTAGATTTTTCAAATTCTTCCATATGTCATTATGTTGTGAGTTTTAGACTATAATCTCTCCTTCACACACTAAAAAATAAAAAGCCCTCTCTCCCTCTCTAAAAAAAAAAATCCAAAAAAAAATTGATTTCTTGAATTATTTTCCCTCAATAAGCTAAAATTATTGTTAAATATACTATCTCGGCATTTCCTTACAGCTCCCACGACATTTCCTCCGTATTTTTTTTATTCTTTTCTGAATATTTTTTTATATACTCAATAATAGTGTTCTACAATACAATCGTTTTGGATCTTTCATTTTAAAGAAAAGTGAATGAGTGCTCCGTTTCTTTTTTTTAAGTACTCAATCTATTTGGTTTCATTAGATAAATTTTATTTATTTATTTTTTAAAAGTAGGAATTAATCAAGAATTTGAGAGAATGTAAAAATAAAAAAGAGAAAAAACACAGTATATATATATATATTATTGGTAATTTTTCATATTAAAAAATATAAATTTTTAATGAAAAATATTATATAAAAAATTAATAATAGTTCCCAAATCCTTCATTTACCTCTATTTTTAGGAGAAATGAAGTTACAATATTAAGCCCCATAGAGACTTTTTAAGTCCATACCCTTGGATTCAACTATTCAATCTAATCGTAGCCGATACGGTACGGGAATTATTGACCAGACTATACACTACGCATTCTTGGTTTCTCATTCACACTTCAAAACTTTCTATTTACATCACACCATAGTAAGTTCCGCCAGTTCCGTCATTTGACACGTCTTCATAGCCTGTATTCCACACCACATATGCTTCAGACAGTTTCAACATTATTTTGTGTAAAACACAAACTAGGTAAACTGTTTTAGTAAATACTAAAATACTAGTAACAGATGCATTACTTGTTGGTAGTTAAAAAATAGGATATAGTAAGTAGTTAAGAGGAAATCTAGAGAGACTGAGGGAGAGACACGCTCACGCAGAGACAACTAAGAAGAATTTCGCGTATTTTTATTTTGGTCAAACGGAGAGAGAACTGAGACCATAGAGAGAGAGACACTGTGTGTGTTTTTTTGTATGTAATGTAAGGAAGTGTAAAACGAAGCCGAAGAGAAGACAAAGCCGGCTCCTTCATAGCTCTGTTTCATTTAAAGCAATTTTTTATTTTCATTTCCTATCTGTTTGTTTCTCTTTGTTATTATTATTGTTGGTGGTGTTTATGAAACTTGGATTCACTTGCTTTGTCTTTTCTCTTTTGAGTTTTGACATCTTAGTCTAATCGTCTCCAATCTGATCGGATAAAAAAGAGAGAGATACCCAGAAATTTGGATGTCTATGTGATGTGATGTGATGGGTTTTTTTTGTGATAATTGGATTGGAATATGAACAGCTAGATTGAGTTTTTGATACATCTGGTTTTCTTTTGAAAAGAAAAAGGATTTTGAAAGACCTTTTTTTTTTTTGTTTGATTGGGGGAAATGGGTTGCTTTTCGTGTTTCGACTCGAAGGAGGAGGAAAAGTTGAATCCCCAGAAAGGAAGCGATGATCGAAAGCAAGGCCTGCCCACGGTCTCTTCTAACATTTCCAGATTGCCTTCTGGTTAGTTCTTCATTTCTACTCTTTTTTTTTTTTTTTAGTATAATTTCATTAATATGCTCTTTATGATATATGTATATTTTTGCTTGATCTGATCTGGGTATTTCTGATTTAATTTATATTTGTAAAGTAAATGTTCATGATGCTTATTTTCTTAAATTTGGTTATGTGTATCATTTGGATGATTAATTCTTTTGACGAGGATTATGAATTTCATTTTTTGCTGTTTTTAGTTGACCCCACCTGATTTCGATACTTAATATATATATTTTTTTTCTATTGAAAATTGAGATCTCATGATGAATATTGATTGCTTTGATTGATCTGATGGTTGTTAGTACTGTTGGAAGATTGGCTTTAAATAATTTGGTTTGGTTATTAAGGTATAGCTGAATTTAGTTTGGCTATTTAAGGTATAGCTGAATTTAGTAAAATTATTCTCAAAGTTTTCCAGTCAAAATTGATCTTAGTGATTGCATCCTGGTTGGGGTTGTAGCTTAATGGAGTTCTCTTTGTTTTGCCAAGAGGATGGGATCTTTGTGGTCTTTGAATCTTTACTGAATTCAGGTCTTAAATACAGCTTGGTCCCTGAGTGTTTAGTTGGGAATTGCGTGATAGTTATAGATCTGCATTTCTTTGTTATGATGGAATTTGTAGGACCTGACAGACTCGTGTCAAGGAACAATGGAGTGTCCAAAAGGGAATTACCAAGTCCCAAGGATGGGCCCTTTGCCCATATCGCTGCTCAAACATTCACTTTTCGTGAGCTTGCAGCTGCAACAAAGAATTTCAGGCCAGAGTCTTTCTTAGGGGAAGGGGGATTTGGACGTGTATACAAGGGTCGACTTGACAGTACTGGTCAGGTAATTCCTTAATTGTTGCTTGATGTTGTCCCTTATACATCCTAATTGGATGATATAATCATTCTGAATAAACTTTGTTAACAATCATATTTTATATGCACCAAAAAAAGAAGAAATTCTTAAATTGAATTGGTCAATGGTCATAGTGATCTTCAAGATACAGCAGTTGAATGCAAAAAGAATACAGGAAACAGAAAGGATTTAAATAAATAAATCTCAGTAATTGAGTCTCTCAATGATCTCCTAGAATCCATCACATAACTCCAAGTCTAATCTAGTTTGGACAATATGAAATGAGAGACTGATTCAAGAATGTTATAAGAATTTTGTTCTGGCAACATAAATGATGGATGAAATAGCCAGTGATAAGGCTTTAAGGTATGCTAGATTTAGAATTGAAGGTGACATAAGCATTAATTAGGCTCTTTATCCTAATTTAAATCCTGCCTACAAGAACCATTGCCTATTTAGGATTCCAAGGTTAGAAGCTATAGGTTTGTTGGACTTGGGTGATAACTTTGACCATTTTCTCAAGTCATTGATGATGGCCTTACTCTAGGGCCATATTTGTGTGGCATGTAACCACTTTTGGGGCTGCTACTAGTGATTGATGTAGTTGCCTTTAATTAGAAAGAGAAGCGGTGGTTAATTGGGGGGACAAATTGTGATTTTTTTTTTTCTTCAAACATTTAATTTCATAATGGCTTCAAAAGTAAGTGGCTTTTGTGTTGAGTTTGGTCCAAAGTTCATAGTGGTCAAGCTTATCAATCCCTTCCTCTATTTATTTCATATATAGATTTAAAGAGGAAAATGTAAATACAGATGTAATGGAAGATATATTTTTAAAGGATAACTTTATTTATTAATTAACCCAAAA
The DNA here is from genome assembly GCA_014362285.1 of Fagus crenata. Classification (NCBI taxonomy): domain Eukaryota; kingdom Viridiplantae; phylum Streptophyta; class Magnoliopsida; order Fagales; family Fagaceae; genus Fagus; species Fagus crenata. Next base: position 2,588,128 of record BKZX01001921.1, on the reverse strand, counting down.
TTTAATAGGATTAATTATATATTTCAATTGCAAAAATTGGAAGAAAATCTTGGAATCTCTCTCAAAAGGGAGCCAAATCAACAGTCAGATATGTTAGGCTAAGATTAAACTTGAGTCATAATTGAATTACTGAGATCCTAATAACATGCCTAAAGGTGCCTCCATTCTAACAGCTTCTAATGTCATTTGGAAGTTGCCTATTTTCTTGTAAATGTAAGGAATTGCAACTCAATCTTATATGGCTTGGATATTAATGAATGAAGAAATGGTTTACATATTCCTTAACTTTGTTTTCTTGTCTTTTGCAGATTGTTGCTGTTAAACAATTGGATAGAAATGGTCTTCAAGGTAACAGGGAGTTTCTAGTGGAGGTTCTCATGCTTAGCCTTCTACATCACCCTAACCTAGTGAATCTGATTGGCTACTGTGCTGATGGGGACCAGCGACTTCTTGTTTATGAATTTATGCCCTTGGGTTCTCTAGAAGATCACCTTCATGGTAACATCTTGTTGCATATTATTCTGTTTCTTTAATCAGAAGTTTTTTCCTCTCTCACTTGATTGGTTTATGATGTTCATTAATGATTGAGTACTCTAGAAAAATAAATTCAAATTTTTTTTTTTTTTAATTTGAACTTTTGTGCCCTGTGCTCATTGCATCCAATGAAGGATCTTGTTATTGAGAAATCATGATTTAAACTACATCATGAGGTGATCTTTCAACAATAGGAAGACTAGAAATTCAGAAAGTGCTCATAGAACAATTAGAAACTATGTTGGAAATCATAAGGGATTGGACTGTTGGAAATCCTATGAGTAGCCTAGTTGAGATGGTTCAATCAAAACCATTGTCAGTGCAAAGATGTGATGTAATGATTTTCTTTTTCCTTGATACATATGGGCTCTTTGGTGCTGAAATAGAACTTTGGTGTATGAGTCTTGTTATCTATAAGAACTCATTTTCAAGGCTCACAACTTGTTTGGTGTATGTCTAACTATAATTTGTTCATTTGCGGAGATGAATGGCAGTTTATGTGTGCTCATTTTCTGCTTTAACTTTCCTACTCTCATTTTATCCTCTTTTCTGAACTCATTTGTGCTGTCAATGAATCTTCAGTATTTTCATATATTGTCTCACATGTTTGTCTTCTTGTCTCATAATGAAGTGTTTTAAGGAATGTATTATATACAAAAGGATTATAATCTCATACTTATGGTGTAGCAATATTTTTCTTATTAATGTTGGATCGAAATAGGAAGGCATATATTAAGTGCTACATCACTCACATGCCTGGGATAACTTATTGGAACCTAATTATGAGCTACTAACTATGAATTCTGTTTGATTCCATTGTCCTGAGTATATTTCTAGTATACTTGGGCTTTTCTTAATAAAATTCATTATTTAAAAAAAAACTATGAATTCTGTTTGATGATTTTGGATGTTCATTTTGACAAATGCACAATTTCTGCTGTCTCATCCTGTTTCATTCTTCTTTCAATTAAAAAAGCAAAAGGAAAATTTTATCAAAAAAAAAAAAAAAAGCTAAAGGAAAATCATTTAGCTGAGGGGCATAAGTGAGTGAATGTATTTTACTTATTTATTACTTATCAATTTTTTTTTTTACTTATTTATGATTGATAAATTACAGAATTTACTACAAAAATAAACAATTTAATTGTTAATTTTAGTGACGTCATCAATATTATATTGATCTGTCTGCAGATCTTCCTCCTGATAAGGAACCACTAGATTGGAACACAAGGATGAAAATAGCCGCTGGTGCAGCTAAGGGTTTGGAACACCTGCATGACAAAGCAAATCCTCCAGTTATTTATAGGGACTTCAAGTCATCCAACATATTATTGGATGAAGGATATCACCCAAAGCTTTCTGATTTCGGGCTTGCAAAGCTTGGTCCTGTTGGAGACAAGTCACATGTTTCCACCAGGGTAATGGGCACTTACGGTTACTGTGCTCCTGAGTATGCCATGACTGGACAATTGACAGTGAAATCTGATGTCTATAGTTTTGGGGTGGTCTTCTTAGAGCTGATTACTGGACGTAAGGCCATTGATAGCACCCGACCGCATGGAGAACAGAATCTTGTCACATGGGTAATCCACTTAATCCTTTGTTGTGTAGTCACCCATAACTTTATCTTCTTCTCTTACTGGCTGTGTGGGTCTAGCATGTCTAGACTCCCCCACTTATGTGATAATCAAAGGGTCATGGCGTTTTTATTTGAGTGCAGGCACGTCCACTGTTCAATGACCGTAGAAAATTTTCAAAATTGGCGGATCCACTACTGCAAGGGCGGTATCCAATTCGGGGTTTATACCAGGCTCTAGCTGTGGCATCCATGTGCATCCAAGAACAGGCTGCTACCCGTCCTCTCATTGGGGATGTGGTCACTGCTCTCTCATATCTGGCAAACCAGGGATACGATCCTAATACACCTTCTGGGAATCGCCACAGAGGTTCTGGTGAAAAGGAAGAAAAAAGAAATAGAGATGAGAGAGGTGGAAGGATATTAAAGAATGAGGAAGGTGGAGGTTCTGGTCGGAGATGGGACTTCGAAGGTTCTGAGAAAGAGGACTCCCCAAGAGAAACTGCAAGGATGTTAAACAGGGATTTAGATAGAGAACGAGCTGTTGCTGAGGCCAAGATGTGGGGAGAGAACTGGCGAGAAAAGAGACGACAAACTGAACAAGGTAGTTTTGATGGTAACAATGGGTAGCAGCTGTGTATATTCAGGGCACCATGTCCCACCTTGGCTCCTTTCCAGCCAATTCACCAGACCAGGTGAAGAAATGTTGGAATCTCATGTTTCCTTTAGCTGGTATATTCAAGGAGCTTGGCCATTTCTTTCCAATGAGGGAGAGATATGAGGGTAATTGTAAGAGAACTTGGTGCCAACATGTTTTCTAATTTAACTTCTTTCCCTTCCTTTTTCCCTCAAGAATTTCCATTTTCCATTTTTTTTTTTTTTGTTAAACATGAAGGAGAAAAAGAAGAAGAAAAACATAATGGAGAGAGTGTACATTATCTGCTAGGATACTGGGAGCAGAAGAACAGGACGTATTTTAAAAATTTTGAGAGTAAACACGTCTGAGTCGATGTGCTTCTTCTGGCCCTTGTAGGTTTTCTTTGAACAAAACATGTATGTTACTCTGTACTATGTATGTTACTCTATACTATTTAGTCTTCTTCAGCAACTTTTATTTATTTATTTTTAAATCAAACTAATTGACTCTGTTACTTTGTCAATGAATGAAACACTCTCTACTATGTGTTATATGCTTTCATTATATTCTTTATCTCATCCATTGCTCTCTGCTTTTTGCTCTTGCTTGTCACGATAATTATTCAGGGCTATGCAAGAGACTAGATGAATGCTTTGATGAGACTTATAGCAACTTGAGGGCGAAAAATAGAGAATATATATATATATATATATATATATATATATTTGTTGAGGCAAGGGAATTGAAAACAAGAAACTTGAAGTGTATCAATCAAAGAGTATTAGTTAAGGAAGAGGAAATTAAAGACATATAGAAGAATATTATAACTTTTTAATAGAAGCCATACAAGAAATTCGAGCAACTTGAGTAATCCAATTGTAATCCAATTGGGGATAGACACTGTAGGTGTGTTCCAATAATTAGGACAAATAAGGTAAATGACACATTTAGGAGGATAAAAATAATGGGAAAGGTCATGGAACTTGATGAAGTTACAATGAAATTTGGAACTACTTGGATGACGTGGATTTAGGATGGTGACAAGCATTTTCAATAATATCTTAAAGTGTTAAAAAAATGTCTAGTGAGTATTTGGGCTCTCCCAATAACGAAAAAGTTTATCATGCCTCAATCTAATTGGGGTTCATGATGGTGGAGGAACTAGATTGGAAAAAAAGATGGATTTGAGTTATATGACATCTAATTCTTGTTGAAATTGATATCTCATTAAAAAAGAGAGATATGAAATATATAGAGTTTCTCTTTTTGTATATTATATTGTTGATCCAATCTGCAAGGCCCATGATTAGGAATTGTTTGATCCTTTTTTCCTGGGAAGACGCGAAACATAATCAATTTGAATTTGGAACAACTATTCAAAATCTTATTGAAATTCTAGATTTGTCATGACATCTTTGCTTTTCGTGAAAATATCAACCAATTAAGCTGTTTCCCATCTCTTCTGGAGAAACAAGTTGGCCATTTCTTTGCAAAATTATGCTCAATTTTATATGTGGCAATTTTGCCAAGATCACTTCTTTAGTAGAGGAATCATATCTTAATGCAATCGATACTTTGATGTATTTTACAAATTGCACATGACTTTATAAATCAAATCCACAATTAGTTGGAAATACAGACGCGTGTTATCTTTCTAATTCATACAAAGGTCGATCACAAATATGATACTTGTTCACTTGTGACAACACTGCTATTTCTTGGAGATTTATCAAGTGAAGAAAGATCATCGCAATCCATGAAACAAGCACATTTCACTTAAATGTTTTTATACACATGAGCTCCAGATGAGTGGTCATGTTGATGTCAATCAGATACGATCCAGTGACAACTTGAATGATCTATTCACTAAGTCATTACCAACTACAACATTCAAGAAGATAGTATACAACATTGGCATGCGTCGACATAGGGATCTTTTCGTTAACAATTGAAGATCTATATACTCATGAGGGAGAGTAAATTGTTATGAAGAATATGTGCTGATTGTACTCTTTTTCTTTCGCTAAGGTTTCTCCCATTAGGTTTTCCTTTGCAAAGTTTTAATGAGGCAGTCTGAAAGCACTTAAAGGTTCACAAGAATACTGTACTCTTTTTCCTTCACTACTGGTTTTTTCTCACTCAGTTTTTCTTTGGCAATGTTTTAACAAAGCATATTCTTAGTAACTGGTTATCCAATGAGGAGTGTTGTAAAAGTCATGCAATAAATGATATGTTGCATTATTGACAACTAACACCATTGGTTGGTGACCGACCTACCTATGCCTATGTAATAGACTCACCTTCAATACGCAATCTCTTGCAAGTTGCAGATTAGCTTTTCTATGTATATATATATGAGAGTAAGGTTTCAATTTTGAAAGAAGAGATTCAAAGAGTAAAGCAGTGTGATAATATGTGGACATTTGAATGAAAAAAAGTTCTTATAACATTTTCCCATCTTCAGATTTATTTTCTCTTGTTATTTCTTTTTATTTCACAACAAATATTATTTTATGCATTTTTTGTTGATACATTTTTTTATATATCATAATTATAATTTATACACCATTATTTTTTTATATGTCAACATTTATTCGAAAACTAAAAATAAAATATATCTTATTTATCAAGGTCTTTGAAGTTTAAAATCTATAAAAGGAAAATGAAGATTAGAAAAACAGATTAAAATAAAAGTGCAAGGGAGAAATTAAAAAACACTATTATGTTAAGAATAAATTCAATAAAAACTTAGTGTAAACCTCGATTTTACAACATCTAATAACACTTAACCACATTATCACTCTTCAAATATCAAAATACTCTCACACTCAAATACAAACATCCCATCTAAAATAAATATTTACTAGGAAAACAAAACAAAATATTTGAGGTAAGACTAGAGAAGCCATCCACTTGGGTATTCGGCCCAGTGGTAATTCCCCTCCCCAAAAAGCCTCACCCCTCTATGAGGGTGTGGGTTCGATCCTCATGATCTTCAAAATATACGTGTGTGTGAGTTTAGATTAGAATTTCTATCATATATCAAAAAAAAAAAAAAAAAGAGAAGCCATCCGATTTTCTAACTTGGGTCCACCCGTAGAGTACCTTTCCTATGAATAACTAGTTGATGGGTTCAAACTGTCCAAGACCAAATCCACTAGGATTCCTATTTCGTGGACTCCCAAGTCCACCACCCTTGTTATGTATCTTTTTTTTTTTAGTTAGGGTAGAAATTCTATTTTAAACACACATGGTATATTTGATGATTCCAAGGATCGAACCTACACATTTTTAAAGGGATGAGACTTTTGGGGAGGGGGTTGCACCACTAAGCTAAATGCTTAATAGGCACCACCCTTTTTATATATCAAACATAATACAATCTTAAAAATCTAAGAAGTACCAAGAATTAAGGAGGAGGAGTAAGAAGAAACAAAACAAGAGCTAGAACAAGCTAGAACACCCACGTTATAAACAAATTACTAGGCTATTTTTTAATCTTTTCTAGTCATTGTTACAATTCATAAAAATTAAACAATTCTTTGAAGTCTAGATGTCAAATTACATTATGTTCATAATAGTGAATTTTATTATAAAAAAAAATTTCATGATTTGTGAAGTCTTGATTATAAAACTTGTTTGTTAACAAATAAATATCATCAATTCTAAAAATATTCATGTTCCTCTCGAGGATCCAAAGATGAACTAATAAAAAGAAATTCCACAACCTACTTACTAAATCGGTGATTCAATTATTATAATTTATAATTTATAATTTATTGCCCTTTACTAAATATGGTAAGTGAAGATGGATGATGTGGTTAAGTTTTATTGGATGGTGTAAATGGGTTTTACACCATGTTCTTATTGAATTTATTTTCTAATACTTTTCAAAAGGAATGTAAAATTATGATAAGGGCAAAATGCACCCCCACCCGCCCCCCGCGCGCCTCTTATTTATTAAGTCTATTTCAATCCACCATAACCTATAAAACTGAGCAATGTCCCTACCCATCTATTGGAAATGTGAAAATTGTCCCCCACTGTCTATTTTTTTGTTAAACTCAAACAAGAATTTTGTAAAAGGATATAAGTATCCCGAATTTAACCTAACCCAACTCAGATTCATTTAACCCAAGTCTTCAACCCAATTTTGACACTTTTTCATTATTAATTAATTCTTGTGAGAAACAATTAACATTAAAAGGCTATGATTGTGTGTGGTCGGCTTCGATTTTAATTTACTCGAAGTAACGTTACACTTAAATCTTGATTCAACAATAACTTTCAATCGAGTGGCCCGATTTAGGATTATGACATATTATTGCAATTGTGTTGATGTCTAGATTACATTTTGATTATATATAGGTCAATCTAACGGTCATAATTACGTTATTGCCGTAAGGATGTGAAAAGTATTTTTTACCCTTAGTCTGAGGTTAGACCAGAATAGCAAAATACGGTGTTTACACTTGGGAGAATAAGGGAATAGACCATGAGATTGATGAAGGCCATTAGATTGGCTAACCAAGCCATGAGACTGACCTAGGATGAGTCGTGGTTTCGTCTGTTCCTTGAAGATAAAAAAGATTGATCCAAAGAAGGATGCTATAATTAAGAGAGGAGGTGCTTTCGAACTTCCAAGAACACGAAGAACACCCCACCGACATAAAGAACACAAAAAACATGTACACGATGAACACAAAGAATGATTGAAGAATCTGTACATGGAGTAAAACTCTGGTGTATGCTGGTATAAATCCTTCATGCACCATTTTAACTTATTGTCAATAATATGGTTTTTTTTTTTTTTTTTTTTTTTTTTTTTTATCGATATGGGATAAATAGAATCAATCATGCTATTTTTAAATGTTCAAAAACAGTTTTCAAAACCTTAGGTGCTAGATTTTGTTTTTTTTTTTTTCGAATAATAACACTGTTTTTTTTTTAGTGACTTGTTTGGATTTTTGCTTTACTTACTACGTTCGAACCTAAACAAGTTGTTGATTTATTTAGATAGAAAAATGATACAATTACTCAAAACCCACCTGGTTCTTTTATCAATTGGACATCGCACGTTAATGTGGAATAAGATCAGCAACGATGAACATTGTTCTTTAATTCATACATATGATAACGTAGAATCACGTGCTATGCACGCGAAGAAAGAGGAAAACAGGAAATGCAGCATAGATGGCACTTTAGGCCTGAACAGTAGTCTTAATTAACAAGAAGATTATGACAAAACATGTGCATTAAACCGCGCATTCAATTGGATGGAGGTCACTCTTGGTTTCCATGCTTTTCTCATGATCCTCTGGTTGTTCATGCTCCTTTGCATCTTTGTTCACATTGTCAACATTAGCATTTGGTTGAGCATCGACCGGAAAGACTTCAGACGAAGTCTCTAGAGTGCTTAAGATCACAATATTTTTTATGTTTTGATCTGGCAGTATCTTTTCCTGATCTATTATAACCTTCTTGGCGTTTCTGAATATTGCATACAGCAGCATCTGAAGTAGCCCCAAGACAAAACCCAGGATATTTGGGAGCTACACATGTAAGTCATCAAAGAAGAAAGCTGAAAATTAATGTCTGAATGGTATCTGAAATATATAGAGAGAGAGAATTACAAATGGAGATTACTTACAGCAACGCAAATGTCCTTTATAAAGAGACCATAAGCAAACCACATTATGGCACTCAATGTAAGGAAAAATGATAAACTAAATGGCATAAACTCCACACTCCTAGTTCGAATTACTTGTGCCTACAAAAAAAGAACGAAAAGTAAAATGAATACACGATTAAGTATAAGGTGAAAAGTACTGTCTCGATTTCAAATGCTTTTACTCACCACAATGGATAAGGGTGCTGCGAAAACACTCACAGAAAGTGCAACGCATATCCACCCAAGAACTTGGACACGGTATATATCTTTCACTAGAAATTGTGTAACAAGTAGGATCAAGGAGAACAAACCCATGTTCATAGAAACGAACAGTTTGAGAGTTAAGTTCTGCAGTCAAAATTTAACTTCAAGTTAGAGCATAATTGGTTAAATAAAATCCTAATTATTAATGAGGGACTCAAAAGAGTTTTGTACACCTGTTATATATATATATATATATATATATTTCTATTATTCCCAATTAAAACGTTTTTGATACTAACCCTGGGAGCCTTTGGCGCGTAAGCAATATACAAGATGATGTAGATCATCTCTATGAAAGATCCAAATATGTTGATGGTTATGAGAAGCACAGCATTTTTTTTAAGCATTGCGTAGTACAACCAGAGCATGGCACTGAATACTGCCACCAGATAAGGTAGCGATTGGAAACCTTGGGTTGATTTGTTTTTATAAATTCGATAAAATGTTGGGCTGCAATATAATTATCGTTATATCCATATTAGTTAAATCCATATTGATGAAATAAAAACTAAATCATGGATCTAAGTGAAAAAGAAAAAAAAAAGTGAACAAATTAATACTTACACTGGAGCCAAGTATACCATCACCGAAATAATGTTACCTAGCATTAAAGAGAATAGAAGTAATTATTAGTTTTTGTTTTTTTGTGTGTAAAATTCAAAAAGTGTCCTACTTTAGTTAAGCATCATGTCAACGGAACATGATTCTCTCCAAGATCAAGTCCTCTCTATTTCGTCGATTTCACAGTTGAAAATTTATTTTCTGAATCTAATATTGTATAAAGTTACAAACTATCATCATATCATTTAAAATTTTAAATAAGGTGAAAATCTGTACATGTTTAGATTTATAATTTAATAAGAACTATAAAATGGATCTATGTATACAACCTAGGCCTAGGGAAATAACTTTTCATTGGCAATAATATAGCTAAACAAAATTCAACCAAATGCATTTTATGCTAATGAGTTCAGTAGTTCATGATATTCACTTGAACAAATAAAATACAAATATTTTTCGTCTTAGGAAGGTAGGTGGATCATCAAATAGACAAGAACATTATTTATACAAAAGTGTAGTAGAAGTTAGCGTTGCTACTTCAATACCCACCTGTAAGTTAACTAAAAATACAGTTTGGACAACCAATTTACTTATACTAAAAATGTGCAATTGAACAAGTAAATTATTTTTAAAATATGGGAAAAAAGGGTACGGGGATAGTGAAAAAAAAAAAAACATAGAAACTTTAAGTTAAAACTGGATTCAGATGAATTAACCAAAGAAGAAGAAGATGATGAAAGGAACAAGAAGTAGGTAGCATAACTAGCTAGTAAGATTATGGAACATATGAGAAGAACCGAAACAATATTTGTGGTCATGGGCCGATTGGTAATAAAGTACTAAACCAAGCTGGTGAATGCCGCAGAAACCAATGTGAATCAGAATTCTTTCTTTTTAATTTAGAAGAAAGATGAATATTAGAGGGCGATATGTTTAATGTAGTGTTACCTAGGATCCCAAAGGTAAATGCCAATGGGTGGTGACTGTTCATTATTGCCATTTCCCAGATAATCAGCAAGTCCCGAACTTCCTCTCTCTCTTTCTATGGAGAAAACAAAAGCAAGGCCCCAAATGAAACCCTAGCTCTCTATCCAAGCCAACCCCACAATCTCATGCAGAGCGTTAAGACTGGTGTGAGGATGGGTATTATAGGCTTATGGAGCTTCATATATATAGACGCATGTATATACACACAATTAGAGAAAAAAAATGTGAGTGTGCGTATTGAACTCATTCTAGTTTGCATTACATGACAGGTGAAACATTAGTAGGTAGCGTAGCACAAAATCATTCACTCAACTGCATTTCCCAAACCCAAATGCACCCACAGTCGCGTGTGAAAAATCCCTAATGAAATAACATAGAAGTACAGTAATCTAATATCATACCAATAAGTCTTGATTCACAAAAAATTGGAGAATTTATCAAAGCTATACGAATGGTATATAATAAAATGATATTATTGGTGAGTTGAAATGAGAACTAATAAAAAACTATCACTTCAACAGTTATGAAATTTTTTGTGAAATATGTTGTGTCAATAACATTATTCATATCATACACATGTAAGATAGTATGAGCATATCCAACACGTTTTTCAAAAACTTCTTTTGCTAAAATTTAGAGAGTTAAATTATAATATCTACCTTGAAGAACCTCTCTACTTGGACGTTTTTATTTTAGAAGCCTATAGTAACTCTCTAGATGTGGACAACCATTGTAGATCTCCAAATGATAGAAATAGAATAGAGAGTTTATTGAAAAATATATTTAAAAAAGTAGGTAGGTAAAATATTAAAGAGGGCTCTTTCTCTAACTTTGAGTAAAAAAATAGAGATGTTTCTGGAGATGCTCTCTTATGATAATCTTTAACACACTATTCTAACCATTGTTTTTCTAATATTTTAGAGATCTACAATATTCTAGACTGTTGAATCACTATAAATCTCTAGATGAGTTTGGTTTGATTAAATATTTAGTCTTTAATTTCCTCTTAAACTGAAGAAAAAAATAATAAAGTAATAACAAAGACATAATATTTAGAAGAGATATAAAAAAAATAGAAAATATATTTAAAAAATTAAAATTGGTAAAATATATATATATATTCTTTTTCTTTTTTGTGAATGAGAAAATAGAGATATCCCTGTTCAAAAGTTTCCTCACAAAAAATTGGTGCTTTTGTAGTACGATGTAATCCAGGAGAAGTTTGCCTTGGGGACAATATTCTAATTAATTGCTAGCAAGAAAGGGCAAAAAATAAATGTCAATTCCAAATTTGATGAGGACTCCACGCGCCTTAAGAAACGTGACACAAACTTAAATGGGAGTAAGATTTTTACGTTACTAGCATAATGCAAAGCTGTCCTCCTGCGTGCGTAGAGCTCGATTCATGTGAGCTCTCCAAACACTCTTTTTAGCTGTTTCTATATTAATATCTCATCATTGTTGTGAAATTGTTAACAAAATGTTCAGTTTGTAGTCGCTGGAATGAAACAAGCCTCGCCGCGTTAACCCAAATAAATGTCCATTTACACCTCGTTCCCTCTTACACAATGTTCATAAGCTTTTATTACTTTCATTAAATTCTGTGGGCTGTTTTTTTGTTTGTTTGTTTGCATGAAATTATTGGTTTCGTGTGGTAGAGGGGATCTGAATATCTGACCTTCTTTCTTCTTGATGCCTTCGTCTGTACAGTTATATTAGGGAAAGTAGGACAAAAAATGATGAGCTATTAACAATGATGATGGTGTCATTCTTTTCTTGTTTGAATTACATGGCTGAGGTTGGTTTTGGAATGGAATGCTAGGTGGAGCAAGTGTAAAGCCCTTGAGTCAGAGTCATCATTTTCTCTAAGGATTTGTTTGGATTACTTTAAGCAGTGTATAATTTCCTCAAAAGGCTAGTTTAGGTGAATATGATGCTTTTCTAATGCGTTGCTTACCCCAGTAATTAATATGGATTTCCTCATCTTATTCTACACCAATAATGCTATGACATGGACATATATATTCGTGTTGCATCACTAATTTCATTATTGAATCAAATATTTTGGTTTTGTTAACCTTTTATAGTCAATTAGTCAGGGCAAATGAAATAATGGAAAAGATATATATAGTTGACAAGATTGGCTCTTTTCTTGCCTTTATTAGAGGGTTAATCTTTAATTTTGTTTGCATATAGTTGACATAAAGGGTAATTCAGTACCGAACACCGAACTATTGCTTTCTCATCATCATTGTCATTGTTATGTATTGTCCTTAAAATTTTCATTAATAAAGGTATGATTTAAGAAGCAGCTTTCACAAATGATGAATATATAGTTTTAAATGATTTTATTACTTGTTAATCTGTGGTTGTAGTTAAGTCAATTTTTCTCAGCATGAAAGATAATGCCGGATTGAATCAATAAAAATAATAATAATAATAACTATAAAATTGTCTTTTTCCTGATTTCTTGTTTCGTCATATATTTCAAAGATCGAAGATAAGTATTATCAATCAATCAATCAATCAACATGGTGGTGAATATTATCGGCTGCCTGACTCCCAGGCCTCACCCACCATGGCACCATGGGTGGGTATCGAGCTTGGGCATTGATTGTTTGGTTCAAATTAAACATTAAGAATCCTGATTCCTATCTAACTTCAGCATGTTCAATGATATTTTTTCAATTGGGTACATTCTTTCGTTATTGAAGAGATAACAAACCATTCACATTTTAGTCAAAGATAACAGGATTAGTGGTCGATCGAGTTGTAGTGTCCAATTCTTTTGTTGCGTTGAGACATCACCATTTCTAAATTAGTAGAAAGATAAGGTGGGAAAAGTAAGACCATGATGAGAATTTTGGACAAGATGGGAAGCTTCAGCTTGATATTTCTATCCTATTATTCAATGGTACAATCCAATCAAGAACATGTAAATTAAGGAAAAATAACAGGAAGATATTATTCTTTGATTACGAGCTATACAAAGTCCTAGACGTTTGGGAAAGTTTCAATTACATGTACGTTTATATGTGTTTGAATATTAGTTTAATTTAGTTGTAGCTAGGCCCAAAGATCTGAGTCCCAGATCCATTATCATTACTTGTACAACACTCCTATTTCTTGAAATCACTTATAATGTGTTCTCATTGTATAGTTATAAACACATAGAAATACAAAATTCTCTCTCTTTCTCTCTCTTTTAATATGGTATTCCATCTACTTTTTTGTAGCCTCCAATAGGGCTCCAAAAGGTAACCATCGCTTGGAACAATCACTGTCAGCCACCATCTCGACCTCAATTATATTTGTTTTCTCGGATTTTTACCTTCTAAGTGTTATTTTGTGTTTCTGAACACACAGATCGACAAATCTCTCAAAGATATGCCAAACGCTAGGAAAATTACCGAGAAGACCCACCACATGCACTCTCATATGCCGCCCAAAGACGCTACCACGCCCCCCTTTGCTTTTACAAGCACTCTCATGCGATGAGAAGGAAGTTGCCCACGCGCCAAGACACTCGAGTTTGCCACGTGTCAATGTTAGAGGTGGCAATTCATGTTAGTGGACACAATTATTAAATAAGTCTACACAAACATGAACCATTTAATAATCGTGTACAAATCTCTTAACCTTAACATAATACATTTGTTAAGCAGGTTAATACAACTCGACTCACGTAATACATTTAATAAACAAGTCATGCTTCGTTGACACATGCAATCTCATCAACATGTTTAAAAAATTATGACCCAAAATGATTAACATATGTTTATATCATTTAAGCACATAAATTATGATTATAAATAAATAAATTCTATATAAACCAATTCTATTTCATAATAATATCAATTAAAGTACTAATAGCATACAATCTAAAATTTTTTTGGGTTAATTGCAAAAAACCACTCTAAACTATGGGGGGTACTTTCACTTTGCACCCAAAACTATATGAAAATGAAAACTTGCGATTAGCACCCCAATTATAACAAACTTTGCAACTTGCATCACTAGTCCTAATTAAATGTTAAAATTAACAATCACGTGTAAGTCACATGACCATCAAAAAATTAAATTCTTTGTTTTACCCTTATAGTTAGTTAATGTACTAAATTTTTACAATCATGTGACTTACACATGATCGTTAATTTTAACGGTCAATTTGGCTATATTGTATAATTTACCAAAAAAAAAAAAAAAGACAATTGGGTGGCGATTGTAAATTTTTAAATTTCATAGTTCAAGTTGTAAAGTACCCCAAAGTTTTAGCTAGTGCAAGTACCCCCAAAGTTTAAGCTAGTTTTCTACAACTAACCCAAGTATTTATTTTAATCTAATGAAAGTTTCATCCAAACTTAGAAATACACATTCAAACAAAAATAAACACTACACTTTTGTCCCTTAATGTTTAGGGTTATTTTCATTTTGGCCATTGAAATTTGAAATTTGAAATTTTCGTCCACCAAGTTTGATTATGTTTTCTAAACGGCACTCTTGAGTCTCGTCCACTTCGTTAGTGAGCTAGTTGTTAAGCGCAAAATAAGCACCTAGTTATGTTACTGCATCACCCATTTTTGTCTTGTTGTCTTGCCTCGTCATCCAAATAAATAATAGAAAATATATATCTTAAACATATCCCTCTATTAAAAAAAAAAATTAAGAGAGAGAGAGAGAGAGCATAAAATAATAATAATAATAATAATAATAAGGGGGAAACAATTGGTGTAAGAGAGAGAATCTTACAAATAGAAATTAGGTTTCTTTTATGTAACATTACTCTCAACAAGGAGCACAATTAGAAAAAAAAAAAAAAATCTATTTTTCCAAATTCTAAACCCTTTCCGAACATGATAAAACGCGCCCACCCACCCTCCGCCCCCAAAAAAGAAAAAAAGAAAAAAAAGGAAGCTAAACACCATGAGTCGATCAATCATAATAATTTTAGAATATTTTCCACCAACACCATCATCTCATCCTAAGATGATGAACTTTTGGAAGACATTTCAAGAGGATAAAATTGGAAGGTGACGGTTTGCAATCATCAAATCAAAATCAAGACCTCAAAGGCATAACTCCCGCATCAAAACAAGTAAACGGTTCATGGATTGATCCCAAGAGAGGAAGGCAACAATGCACCCATCAAAGAGCTCTCTCCATTCTCAAAGATATCCGCCACCAAGTCCTTTGTAAGAGGTGGTGCATGCAAGTACATTTATAAAAATTTGTAATGATCAAGCTTGCTTTTTGAGTGAAGCCCTAGCTTTATGAAATGCGATATGATGAGATGGAATATAATGAAGATGAATGTTAGGGTTAGGTTGAGATCATGACATGAGAATATGAAAAATTATTATTGTGAATATATGATGAAGATGTTTGAATGTTAAATTCCCAACGATGCATGATATGACTAAGGGGCGTTTGGTTCGAGTGATATACATGTGATCGTAATGACATTAGCGTAATATGGAACATCACGGTGTTTGGTTCGTTTAAATATCCGTAATGTAACATTACAAAAGTAATCACATCATCCAAAATTAGTGTGATGAGATTACCTTATTACATTAGAAGAATCTCACATTCCAATTTTTTTAAAACACGCGTGATGTTCAAATTTGGGCAAAATTTATATTGTTGACAAAATTGTCCAGCCCAATCACCCTTATTTACAAAACTTGCCACTGTTATAATTTTTTTCAAACTCTCAAAACCCTAGCCATCTCAGCCTCTCTCTAGCATATGGCTCTCTGCTTCTCTCTCTAGCAATGACTCATCATGCGGTTTCAACGGATCTTGATCGTCGGAGTCTCGCCGGAATCATCGCTATCTAACTTCCAGACACCAAAGCTTTCATCGGTAAGTTCTCGATTCTCAAAAAAAATTTTGCTTTCCTTCGTTTTCTGCATATAACATTGTATTTTTGTGATTTTCTTTGTGAGATTTTCATTGTATCCTGATTGGATTCCAAGAAGCAAACTAGAAATTAATTACTACTATCACTCTCTCATTTCTAGGGTTCATAGCCTATGTTTGTTTCCTTAGAAAATCTAGCCAGTTTTGCGTAAGGTACCGATTTGCTTCTCCCTTTATCATATTTCTTTTACTTTCTTGGATGCCAAAAGGAAAAAAAAATTATGGGTTTCTTGTGATCTTTACTGTTTATGCATATTTCAAATTTCTTGGATTTGTGGGGTTTGCATGAGCAAACTAAGTGATATGAGCTAGGATTTTATTTTATTTGTTATAATTTTTTTTAACATAGTTTAGAAGGTAATGTGAGGTGGTTCTATATGCTATCTGATTTGGTGGTTTTTTGAGTGGAATTATTGCTTGGAAACTTTATGTTTATGGAGAAGTATAAAGTAGTTAAGGAAAATTTTTGGTTTTTGATTTTTTTGGCTTTTGATTATTTAATAAATTGGATGTTGCTGTAGGGACTGTAATTGATGAAAAAAATTAAGTTTGATTCTAAAAATTTTGTATCTGTTGGTGGATTATGTGTTGCTGCTTACATGCAGTGAATCTAGATTAGTAGGTGGATTACATGTGGCTTTTGTGTTTGTTGTAAGAGCTGAATGAGGAAGCTTTGTGATTTGGTTTAGGAATACTATCACTTTTTGGTGGTGGTTCTTTGGAGCTTAAGATTTTATCATGGTCATGGAGCCTTCTTTGTTTGTTGTTAGGGCTGTTAGGATCTTAGCTATTTTGGAGACAGATTGTACGAGATAAAGGGTTTGAAATCATTGAGTTTAGTGGGAAGCCAGCTTAGTTGACAGAATTTTCTGAGAAATGAACTAATGTCAATATTTTCAAGTCTTGGTCAAGTGGTAAGGTGGGGTGTACATGCTCAAATATGCTATGAAGTCTAACTAACTAAGAGATGTCTTGGACTTTTTTTCTTCTTTTTTTTTTTCAGTGGGGGCAGGGTAAGTAAGGTTGGACTTGTTGCTAGTGAAAATTTAGGACTCAAATTGAGTTTTAGGTGCTTGGATGTGCAAGGCAGTATGTAGTTTTAGCTTCTTTTTTTGATAAATAATAAGTTTTATTGATCATGGAAAGCATCAAGGTCACTAGACATGTACTTGATGAAAAAACTAAGATCGAACAAAACAATAATCAAAGAATTCCAAAAAAATTAGCAAGGGAATGATAATTCAATACTAAATAGAAATTTTGTTCTTTTGATTTAAATTGGTTGTCTTTCCATAATTAAAGACTAAAATGTAGATTGAAAAGTGTTTTGTTCAGTGTGCTAAAGCTTTGTCTACTGTTGAGATTCTGAAGGTAACATTATAATTAGAAAAATGTACTTGAGGGCTCCTTGGTGGTTTTTTACAATCATAACCTAATGATGAGCTACCTAGATTCCCCCTTGGTGATTTAAGTTAACCACTAATGTTGACATAGATGTGAATTATATAGGGACTGCCACTTGAATTTTCTTTTCTTAGTTTCAATGTCTCCATGTGAATCACAAAGCTGCTTGATTCCGAGAACTTCCCATGTGGGTTCCCTAATTTACTAATATCGTGACTCTTGAGGCTTAGTTCTAGAAATTTTAGTTCATGGAGTCTAGCTTTGGAATCAGTTTGAATTTAGAAAATAATTTTAAGTGGGCCTAGTGGGCTATGATGCTCATGCTTAGGGATTTGGGTGGCTTACCAACCCCTTATAATCTAAGATAAAATACAAATGCATTAATTATGTCGTTATATTTTTCCTTTAACACTTCCTTTCATCTTTTATGCAAATTTTTATTATGGAAAATAACTACTGTTGTAAAAGCCATGAAAAAACCATAGCTTTAAACTGAAGGATCTAATTTGAGAGAGGAATTGAGTTATGTTTTGGTTCCTGTCCACCCTATCCTTCAATTTGAGAGAGGAATTGAGTTATGTTTTTTGAAACAGCCTTGCTGGCTTTGTTGATCAAGGGAACTCTTTCAACTTGGTTTTTAATTTATTCATTGCAGTACATATATGTTTGGTACTTCTTGTTCTTTGATTCTTGCTTTATGGGGTCTTCATTATTTTGCTTCTTATGGTTCTCTACCTTACTGCTTAGGCACCACAAATCTATTGTTGTCGTATTCATCTAATTCTAAAATATTCAGTCATGGAGACATTGCATTGTTCTTATAATGTTGTTTGTGTTTATGTTTAATAGAATCAATGGCGCGGATTCCTTTGGCTAGGAAAAAAAAGACTGATTAAGAATGAAAGTACATGAGGCAGATGACGCAGATAGAAGAATGAAAGTACATGAGGAGCTTATTTTTGCTGGAGGGGGCTTGACTGATGAAAAAATTGTGAAAGTTAAAGGGATTATTACTGCTGATTGCAACAAGACTGATTATTTTTTCACATTGGGAGGGCATTTCAAGAAGTTGTATATGTACAGCTTGCTTCAATAGAGGCTTTAGTTATATAAAGCTTTGCTTGGTGTACTCATGAAAACCAACATTATTTCTTTTTTTGTCTCTTTTCCTCTCTTTTCTAATATTGTAGTTAAGTACATGAATAGATTGGAACTATTTGTAGACCAATTTATTTCTATCAATGACGCTTTATGTGTATTCTAACTATTAGTTATATTTTTATAATAACTTAGTTGCTTACTTATAATTTAGAATATTTTTTTTAGGTAACTTTGAGAATTAGTTTAATGAATTTTATCCACCCTCCTTTTAATATTTATAGGTATTAGGGGTTATTTTAGTCATTTTAATAATTAAACGATTTTTTTTTATTTTTTTTTATAGTTATATAATTTTTTTTTTAAGATTATATGATTTTTTTTTTTTAAGTTGTAAGTCTTAAGGGGTATTTTAGTCATTTTCATAGTTATATGAATTTTTTTTTTATAGCTATATGAATTTTTTTTTTAATATTTACATGAAAGATTTATTTATTTATTTATATAATTATATGATTTTTTTAATAGTTATAGGTCTTAGAGATATTTTAGTCATTTTATTAATGTTAGGGTATTATATGTTATACATAAGGGTACTTTTGGAATTCATTATAAAAAATTGTAATAATTCCTAGAAATGTGATAAAACCAAACAAGCATTGGAATGTTACATTCTTGGAATGTGAAGGGGATGTAATTAATGAACCAAATATCATAATCCAACATTCCCTTAATGTGATTCCATGATTCAAGGATTATAAGAATGTTACATTACGGTATAATTTAAGATCAAGCGAACCAAACGCCTCCTAAGTGATGATGATAAGAATCGATGTACGTTTGTGAATAACATGAAATGGTCATTAAATCCTAGAAGACCGACATTTGAAACAAAGGTGATATAATTGTTTTTTTTCTTAGATTGAAACTAGAAACAAAAGGAATGTAATATTTCTTTTTAAATTGTAACTAGGACCAATCCTTGTAATTTTCCATTTTAGTTTCATTCTTGAAAGAATGATGTAATTCCAAATTGTTCATTCAATGAAGATATAAATTGTCAGTTGAGTAGCTATTTTGAGGACTCAATCTGCCCCACTTTTAGGATATGGTTCTCACATATACCTACCAACAGGGCAGCTCGATACAGTTTGAGATTTAAGAAAACAATTTTAAGTGTGGATTTTTATATTAAAAATTCATTATAATTTTTTTTATTATTATTTAAAACACATTCTTCATGCTTTTTGAAATGCAAAATTATTAATCAAATTTTGTATTTACGTTTTGCTAATATCTATTTTCCAATTGATACTATGATTAATCCAATTAATCATATAATCAAATTTAAGTAAGATTTTATTAATTTTAACTTTGAAAATTTTTCTTTTTGCAAAAACAACTATAACAAGTTTGTCAATGATCATAATCCAACACACTTACAACAAATACATTATTAAAGAAGTTAGGATTTCAATTGACACAGAATTTTGGGAGCCTTTTTTGGGATAAGGGCACACAATTTATTTATACTTTATTTTTTAATTATACTTTTCCCCAATTGGCCTAGCTTAAGAGGCCATGCCCACCATAAATTTTGTGAACATTCAATGTGGGACAAACCTTTAAAACAGAAACCCATTTTCTTCCTTCCATATTACAATCATCAATATATATTTTTAACAATCTGATAATTGTTCATGGATGGTTTCACCCGACCGAATGACAAGAAGACTCCATAATGCAACTATATATTACTAGCTGCTAGCCTACTATTATGTGGTCGTAATATTTTTATTTTGGGAATCTTGGGGATTGAACCCACGCCCTCATAGAGAGGTAAGACTATTTGGGAAGAGGAATTACCATTGGACCAAATGCTCCAATGGCTATATGGTCATAATTAAATCACCTTTTATTAGTATGAAAGATAGGCATGATTGAAGCCTATAGTTTTTTTTTTTTTTGGGTTTTTTTTTTTTTTTGGGGGTGGGGGTTGTGTTTTGATTTCGTCATATATTTGAAATTGAAACATCAATGATAAGACTTATCATTAGTGATGAATTTTCTCATCATCAACCATGGCACCATGGGTGGTTATCAACCTTTGGCATTGATTATTGGGTTCGAAACATTCAGGTCGTGTCACGTATTACCTATCAAAGCCTCTTTAAGGATTCTAAGCTCAGCATGCCGAGTGATCCTTTTAATTTGGAGCACTTTTATTGTTGTTGAAGAGACAACTCTTCACATTTTGGTCAATGACATCAGGATTGTCGTGTTCTAGTGTACTTTTTCCAACCTTTTTTTTATTTTTTTCCTAAATACTGTTCCCAGCTTTTACGCTTTGAGACATCAACATTTCACAATTTATTAGAAAGAAAAGGTGGGATAAGTAAGCCATGATGACAATAATCTTGAGCAATATAGGGAGCTACAGCTTTGATATTTTTGTTTTGTTTTTTTTTTTTTTTTTTGGAATAAAAAAAAGAAGGGACTCGTCGATGTGCTCACGGCCCTGGCCCACTTAAACTCGGACATTCCCATATAGCGTGGGGCGCAACTAGGCAGTAATGGGATACGTCACTACTCAAACCCACAATATGAAGAGATGATGAGTCTTTCGCTACACTAACCACTAAGCCATCGCCCTAATTGACTATCCAATTAATTAGTTCCCTTACATGGTGGTTTGGGGGGAACTTGGCCCACGGGATGGACCCCGGGAGTGGTCAGGAGTACTATCCTCCACCGGTAGGGAAAGCCGTAAAACCCTCGGATTGCCCTTACTGGATAGTATGGACCTTTAAACGGGGTCCCTACTCCCCCAAGCAGGTTGGGTACCTGTAGGGATGTAGTCCGAACCACGCCAGTTGGTCTACGGGCCTACTAGCCCTCCTTGAAAGATAGGAGCTCCTAGTAGTGTCTTGCTCCCTGGATGGGAACGGCTGGTGGCGCTGCCCGTTATTAAAATACTCCTAAAGGGCAATTAGTACTCAGTAGTACTATCTAATTAATAACAAGTGAATCAAAGGACAAATAACAAGAAAGAATTATTTTTTAATTATAGAGATTCTAGTCCTTTGAGCTTATAAAGTTTGAGGCTTAAGACAATATTTTAAGTGAGACATTTTTTTTATATATTTAAATTCATTTAGATAATATTTACTTAATTTTTATATATTATTATTTTTTTTATTTAAAATACATCTTCTTGCATTGTGAGATACTTCATCACTAATTAAGTTTTTAGATTTAGGTTTTTCTAATTTTTTTTTCAATTGATAATATGAATTATCCACTTAATCTTCAAGGAACAATTCGATACAGTTGGGACCTAAGGTGACAAACTTGAGTGAGGCATTTTTTATATTTAAATATCAATTAAATAATTTTATGTTAAAAAAAAAAAGGTGAATTACAATTTATCCCCTTGTGGTTTGGCCTAATTACAATTTAGTTAACAAATTTTCAATTGCTACATTTGACCTCATAAACTTGGATTAAAATGAAATTTTTAGGCTTCAAATTAACATATTTTGCATGCTTTAGATAAACAAATTACCCCAATTGTGGTTTGACCCAATAACAATTTAGTCCCACAAGTTTGTTTGATTGTTACATTCTAACACCTAAAATTTGGATTAAAATGAAATGACTAGGGGTACTTTTAAAGTTTTAATGGAAGCTTTTATTTTACTTCAAACTTTAGAGGGTCAAATGTACTAATTCAAAATGCTTTTGGAGTAAATTGTGATAGGACCAAATCACAAGGGGGTAAATCACAATTTTCCCTGAGTTTTTATTAAAAAATCATTATTCTTACTTTTCGAGATGAAATATACTAATTAAGTTTTTATATTTAGATTTTGCACAACTACTCTTTTTTTTTTTCTTTTTTTTCTTTTTTTTTGGTAAAACCAATTATATTTGGATAATTTTGGGGCCTTTTTTGTAGTAGTTTGTAATAGGGTGCCTTTGGCCTAGGCCTAGAGACAACCTGTGTTTCTTGTAACATATTTTTTAAGTAGGATTTTATCAATTTAATTTAATTTTGAAAAACTTCTTTTTGCATAAACAATTATAAGTTGTAACAAGTATTAGTAAAAAATTTGGATAATTTTGGGGCCCTTTTTGTAGTAGTTTGTAATAGGGTGCCTTTGGCCTAGGCCTAGAGCCAACCTATGTTCTTGTCACATAATTTTTAAGTAGGATTTTATCAATTTAATTTAATTTTGAAAAACTTCTTTTTGCATAAACAATTGTAAGTTGTAACAAGTATTAGTAAAATTTTGTAAGCAATACATGCATTTGAAAAAGAATTTAACCATTTTATATAATCAAGAATTGTTATATTACATGTCTAAACATTATTATTATTATTATTTTCATGGTTATCTTTCCATCATATTATTTCATTATCTTCTTTTTTTAATGAATTTTTTTTTTTATTTGTGAGATTTCCATATAAATTTTATGTCATACATTATAATTCTTGTAACAAATTTATCAAGAGATCTTATTCAAGACTCAATTAATATTTATATTCTTCTCTTTTTTTCTTAAGCTTTTCAAATCTAGATTTGATATTTTCTAGTAGATATTTATATTAAACAATATTTTTGGTGTGAAGCTGTGTGAAATTTTGGGTGATTAATATTAACAATCTATCGTTTGGAATACAAGATTATAAAAATTGAAGTCTCAAGTTGTTATGGAAAATTGCTTTTTAATATGATACAGTATACTCACATTAATTTTTTTTTAAAACCATTTAGAGTTTTAATTGGGTTGAATTTTTATTAAGGTGCAATTTTTAGGGCATTCTTGAGATAAGGGAGAGAACACATTGGACACAACTCACCTATGTTTTTTTTTTTTTATTATTATTATTATTATCTATACAGCTAATTTTTAATCCAATAGGGCCTTAAGGAATTGCAAATTGATACTTAAAATATAAGAAAGTGCAAATAATTTGATTACGAGCCAGCAAGATGCAGGAGGTCTTTTATCCCCCTTAATTTATGCTGGATCCAAACATTTCGTGCAATGCCACATTATATTTACCTTCTTTGGTTTGTATTAAGAAAAGTGATATATCATCCATGATATTAATAAGGAAATTTTGGTGTAACTTAAAGCAAATCTTTTTTTTTTTTTAAATATGATAGAAATTCTAATTTAAACTCACACGCACGTATATTTTGTAGATCTCGGAGATCGAACCCACACCCTCATAGAGAAGAATTTTTTGGAGAGAGGATTACCACTGTACTAAATATCCAAGTGGCAGCTCAAAGCAAATCAATCAACCTTAAAAATTCCGTATACATCTCTCCTAACTTAATACAATAACTCTTCTAAAAAGAAAAAACTAAATAGAATAACTAATACTAATCCATGACAACAATAATGTCTAAAAAAAAAAAAAAAAAAAAGGAATGAAATTAAATTTTATATTGGATAACATGACCTAAAATAGACACAAAATAAGTAAATGTACATTAGTCTTCTTACCAACAAACGGTTCTATGGTGTAGTGGTTAGCACTCTGGACTTTGAATCCAGCGACCTGGGTTCGACTCCCGGTAGGACCTTTTTTTAATATTTTAAATTTAAACTTTTCTCTGATTATTTTTTTACCTGCTGTCAATCGGATAGGATCCTCTCCATTTGAAATAAAATGGAGAGTCTCTATTTCATGGTCGAGATTAAATATCACAGATCTAATGGTGTATAGATTGTCATATCATTTAAAATGCAGTCTATATATCGTTAGATTTGTAAAATAAAATCTGAACCATAAAACGGAGGATCTCCATTTTATTCCAAATGGAGAGGATCTTTATCCCTGTAAATCGGTAATTTTTCCCGTACTACTGTTTTTCCTTTATCTACTACTCCCATTTTTTTTCCATCACTTTCCTTCGTTTTCCTTTCCAACCTTCCAAACAGTGGAATAAGCCAATTTCAGCAATGGACAAATTCAAAACCCTAGAAATTGTTCAGAAAACCCCAAACTCCCGCGTCTTCCACCTCTACCTGAACCGTCCATCCCATCGCAACGCATTGTCACGTGACTTCTTCTTCGAATTCCCTAAAGCCCTCGCCTCCCTCGACCAAAACCCTAACGTCAGCGTTGTCGTCCTCTCCGGCGCCGGAAAACACTTCTGCGCCGGAATCGACCTCGGAACCCTGGGCTCAATCTCCGACCAGTCTGTCTCGAGCGACCGAGGACGCGCCGGAGAGAAGTTTCGGAGAGAGATCAAGTACCTTCAGGAAGCGATCACCGCGATCGAGCGGTGCCGGAAGCCAGTGATCGCAGGTATCCACGGGGCGTGTATTGGCGGTGGCATTGATATCGTGACCGGCTGTGACATAAGGTATTGCACGGACGAGGCGTTCTTCTCGGTGAAGGAAGTTGACCTGGCGATCACCGCCGATCTCGGCACGCTTCAGAGGTTGCCCGCCATAGTCGGGTACGGTAACGCTATGGAGTTGGCGCTAACGGGTCGGAGGTTCTCGGGTCAGGAGGCGAGGCAGTTGGGTCTGGTTTCTAGAACTTTTAGATCCAAGGAAGAAATGGATGAAGCAGTGAGGCTTGTCGCTGAGGGTAAGTTCGTCTTTTTACAGTTTTTTTATTTTTTAACTATCTTCTTTCGTTATGATAAATTTATATGTGCGGTTGGTTGATTAAGTTTGACCGTTTGAAACTTTGAATGCTGAACTGTTTAGAAAGGTTTTGGAATGCTGTTATTTATTGATAATACTTTTGGTATAAATATAACATGTTGGAATCCTATTCCAAAATAGAGTAGAAAGTAGAAACAAATTAACAATAAAAGTGATCAATTATTATCATTGTGTTGTGTGGCCTTGGTTTTAAACTTATAACTTCGTCTATTTAGCAAAAAACGTATATATGTACATTAAGGTCTCACATGGAAATAAACGTACTTCATATTCCCGTGACCATGAGGTAGGTTGATCTTGTGATTCCCAAAACCTTATAAAATCTATGAGGTCCTTACTCCTAATTAATATCTTAGGATCACTCTCAAAGGACCCTTATTTTGAGCATCTCCATAGCTCTTTATTTGGCTCTCTATTTGGGAATATAGAAAGCCAAAATGAAAAAATGATGCTCCAACAGCTCTCTATTTCACTTTTCATATTGTCAAATTGCTACAGTAACTAGCTCTTCATTGAATAAAAAAATTGTATCCAGTCCAGCCCCATTTTTTAATCTTTCTTTTTTTTCCTTCTCTCATTTCCACAATCGACTCTCTCTCTCTCTTCCCTTTTTCCCTTCTCTTTTCTCCTCTTTTCTCCAACCCTCTCTCCTCTGTTGAAGCTCCGATCTTGGCCTGGTGTGGAGTGTCAATCTCAGCCTGGGTGGAATGCCGATCTCGGCCTGGGGTGGAGCTCGATCTGGGTTTCGTGATTTGGTTGGATTTTGGATGATTTTTTGTTGGTTTTACTAGTAGATTGGAGTGGGTTTATGGGTTTGGGAGATAGGTTTTTTGAGTTGTTAGATTTTGAGTTGATTTTGGAAGAAGAGTGGTAGATTGGTGGTGATTTTTGTTGGTTTTGGATAAGGTGTGTGGATCTGATGGATTGAGGAGGGAGGCACGGTGTGGCTTGTGGGTTACTGGAAGGGAGAAACGAAGAAGAAATGAGAAATTAGGAGAGAGAAAAAAAAAGTTAAAATAAAAGAATAAAAATAAAGAAAAAGTAGAGAGTTTGTTGGAGTGTAGTTGAAAAAGTGGCTCTCTACATGTGGAGAACTCTCTACATGTGAAGAAAAACGTAAAGAGTCTGTTGGAGATACTCTTATAATAAGTAATGGAACTGAACCTGATAGGAGAGCGATTTAAAACCATAATTTTTTAGAGTATAACATTTCGTTAGATATAGTTTTTTAAAAAGATAAAGTTTGGCTTCAAACAGCATTGTAGTCCTTCCTCCAAACCCATCATTCATCTCATGACAAGTGTCATGGCCATATGTGTTGTAAATTTATTGCAATATAGTAATATAGAAGTGGGGGTTGAAAGCTTATGTACATTGAAAATATACAAAACCTTGAAGGTGTTTATAAGGTGACACAAATACCAACATTTTAAATGAATAGAGTGAATCTATGGACATATGACTCTACTACTCGCACACGTGCGTGTGGCGTACTGTGGCGTTTTAGTAGCGCTTTGTGGTGCACTTGGCGTGTGGTGCATGTAATTAAGATCAGACGGTCATTTTTATTTTATTTTATACTGTTCTGGAACAATGTCAATTAATAACTATAAATTAAAGAGCCTAATTAACTGTCAAATACACAATTTCGTACTAAATATTCTTTAAAGAAATTAGAGAAATATGTTTTCTGTAGTTTGTGACTTTTTTATATCCTAGAGGTGAATTGCTTTAATCTTGTTGCAAAACTCTTTCGAATGGGGGCAATTATCGCCTTAAAAAAGTGATATTCACGCCTCACAACCGTAGTGTTATTTCTGATCATTTCAAATTCTTCAACAATGTTCATTGTACATGACCAACTAAATGCACATGTTCAACTTAACACCCTTAACCTCTGTTAACCCTATCCTCCATTTTCTTTCTCTTCCCGTAGGTTCTCTCTCTCCTTTACACAATTGCCTCCCCCTTCTTCATCAGTTTCTGATTTTTCCTTTCTATGTTTCTCTCTAGAAACCTCCATCACGGAAACTCCAATGACCCAACCAATCCTGTCGTTCACCACCCCTTCCCACCACCAGCACGGCAGTGATTTCTCTACTCTCATCTCGGTTCAAACCAAGCCTCACCCCCTCCTCACTCTCTCTTTTGTTTCTTACTGCGAGTTCTCTCTCTCCGGTTTTAAACCACAAAATCAACTGCCATGACTGAGCTCAAGTTGTCGGCCTCTCTCTCTCTCTCTCTCTCTCTCTCTCTCTCTCTCTCTCCAATCTGAGCATGGGTTTTGATTTGAGGTTGTAGATCTACAATGATATGAACAAATTACTAAACCATAGCATCAACTACACACACACACACAGAGACCACAAGGCGTGGGTCGCAATCTGAATGGATCTGCTGCCCTGGGTCTCGCCCCGCCCAGATCCTATGCATCTGCCTCTTCATGCTCCAATAGGTGTTTGATGGGGTTTATGTTGGTTTTGTTTGTAAATTTAATAGGGTTTGGTATGTGTATTTCTAGGAAGAGGATGGGATTTGATGGGGTTTTGTATTTTGGGGATGAAAATGGTAATGGGTGAATGGAGATGATGGAGGTGAGAGAGTGGTTGGGAGATTGGCAAAGAGGAGAGAGAGAAAGAGAGGGAGAATGGGGTGAGGCTCAGACCAAAGGAGAGAGAGTCTGATGGAAGAGAGAGACAATGGAGTGTAGATTTATGCGGCCGCCGGGGGGGGGGGGCGCGCTTAAGGGTGTTAAGTTGGCACATGACCAAGACAATTTTCATGTGATGAACGGTGGGTTTGGAGGACAGGTTGCAACCGGTTTGCAGCTAAACTTTGTTCTTTTTTAAAATACATTGTCTTCTTTGGAATTAGGATCGTCTCCATTTTAAATAAAAGATTGAGTGGTCATATATTTTTCATTTTTCTAATTCACTTGCAACAATTTGTTTAGTTCCCTCTCAACGGTTAAACTATTATGATAATATAAAGTGAAATGAGGTTTTTGACAGTGCATGCGGATGCAGCCAACTATCAATAGAATTAATGTTGAGAAGAATGAGTTTTGCTATATTCTATGTTTTGACCATATAGAAAATAGGATAAAACTTTGGTACAGTTTCTTAGGTTAGGTACATTAGGTTCCCCAATTAAATTCAAACACATGGTTACATTAATCAATGAAACACAAACAATGTTATATTTTTCAAGAATATTTAAATTCAATGTATTTGAATTCGACTAGGAACCTAATGTACTTGAAATAAGGAATTGTACTTAAGTTTTACCCTAGAAAATAAGGCTTTGGATTCTTGATCTCACTTTACAATACTTTAAATCCTATTAGCACTTATTTTTATTTGTAAGTTACACGTGCACCGGTGAGTTTTGAACCCAAAATCTTAAGCTCCGCCTTTATGTTACAAGGGTAGGAGTAGTCATTTGAACTAGAGCTCTTATTAGCATATTTTTGTTTGGAGATAGGTAGAAAAGAATGAAAGAGGACAGCAATAATTGATAAATTTTACTTTCATGAGGGGTAGAATATGTGTTTGGGTGCCTCATGCTCAAGCTACTTTTTCTGTGTCTCTCAAAATGTTTATCATCTTAAAAAGTTTCTTTAAGCAAATGGCAAATGCTAACTCTTTTAACTACTGATAATGGTTATGGCAGATATTGCTTCCAAGTCTCCCCTAGCTGTCACTGGGACAAAAGCAGTGTTACTAAGAAGTAGGGACCTGACTGTGGATCAAGGGTTGGATTATGTTGCCACTTGGAATTCGGCTATGCTGTTGTCTGATGATTTAACGGAGGCAATTTCAGCACACACCCAGAAAAGAAAGCCTGTTTTTGCCAAGCTCTGATGGTGCATGCAAGGCCTGCGCATTTCACAATATTTATTTTTGTGTTTTTAGCTAAAGCACTAATAAAGCTAGCTTACTGTTCAAAACTAATGTCTCTATACATTTCAATTGGATGCTAGCTACATTACCATCTCAACCTTGTAATAAGTAATATACTCACTGTACAAATTATATATACAACTGCTTTCATGCGTCATGTCAGAATTTTTTCAAGACAAAAATCTTAGATGTCTGAAGATATATTCTACACAAATGGGCGTCAGCAAATCAACTTAGGGCAAGAAAACATGATTTATTTAGCAATTTTGTACCATGCATTAATAAGTCTTGGTATCTTGTTCCGAGCCAGGTGGGATGGTTCACGAAAATATCTGATTAGTTAAAAGAGAATTCAATTTTTATTATACTACCACCACAAGGATTATTCCTTGGTTCTTGCTTCATGGTCATCTTCTGAAAAACTGGCCTTGAGACTCTACCTTGTGACAATGGCCACTCATTTTAATCGCCAGAAGCTTCTATGTAGTTCCTTTCGGAGAAAATTCTATAATAGACACGAGTATAATAATCTGGAACAAAGGCCAGCACCGCAATTCTTCTGTCCTTCCTCGTGAGAAATCTAATGGTCCCAGGTGTCAAGATCTCTTCTTTTAATTTTTTATTCTTTTATTTTTGTGGTTGCTCACTTATCGCCTTGACAATGTTCTATCCGAAACTTCGAGCATATACTACAATCTAGAAATCTAGATAGAGCGTGTTTTGTTGAATTTGATAACAGATATCTGCTTTCAAAAATCTGCAGGCCCCACGGTGGTGTAGTTTGTTTGGTAAATTAATTATGTTTTTGTAGTGAAATACAATCACAGTGTAACCTGCGCTCAAATTCCTTTTTTTTTTTACAGAGTTTGGTTACAAATTTGTTGTAGCCAGCTTATTATAACTCACTAAGTGACAACTAATATGATCATTTATATGTACTTTAGTCATATGTGATTTCTTTAAATAATACATGTGGATGGTCTTATAAGTTGCCACGTAATAGGTTGTAGTAAACCAATTACAAACTGGTTTATAGCCAAACCTTGTCCATCAATTTTTAGAAAACAACTTTTTGGTGTTTTCTATCTTTGTATTTTATTCTCACATTTACTTTTCATTAAAATAATATATTTTTGTTTCTCTCATCCCCCTCAAACCAATGACTCTCTCTCTCTCTCTCTCTCTCTCTCTCTCTCTCTCTCTCTCTCTCGTCACAACCAACAAGGGCATCACGGTGGTGGTGGGCTTCGCCTATCAAATCTGATCTCTTTCTTTCAATTTGTTGGTTGAACTAGTTGTGGGTTTGTGATATTTTGTGGGTTTGTTGAAGGGTGTTCCAATCGGTGTGGGTTTGTGATTTTATGTGGGTTTGCCATGGGTTGTGGCTATTGTGGGTTATGGTTGGTTTGTTTTGGGGTTGTAGGCTGCTGTGGGTTGTGGTTGTTTTTGGGGGGTGGGTGGTTCTCTGGGTTGTGGGTTTGTTCTTGAGGGTTAATTTTGTTGGTTGGGTGAAGGATGTGGAGGTTTGTGGTGGTCGGGGGTGGAAGGTGGATCGTTAATTTTCTTAAACAAATATATATATATATATATATATTGCAATAGAAAACAAATGTCAAATAAACTTTTGATACTCAAAACTTCTAAAACATTGTTGTTGAAATCAATTTCTCAAAACACCTAAATATAAGTTTGAAAAACATAATACTAAATACACTAACTAAACGCGCTCTTCGTTTGATACTCAAAACTACTAAAATATTATTCTTTGAGAGTACTCTTCAAGCATATACTACAATCTAACATAAGTTAACAAAATATATAATGATTTTTTTGCACTAATTAAACTAATCATCACTAGTAATGTATCATGCATCATACTTGTGTATACTCTCTCTCTCTCTCTCTCTAAAGATAAGCATCACCACTAAGATCATACTTCTCTAGAAAATCTTGCGTGCTCAGCCCTATGCTCAGCCTGTTTCATCCCTTCATAAGTCTACCCCTTTCGCGTGCACGCTCTACTTAGCTCTATCTCAAGCTTGATTTGAAATTTAATTAGGTTTAGTGACAACATCAAATTGCGAGAAAAGAGAAGGTATCATAGGGATTAGTGTAGGAATATGAACAATGTAAAAACAAAACAAAAAGTAATTTGGTGGACTCCCGTAAGGGTGTTTATCACTTGAGAGAAAGAAACAACGTTAGAATAAATTATAATCATCAACAGTTCTATTTATATTAGAACTGTCAAGAGTTGTAACTTATCATAATTCATTAACTTCCAGTAACCGCCAATTGGTTATTGACAGTTAGTTGGATTTCTCTAATCTCAAGGGAATAGCCAACTACCAAAAGGCTAGGCTATAGTATATGAGTGTCCACACTTATTATGGTGTGATCACTCTTATACCTTCATCTCCCACTTGATCACACTATAAAGTGAAATCGCATGAGTTAGTTGGTATATCAACCTGGTACCAATAATAAAACCCATACCAACTCTCATCTGTATAAACCATACAGATCGGCATCAGAAGACGACTATACTCTTGTGTGCACACTTTTCTTGTCATCCATTCTGACCGCACCTATATTCGTATATTATCAAACCGATATTATACTCCAGGCGACTTTCAAATCACTATATTTCAAGTGACCGGCATCAATCTTTATGGATGGGAAAATCAGTCCATACCCATACCATCATTGACGACTTCAGCCGCATGTATTTAATAATAATACATCGACCTGCGTTGAAATTTCCACAAGTACTTCCTAGGCTTTCCTTGAGTGACTTTATCAGCGTCTTTCACTAACCAAGCATGGATATCACCCAGTTCACATGATGCATATAATGGACTTTACAACCAAGTAATATGTGACTTCCCATTCCCGTTAGTGAGACTCTTGCAATTATTCCTGACCAATATTCTATATTGCAAGAGTTGCATTTAATCGTTCTCCTAGGCGTCCCCAGGTCCATCCGATCTTGCAGAATCATGTAACTCAACTGAATTACCTCTCAGTCCCATACTTGTTACATGTACTCTGAATTAGTTCAGAGTCAATCCCTTGGTCATGGGATTGGCCACCATCTCGACCGAGAGGATAAAGTCGACTTATTATCACCTCTCTTCCACTATATTTTGAATATAGTTATACATCAATGTGCTTGTCCCTGGAATTATTAGTTCCAACTTTTTATTAATGAGATAGTGGACATTGCAAAGCACATTGATCGGTCTGCCAGGTATACCTTAATGCAAATTATTTATAAAGCATTATCATCCATAAACCACACAACTTACAACATCAACGTAAGTCATATATATCATTGTGTTGTAGGCTATGTAAAAATCATCTCACATGATATATTTAGCAACACATATTTGTTTCTTGCCTAACCAAGAAACTGTCATACCATAGCCTATCTTAGAAAATATTTCTCAATTCATCTATGATGCCGACCTTTACAATAAATGTGAATTTGTATTTAAAACTTAGATACAAGCCATGTATCAATCAAATCAAGATGATTCCACCATCATGCATATTACAATGCACACTGAGACTGAAAAACTTCTGCTCTTTGGACACATTATCAACTCAGTCTCTTTCGCATGTAAAATAAATTTACATGTGATCCAGTAAAACCAAACTCTTGGCATTCTCCCATTATTCTTGCATTTTGGTGGTTACATTTATGACATCAAATTCATAGAATTTAATCATGTGAGATTATGGCGAGTTAATCTATATGTGCATAACATTTCACATCACCATGTACAATTTAATGTAACTATTATCATGACTCACCATATGTATTAAACATATCAAAATACTAGCAACAAGTATTTTTGCAATATCATGTGTTCAAAAATTTAAATGAATAAAGAGCACAATAAAACTTTACCAACTTACAGTTTACAAGGATGAAAGTCCTGGTATATGACCACCTTGATTGCATTGATGTGCTTTGCGTGTCCCAACACGATCTGAATTCTGCAATGCATCATAACCATTTCCGCATATACTTCCAACATTGCCCCCATGAACATCACTGAAATCTTGAATAAGACTAATCACATGACGTCATTATTGTATGATTTGTATCATAGGAAATGGTCTGAACACCACAGGGCAATTTGCATTTCTTTATTCTGAACATAACTGGTCCAAGACACCACTTTACAAAAGTCTTAAAGCATCATGTGGACTCAATATTTACGGAATCATCATGTGATGCGTGCATCTAAAGGCCTAGCGCAGGTCATTACTTGATTAAAAATAACCATTAAATTGAACCTGCCGCCTATAAGATACAGCCATGCCGCAGTAGATCCCAAACCCACAGTTATGTCACTCATCACATAATTTATCAGCATCACTGCTTTTATTCATCTTTTCTTTCTTCGTCCGAAACGGTGCCAGACTGTTCATGCCGTCTATCATGTAATCTCATCATAGCACCACGATACCACTACTCATATACTTGTATTGAGAGCACCGACGACGATCTGATAAAGCACACTTCTTCGGTGACATTCCGTGGGCTTCCACTCTTGGTCCGGAGCGGTGCCGCCACTGCCCCTCATATATATCTTTTTGGATATCATAACCGACTCTCTCTCTTTGTCAGTGATATCTGGTGTAGATCTTGAAACAAAGAATAATCACTTGAAACAGTGACAATCCATGGAGTTACCACTTGCGTGATCCAAGTGGTGGATCATCATTGTGTTGCCATCAATGTCTTCAATTACCACGGGAGTCCATTGACACAATCTTGTTAAAGAAATTGTGTAAACAACCTACGCTCTAATACCACTGTAGGAATATGAACAATGTAAAAACAAAACAAAAAGTAATCTGATGAACTCCCGTAAGGGTGTTTATCACTTGAGAGAAAGAAACAACGTTAGAATAAATTATAATCATCAACAGTTCTATTTATATTAGAACTATCAAGAGTTACAACTTATCATAATTCATTAACTTCCAGTAACCGCCAGTAACCGCCAATTAGTTATTGGCAGTTAGTTGGATTTCTCTAATCTTAAGGGAATAGCCAACCACCAAAAGGCTAAGCTATAGTATATGAGTGTCCACACTTATTATGGTATGATCACTCTTATACCTTCAATTAGATCTAATTGGGCGTTGAGGAAGAGACAATGACGGCTTTGTCCATCGATCCGTAACCACCTCTCTCTCTCTCTCTCTCTCTCTCTCTCTCTCTCTCTCTCTCTCTCGCCTAAGAGTCGCTCATAGGTGAGCTCGCCCCTTCCTAGTCCATGGGTTTTTCTTTCCGCTCTTCGTGGGTTTGCCTCTTTGTGGGTTTCACACTGCTCATATTTCCATATCTAAAATTTCTAACCCCAAGCTTTCAAAATTAATTTGGTGCTCAACGGCCTTTTGTGTTGTGTGTTGTTTGATGTGGATAAGGGAAATATTGTGTTGGTGTGATGAAAATAAACAACAGAATAAACACCAACAGATCTAGATGAATGTTCCTAAGTTTCTCTTGAATCTACCGCCACAACCATGGCCAAACACCGATCAACCCAATACCATTTCAATCCCAAATGCCACAACCACCCCTAACGGACGCTGATCCATTTAAGTTTCTCCAAAACCCAGATGCAAATGATTTTTTTTCTTGAATTTTCGTTATTTTTTCTTGAGATGTGGAGAATTTAGAAAGAAAGAAAAAAAGTAATTAAATATTATTATTTAATAAATAAAAAATAATTAAATAATATTAGAAAAATGTAAAGCTAAATTAAATAATAATTAAAAAGAAAATTTGTTAAGGTGACAGTTAACAGAATTAGTGTAACTAAGATGGACGGAAAGATTCATTTAAAACGAAATCAAATGTAAGGGATTAAAATAAAAACTTTCAAAATTAAGGGGCCAAAATGAAAGCACCCTCAAAATTAGGGGACCAAAAATAGACTTTAGAGAGAGAGAGAGAGAGATTTAAAAAAAAAAGGGTGATAAGTCAATTATAGTTTTTTGAAATTTTGTACTGAAGAACTATTATTACCTTTTTGATAAGGAATGGTTAATTTTCTATTTTAAAAAATAATCATTCCGAATAAATAACTATTTCATATAATTAAAGTGAAACCAAACAAACGAATTATTCATTGCGTAGTTTAGAAGAAAAAAACAGATGGAACTTTGGAGTTTGGAGGTATTAGTTGGCAATCAAATTTAAGCTAGGATAAAGGAAAACAAAGTAAAGTGGCTTTTGCTAGAAAAACCACATGTTGGCATTTATCTCGGAGACTCGGACACGTATGAGTTATACAGTTTCAAATATTCACCGGCATATTCCTTTAGCTGTAAAGCCCCGCACAACATGGAAAGGCTCAGATCATATTTATTATAGAAATCTAGCAACTTCCTCGTTCCTCCATAAAAAACAATACAAAAAATCCATAAATAAATAGTAAACAGAATAACCAAATAAACCTCGAATATTCTTTTCAACTCTCAACTCTAGTAGTCTCTATCCTCAAAGCAATTGTAATATCCTCTCCAAAAAAAAAGGCTTTAGACTTTGTTATCTATTTCGTTTTTGGGCCTTTACTCTTTAAATACCCATCCTTGCCTTTTGTGACTGTCTTCAATCAAATTTCGAAATTCCCGCTGTATACTCTCCTTCTTGAAAAAAAGCAATGGCTCTCAAAGCAGTCCATGTCTCTGACGTTCTCAATCTTGATCAAGTTCCAGAGAATGCCACATTAGCCTTATGCTCCACCCGATTCTTCAAAGGTAACTGTTTGAATTAGAAATTTTTTTTTTTTTTTTTTTAGAGTTTTATTATTTTAATTTCTGGGTCTTAATTATGTGTGTTTTGGTTTTGTTGTATTGCTATATATAGGTGTTAATGATGATGGTGATGAAGTCAAATGTGGCTATAAATTCCCGAAATTCGTGGTGATGGGACACAGAGGTAGCGGTATGAACATGTTGGAATCCTCTGACCAAAGAATGAAAACCATCAAAGAGAATTCGATCCTCTCTTTCAATGCCGCCGCTAAATTCCCTATAGATTTCATTGAATTCGACGTTCAGGTATTCTTTTTAAATGTTCTTGTTTGATTTCTCAGAAATCTTAGAATGTTATGTTAAAGGGAAGACTTGAACTTTCTGGGATGTTACGAGTTTGGGTCGAATTGGGTGTTGTAGGATACCAAATTCCAAGCTTTTTGTTCTATTTTCCTGCGCTTTCTCAGCGACCAAACGGAACGTAATAGTTTCAGTAGTGACTTTGAGTTCGGTTGTCTTGTCTGGCTAAAAAAGCTGCAGATTGTGTCTCCACTCTCCATTCGCCGCGAACGTAAAGATTAGAAACTTAGATTTCTCATGGCCACGTGTGCCGGTTACCGGTTTTTTTTTTTTTTTTTTTTTTTCTGGAAATTCCTATTTTAGTACTTTGCAGCGTTTGGGTTAAGGATAGACACGCGTAGTATGTCATTCGTGTCTCGGCCAAAATTAATAGGAGATATAACAAATTAGCTTGATTTTATTACTGATTTTTCAAGTATCTTATATCTTATCTCAACGCATTTATTTATAACTCTGGATTACTGAATAATCACTCCTTATCCTAACTCAAACTTATCCTAAATTTTTTCAAATAAATACAAAACTACATTAGTGAAAAAAAATTGTCCAAGTTTTCACAAAAATTATTGTATCGTTATTATTATTATAAAAACTCTAACGAGTTCGATCCAAAAAAATGGCTACACCATCCCTTGTGTCTCTAAAGATCACATCTATCAATTATCTATTATGGGAAACACAAGTATTGTCTTTGATTGAGAGCCCAATAAAAGTCTGTAATTATTTAAACTAATACAATATAATCTAAAGTTTAGATAAGATAGGAGATATTTGAAAGAAAGAAAAAATGTAACTAGATATTTAAAATACAAATACATCTAATTGTTATGTGATCTATTACTCCTCGTCAAACTTGGCGTGGTTTGCACCCGAAAGCCAAATTTGGTCTTGAGAGCATCAAAGGTTGTTGTAATCCTAGCTAGAACTAGCTTGTCTACGCGTTTCCCTGCACCAGATCTAGCTTTGGAACTTTGTTAACTTTATTAGCACCGGTAATCTCACATTCAAGAGGTGGTATGGTTCCTATGATGAAACCAAGTAGGTCTTGACTCTCAATCAAAGACAATACTTGTGTTTCCCATAATAAATAATTAATAACAAGGGATGTTGTAGCCATAGGTTTTTTATTGCTATGATACCATAAAGAAAATAATGGCTCAATACTTTTTGTGAAAATTTGGGCAATCTATCTCATTAATGTAACAGCCTTTAAATAAAGGTATGTACATATTTGAACTAATACAAGATAAACTAGAATTAAGATAAGATATTATATATAAAAAAAAAAAAGAGTTGAGATAAGATAGGAGATATTTGAAAACAAATGCAACCAAATGTTAAAAATACAAATACATTTGGTTTACAAAGTAATAAGATCTAGCTCATTTGTTATATGCACTATAAAAAATGTCATATTGTGTGACTAGTGTGAGTACTACTAGTATTTTTGCGCACTAATGTCAAACTGTTATCTTCAATTTACAGGTACTAATTTGTTTACTTCTCTTTGTTTTGTGTTTCTTGCTTTTACTATTGGGTGATGGAAGAAACCTTAGACGAAACTATAAACAAAACATATTTTTGTAGGTGACTAAAGATGACTGCCCTGTCATTTTCCATGACAACTTTATCCTCACTGAAGACAAGGTTAGTGTTATTACTAAATACCCACTCTTACAGTCTCACTCTCTCTATACGCACACACCTTAGTTTTGATTATCTTTGGCTTAGTACCATACTGATTCCTAGTCTAATTCTAATTGTGTCTTGCTTTTAGGGTGCCATTGTTGAGAAAAGAGTCACAGATCTCACTTTAGCTGAATTTCTTTCTTATGGACCCCAGAAAGAGCCCAAAAATGTAATTGTCATTGTCACTATCTTCCTATGTTGCATGGTTTTCTTCAATTTATTAAATTTGTATCTGCATTATGTTAATTAGTCTATTGTTATTGATAAATCAGGTAGGGAAGCCTCTCTTTAGAAAAACTAAAAGTGGGAGAATCTTTGAGTGGAGGGTTGAAAAAGATGACCCTCTATGCACATTGCGAGAGGTGTTCGAGAAAGTTGAACATTATGTGGGTTTCAATATTGAATTGAAGTTCGATGATCAAATAGTATATACAGAGGACGATCTCACTCATGTTTTTCAAGCAATCTTGAAGGTATGCCATTTAAAGCCTACTGCAAAGCTGAATTGCTGGGTTTTGCGTTATATGTTGTTATGCTGTTAAACTAATTTATATTTGTATGCTATGGAAATGTTGGTATTTACTGAACTTTTTGGGACAGGTGGTAAACGACTATGCCAAGGACAGACCTATCATCTTTTCAAGCTTTCAACCTGATGCTGCCCAGTTGATCAGAAAATTGCAGACCACCTACCCTGTAAGATCACTTTCTTCTCTTATTTTATATCTGTAGTGTTTTTCCTTTTGTTGTTGTTGTATTCGTCGGAATATTGGTTAAGTGATGAAATTCACCATTTCTTATCAGTTTAAACTTTTGAGACGAATCGGTAATTTAACATGATATTTCACTATTTCCTATCAAATTTGAGACAATCGATAATTTAACAGTCTAGAGTATCTAGACGTACTTGACTTTAGACATGAATGAGACTTTTGGAGCAGGCGGGTCTGCAATTTCCTCTATTTTATGATGGTTAAAATCAACTGAAATTTTACATTCACAAAAAGCAACGTTGGAAAATTACATTGCAAAGTAGATGATTTGACAAATTCAAGTACTAATTAGTAAAGAAGGAAACAAAATACTCACTTTTAGAAACATTGTAAAATAGAGTGGGAACTAATTATTTCAAGGGAAAGCTCAAGCACTGCAATGAATTTTTAGTAGAAAAATTTAAGCAATGAATTGTATTTTTTGTGCAAATTTTTTGAGTAGTTTGAGTTGATTTTAAGTATTTTTGCTAATAATAAAACTCAGGTGTTCTTCCTCACTAATGGAGGATCTGAAATTTACATGGACGTAAGAAGGAATTCCTTGGAAGAGGCCATTAGGGTGTGCTTGACTGGTAATTTGCAAGGAATTGTATCTGAAGTTAGAGCTGTCTTTAGAAATCCAGGAGCAGTGACTAGAATTAAAGAGTCTAAGCTTTGCCTCATGACTTTCGGCCAATTGAAGTAAGCTATGTTTCTTCCACTATATTTCTATCCTTTAACTACTGTGATCGAATTTCACCCATTCACTAATGAAACACTGCATTTGCAGCAATGTGCCTCAGGTGGTATGTATGCAACATCTTATGGGTGTTGAGGGAGTGATTGTTGACCTAGTTAAAGAAATATCGGAGGCAATATCAGAGTACATGAAGCCAGCCAAGGACGGTGAAGAAGATAGCTCCTTTGTAGAGGAAGCAGAGATGCAAGTGACAACAAAGCCCCAATTCACGCAGCAAGAACTTTCTTTGCTTTGGAAAATTGTACCAGAGTTGATGCAGTCTTGAAGGAAATAGTGTACATACGATGTATATAGTGTTATCTCCCAAAGATGAAACCGTCTTTAACTATTGTTGTCCTTGCCCCCCCATGCTCTAATAATCCTAGGTTGTGATGTTGGTGGTCCAGCAAGCGCAGTTAGTACAGTTAGGAGTCTCCAGAAGTTATAATATATTATGCTTTCATTTGTATTTTAAAAGAAAAAGAATGATACATATACAAGTTTTTCGTCATCACAATCTTAATCTGTGCATAGTATGAATGCACTTAACTATGTATTGATATGGAGAAGGTCGTCAAAACAAACCATGTCGGTGTAAGTGAGACGAGTTGGTGGGAGTGCAGTCCTAATCATGCTTAGCATTCCCCTGAATCGACC
Source organism: Fagus crenata (assembly GCA_014362285.1). NCBI lineage: Eukaryota > Viridiplantae > Streptophyta > Magnoliopsida > Fagales > Fagaceae > Fagus > Fagus crenata. Next base: position 2,547,899 of record BKZX01001921.1, on the reverse strand, counting down.
TCTGGTTCAATTGGAAGAGGCAGTTGACCAAAAAGTAGCAAGCTTGCGCAAAGAGCTCGACATTGATTCCCAAGCTCCAAAGACAAGCCCGACCAGTAGGACGATCACCAACCTAGGAATCAGGTCAGGGCATAATATCAGGAGCTCATGACTTCCATTTGTGAGAATCAGCGATCCGGAGGCCTAGAATCTTGCACATTACAGAGCAGTCCCTCCAATCCCCAGTTCCCCACCATAATGCGGTGTCAACATAACCACAATAAAGGCTACACTTAGGGGTGGCAAAAAAAATCCAAACCCATTAGTCCACCCAAGGGTGGTCCCGAGAGTTGGGTTGCCCTAGCCCGGTCCTAATTTGGTTGCCCTACTTGCTAGTTATTATTTAATATTAAAAAAAATAATATAAAGTCCAAAATTTTTTTTTTATACAAAATCAAGGTTACATTATACTTTTAACCAGTTATGGTATGTAGGAAAATATAAAGCAATAATAATAAAGAGTAGAGAGAGCATAAACAAAAAGATACCGTGGTTCGGTCATGAAGACCTACATCCATCCACAAAAGCCCTTGACGGCTACATTTTTATTATATAATATTGTATTTTCAATGAGCTCCTTATCAACATATTTACATGAGACTAACCATAAATTAACACAATCCGACTCCAGAAAATTACTTTTCCTTGCATTTTTTGAAGCAAATTCTTCAATCAAGTCATCGTAATTTAGCTTATCCAAATAATCATTCTCAATTGAGATCATAGTCAAGCCACTTAATCTCTCTTGTGACATAGTAGTCCGAAGATAAGTTTTTATTAACTTCAACTTAGAGAAACTCCTTTCTGCTGAAGCAACTGTAACCGGTATAGTTAACAAAATGCGATATGCAACCCATACTGTTTGGAATCCACCCTCTTCCCAATAAGACTTTATAGTATTGAGGATGTCAATTGATTTTATTACATCCTTCGGTAATAATGTTTTCAAATGTCTAAGATCTTGAAATAACCCATCCCCATAAATATCACAATGTTCTTTATATTCCAATAAATTTTGTAATTGGCTACAATGTTCCATCAATTTGTCTTCACTAATGCTTTTGAACTTTCCATTCAACAAAAATCCAAATATTTCTTCATAACGTTGAAATTGCTCAAACCGATCATTAAGTGATGTAAGAGCTTGATCTATAATGTGGTAAACTTCTCTTGCGGCAATTGACTTCCACTGGCATCCTCTCCCACATCCTCATCAAATTGCTTCTTTCTACGAACTACACTTTTTACTGTAAATGCCAGTTCAATACCAACTTTCTTTGTAAGTTCTTTACCTTCCTATATCAAGTCTAGAAAACCATCTTCTCTAAGCTCCTCAAAAAATAAAATGAGTTCCTTTATTTTTATAATTGCATTCTCAAGATCGATCTCTTCTTTTTGAAGTACTTGATTAACCCAATTAACTTTGTCTAAGATTTTGTACCAAATACACAAGCTTATCAAGAACTCAAAATCTTCCAAAGCATTGTTACACAAGTCTTTAGCTTCCGCCATCACAACATCATCTTTAGAAGTATTTGAAATTTCAATCAAGGCATCTCTTAATTTTGCCGCTTGACTTCTTATTGCTTTAACACTCTCAATATGACTTTCCCAACGAGTTACTGACAATGCCTTTGGTGACAAGCCCTTCACATATGTTCTAAGAACATCCCACCGATGTGTTGAACCCAAAAACAAAGTATAAATCTTTTGCACATATCCAAAAAAATTTCTTGCTTTCACACAAGATTTTGCCATATCACATAATGCAAGGTTTAATGTATGACATCCACATGGAACATAAAATGCTCTAGGATTTACATCAAGTAACCTTCTTTGTACACCTTGATGTTTACCCTTCATATTTGCGCCATTGTCATAATTTTGTCATCTTATATCATCAATGTTGAGTTTAAGATCCACTAAAGTATCTTCAAGTCGCTTAAAAAGCCCAAGCCCCGACATGTCATCAACTTTTATAAATTCAAGAAAGAACTCCTCCACCTTAACTTCACTTGCATCCTCAACATCCACACATCTTATAACAATCGACATTTGTTCTTTATGACTTAGATCCAGAGTACAGTCAAGGATAATCGAAAAGTATTTTGCTTTTAAAATCTTTTTTCTAATTTCTTCTTTAATCTCATTTGCCAACAAGTTTATCAATTCATTTTGAATTTTGTGGCTAAGATAATGATTTTGAACTTCTTTATCTACCACACGCCAAAGGTGATCTTTCATAATAGGATCAAATTCCGCAAGAAATTCAATAAGTTGACAAAAAAGCCCGTTATTCTTCTCATAAATCTTCTCATTACTTCCACGAAATGGCAAACTATTTCAAGAAAGGGTCTTCACAACCCCAATTATTCGAGCTAGTATCAACTTCCAACGAATTCTCTCTTTGTTGATTAGTGTCTCCACTTGTTTGTCAATTGTTGCTTCTTGTTTAAGTCTCATTTGTAAGTCCACCCACTTCACGACATTGAGGTTGTGTTCTGGATTCTTTTCATGATCTCTAAGTTTTGTAGGAAGGTTATGCCAATCATTAGTTTCATCTTCAGCCAAACTAGTTGTCATTGGGTTATGCTTGAATAACTTGCAACAAAAACAAAAGACCTTATCCAACTCATTTGAATACACAAGCCACTTCATTTCTTGCTTCTCACCATTTAGACGATTAGAAGTGTAAAGTTTAGAAGAAAAGTGTCTCCCTCGATTCGGTTCTTTTAGAAACTCATCATTTTCTTTTAAGATCTTAATGAGACCTTTTTTAACTAACATCACCCTCTTAGTGTCATTAATAATTCCCCACAACCCTAGATCGTAGTTCACATCAACATCTTTCTCAAGGTCAAGCATACTTACACTAGCTTCTTCATTAACACCTCCATCTCTTAGATTATCTTCATTATGCTCCTCCCTAAATTTATCATTTGCTACATCAACACCTTCACTCTCATGAGCCTCATCCATATCTTCACCACTAGCTTCTTCCTCACTAAATTCTTCATTTGTTACAACACTTTCGTTAGGCTCCACATGGACTTCATTCATATCTTCACCACTAGCTTCTTCAACACTAGCTTCTTCAACTTGACTCAAAGATTGAGATTTTTGAATTATGGCATTAAATAGGTTAGAAATCGAACCCTTTAATGATTTTGCCATTATTTCTTTTCGTTACTTAACTAGTCTATTATAATATCCCGACTTTTGTTTTCGAGACCTCACTCTGTTCTTGTCATTTTCATTCTTCGTCATAGTACCTACAACCTATATAATATTACAATCTCGTTCAAATAATAAAAAAATTATATTACACTCCTAAAAATCTAAACTAATACCTATTAATATTATTTTAGGTTTAATAGTTTTTAACTAAAAAATATTTTAGTGTTAATAACACTATCACGCTCCCATAAAAAAATAAAAATAAAAACACAACACAGATAAATAAATTTAATGTGCAGCACTCCCATCCAAAGAATAAAAATAATACTACACTATTTGGTCAATACAAAGACAACCACACTAAACATGCCAACATTTAAAGTCTTAAATAAATATAAAATAAATACTCACAAATCCAAACACTATAGTACAACACTCACACAAATCACAATATATTTAATCAAAGTGTAAAAAACAATTCATTAAAACAATTCAATAAAAAAAAAAACAGAGGGTGCACTGACCCACCACTTCCCCAAAAGTAAAGTGTATAAAAAAATTAAAAAAAAACAGTCTCACCAATCACGCATAAAAAAACAATTCGAAAAAAAAAAAGAAAAAAAAAAAAAAAAAGGAAAACCGGGTAATTCAAAAGGACAAAACCAATTTTTTAAAAAAAAAAAAAAACATTCAACAGGGGATTCACAAGCATAAAAAAAAAAAATTAAAAAAAAAAAAAAAGGTCAGTGCAAATGCACTGACCCACTCACCCACAGCAGCCGATAAACATACTAACATATAAACAAAAGTACAAAACTCAGCACAGCCAGTCATTAACTCTAATCCTTTGAAATTTCAAAAGCATTTGAGAGAGAGAGAGAGAGAGAGTGCATACCGAATCGGCGGAACCGGAGTCCACGAAGACCGTGAGGGGCTGAGGGCGTCACGCATGAGATGGGTGTAGGCTTACGGCGGCCGGCGTGCCTTGCGTCTCGGAGTGCGGCGTGCGGCATGTGGCGGTGGGCCGGTTGTTGTCTGCTGCTCCTCCTTCAGTTCTTTGTGCCGATGGTTGTCGGATCTAATGGCTGATCATGGTTTCAAGGTGATTTGGGGGATTTTTCTGGATTGTGATTTAGGGATTTTTGTTGGTAAAGTTGTGTTTTTGCCGATAATGAGCGTTGACTGTGTTGGATTGTTATATTTATATTTTATTTTTAGGTTTAGTTTTGGTTAGATCTGGCTTAGATCTTTTGTGATTATATTTTTTTTTTGCCCATTTGAATTTTTTTTTTTTTGCCCTTCGTTTATTGGTAATTGGTTAATGAATTGTGATTATTTTTTATTTTTGCCCTTTAATTTTTTTTTTGCCCTCCCATGATTTGATAATTGGTTTATGAGTTATAATTAATCAATATTTTTGCCCTTGAATATTTGTTTTTGCCCTCCGTGGATTGCTAATTGGTTTAAGAGCTATTATTATTTTTTATTTTTGTCTTTAAATATTTTTTTTTGCCCTCTGTTTATGATAATATTTTATTTTTATCCTCTAAATATATTTTTTTTGCCCTCTATTAAAAATTTTATTTTATGAATAAATTTTTTTTTCCTGATGTATATGTATATATATATATATATATATATATATTTATGTATAGTATAAAAAATAAAAATAAAAATAAAAATAAAAAAAATTCTGGGGGGGTTGCCCTAGCCCCAGGGCTTGCTGGGCTTACCCCAGAGCCGACCCTGAGTCCACCCAAATCTACCACTAATTGCCCAACCAAACCCACTTATTTAATAAATGGGTAAATGGGTGCTAGCCCAATTAGACTCAATTAAGTTCAGTTTAATTGGGCTTTAATTGGGTTGCTTATTGGGCATCAACAACAAGCTCAAACCCAAAAAATAATAATAATAATAAAAAATAAAAAATAAAGATTCTAAGAGGTTTTGGTCATTTTGGAGATTCCAAGGGTATTTCAGTAATTTTTCTAAGTTTCAATTGTTTTTTCATCATTTTATAGGCTTTAAAGGTATTTTGGTAAATATCTACTTTATTAAATGGGTGGGTTGGGTTTTAGCTTAGATAATTGGATTGGGTTGGGTTTGGGTAATATTTACTTTATTAAATAGGTTTAAATGGACTATTGGGTTTTAAAGGCCTAACCCATTTAATGCCCACCCAAACCCATCCATTTAACACCCCTTACAATTAAGAAAAATGTGTCACCAAAGAGTTCAGTTTATAAATTGGGAGCACTAAGCGAGAGACATGTATGAAAAATATGTGTACTTCATTCCTACAGAGTGCTTTTAGTAAAGATCGCCACTAACATATGTAGGCATCTAAGTGCCTATAGACTGATGCAACACTAGTACCACCCAAGCCACCTTTTCTTTCTTATTAGTACTCCATTGACACCATTCATTTAACTACTGATTCGTCTAGACAAAGGTAGCCATTGAAACTTCATCTAGACAAAAAGGTTATATTTTTCAGACTAGGTCAATGGACGTTGAATGCATAACTGGTGAATCACAATCAAGATTATTAAAATTGAGATCCTACGTAGGATCGGTGGAGGAACTTTATGGATCGGATCGTGGATCGTAAGATCGTACTTATTTGTTGGAAAAAATATAAAAACACATTAATAATGGTTTTGTATGTTAAATGTTCATTAGAATTATGATATTATCCATAAAAAAAATAATAAATAAATAAATAAAATAAAGAGTTTTGCTTCAAAATAATGTAATTCGTACCATACATGAGGTTGATACATCGTTATTCGCTACATCTATATTGACAAAAGATATGCTTAATTCTCAACATAATTTATCTAAAAATTTAATAAGTAATTACTAATTAATTAGCAATTAAGTACGAAATAAGTGAAATAGTGAATAACTACATTAAGTATCAACAGTACATTAGTCATAAGCTAAACATTCAATCATCCATTCTAAGATTCCTATCATCATAATCTGAATCTACAGAAAAATATTAGTAAACGTTAAGAATACATACTGATACAGTAAAAGTTTGACACAATGAAGAGATGAAGGCGAGCAGGTGAGGTAGGAAGCGACAGAGGCAGTGACGAAAGCACAGCAATAGCGACACAGCGCGTGGGTTTAGGGATTTTGGGAGCTGAGTATTGTGTGGGATGTGGCTGAATTTTAATTGAGAATAGAGAGGGATTTCTTTGTCATTTCACAAGTTTTTTGGGCTAAAAGACTGGTTTTAATCATTTGGGCTGTTTTTATCTATTTAGCTCGTGTACTTCTTATCAACCCATAATATAAATTAGCCCAAACAACATGTTTAGTGGGATAGGAGTAGGATCGTAAGATCCTACGATCTGGATCCCAATTTTAACAACCTTGATCACAATAACAATCAGAGACAACGACAATGGAGCAATTGTTGAGAAGTCTGGCAGAGTGCATACAAAGAGCTCACTTGGAAAAATCGAAACCAATGTAAAGGCTCCTACTTTTATAGACGAATGTAGTCCCATCACAAGGACAAGAAGAGTTATTGGAATGGGAGGACGAAGTTGATAGCCTGAACCAACATGCAGCGAAAAGAAGTGATCCAAGAGGCCCTCTCCAAGTCGAGAGCAACAGACTTCTCCTCGTGGTGCGAATGAGAGATGAAGGAGGTGAAGGCCAAACTCAACAGAGTGATGGAGGCCTAAAAGGGAAAGTGCCAACCATAGTGGACAACCTAGTTCATAGGAGAGATTCACCTTTTAAGTAGATAACATCACATGCCCATTGCCACTGAAGCTTAGATTGCCCTAGCTAGAAACCTTTAATGAAAAAAAGGACATCTTTGATCACCTGGAAACATAAAAGACCCTCATGCACCTTTAGGGGGTTCCCGGACGAAACTATGTGTTAGGCCTTCCCCACCACACTAAAAGTTTTCACCCGAGTATGGTTCAACAAACTAGCTTGACCTCAACTGCTTTAAGCTCTTCAGAGGGCCTGCATGTCCTTTGCTTGTCTCCTTACCCCACCTATATTTCCTCATTGCCTCTCACTTCTTCGACTCTTTGGTCGATCAAACATCTCATCATCAAGTGGTAAGTGGAGGTGATTGCCCTCATTTGATTAAGTATTGACCAACCAATGATGGCATTGTAGGTAAATGTTGTGAATACCATTTCGAAAGATATTTTGGTTTTACGACAAGAACGAAATATTTCGGTATCAGTATGCATCGTTGCATCATTTCAGAATTACAGTTTCTTTATAATCAATTTCATTTCCCATCATTTTTTCCTTTTACAACTATCCCATCTCTTTTAATTATGTTTTATATTTTACTAATTTTTAGATTATCAAGGAGATGTACCTAATAAAATTGGGTCTCTTATTCTATAAATTAATGTACCAAATTGCAATTAGAAAAGGTGCCAAATTTCAAAATTCACAAAGTTAAACTTAAGCCCCTCAATAATATTGAATGTTTCTCACATAAAATTGACTTCCAAAAAAAAAAAAGAAAAAGATTAAAATGCATTGTACACTCACTAAGTTTGGCCAATTTGGATTTTGCCCCCTAATGTTCGAAAATTTGGATCAACTAGTTTGAGGTTTAGTTAGGTTTTGATATTGGCCCTTCAGTTAATATTTGTAATGATGTGGCCGTTAAATGTTAGTTCAGCCTGTCACATGTGCTAAGTGGTAAATCAAATCATGCCATGTGAAAATTTAATTAGAAAATTTTTAAAAATTCTCTTAAATATTAAAATTACATAAATTTTTTTTTTTTTTTTTCCAATTTGTTTTCGTTTTCTCACTACCAAAAAAAAAATTGACTTTTATCGAGGGGCACAACCCTCAAAATAAGTAATAAAAACCTTCAAAAACCATTGTTTCAACGGTCAATATGACCCTCGAAAAAAGTATTTTAAAAAGTGTTGGATTCCACTTAGGGATGGCAACGGGGCGGATCGGGACCGGATCATGGGTGCCCGACCCCGCCCCGCACTATGGGTAGGTAGCCCCGAAACCGCCCCGCCCTGCATGTCGGGGCAACATGCCCCGCCCCGTACTCGCCCCGAGGAGCCCCGCCCCGCCCCGAGACAGACTAACCCGTCACTAAATAGGAGAAAAAACAAATTCCAGACTTCGTGAGAGGCTGTCGGCATGAGAGAGAGAGAGAGAGAGATGGCGGCGGCATGAGGCCGTGAGGTGGCTGGCGGTGTGAGATCAGCAGATCGGCATGGTGGCTGGCGGCGTGAGATCAGCAGATCGGTATGGTGGCTGGCAGCGTGAGATCGGCATGGTGGCTAGCGGCATAAGATCGGCAATGGTGGCTGGCATGGTGGCTGGCGGCAACTTGAGGGAGTGAGTGGTGGCTGGAGAAGTGAAAGTGAGGAAAGAGAGAGAGAGTGGTGGCTGGAGAAGTGAAGAAAATGTTGGAAAAAATAAACCCTAATGGCATTTTTGTGAATATAGGCGGGTCGGGTCGGGTTAGTTAATATCCGTACCCGCCCCGCCACCTCAACGGGGCGGGTAAAACCCGCGCGGGTCGGGGCGGGTCGATGCGGGTCGGGTCGGGGCGGTTCAGAATTGCCATCCCTAATTCCACATATTACTTGTATCAAGGGTCATAACCCTCGAAATACGTTTTTTTTTTTTTTAAAGAATCTTTATTTCTTACCATATCTCATATCAATAACATACTTCAAATCAAATCATAAAATAAAATAGTGGTGATTTATCGATAACCATTGCTTGTAGTATAGATAAAATAAAATCTGAATTTAATAAAGGGAATGTACCGAGATTTATAAATACACAAAAGGCATGCAACACAACACCAACAACAACAAACAAACAAAAAACTTAGCTGAGAAGTAAACTAAATTGGCTAAGGAAGAAAGGCCCATCATCAAATTTATATTTATGAAAAGCTTTCTCTAGCTAGGTGGTCAAAAATAGGACCTAATGATATTTAAACTTTTTAGTGAGCCCACCATCTATACAAAATGTTGTCAACTCAAGATGCAATTTTTATGAATTTGACTAGCAGTCGAAAGAAGGATGATTCAGTCCTTTTTTCATGCTTCTTTCCAGGGTTAAATTAATGACCGTTGAAATAGGACTCAAAGTTTTATTAATAACCTATTTCGAGGGTTATATTAATGAACGTTGAAATAGGTGTAGTATATATATGAGATGCTTTTTCATGCTTATTTCGAGGGGTTTTAATGAACCCTCGAAATAAATGAGTCGAAATAAACCAAATTTTTTATAGTGTCTTTTTTTTTTTTTTTTTCCTTATATTTAATTTTTTTTCCTTTTTCTTTTTCTTCAACTTTCTACTGATTGAATGAAGTGCTAGTAACAAAGCAGAATTTTCTTTTTCCTATCTAATTTTCTTGGAAAATCAAAAAATGTCTACGAAAAAAAAAAAAAGCACTAAAAAATTACTTTACATCTCTTTGATCAATTTCGAGCACAGTCACATCAAAATTCAAACACCCTTCTTAGCCCCTATCAGACACATACTTGCTAAAGCAAATAAAACCACGGTTATCGATGACCTAACCAATTCGCTACATGCTCTAAGAGCAATGCCTCGTCTTTGTCCTTGTCGACATTGCCATAGTGACTGTCGTATTCACCCTACCACCTTCCTCCTCCTCATCCCATCTCGACTACAGACACCTCACAATCCATGACACTTATTTCAACCAGGACACAACATGGTTAGGATCTTCAATCTGCCTCAAGTAGCCCACAATTTGTCTCAATTAGCCAAGATCCTCTTTGGGATGTTCGATCTGAAGAGATGAGCGAGAGAGAGAGAGAGGCCCAGATCCTTTTGGGATCTCTGATCTGAAGAGGATAGACATAGAGGTCTAGATCCCTTTGGGATCTTCGATCTGAGGAGATTAGAGAGAGAGAGAGAGAGAGATGAAGGGTTTTTTTAATGTTAGGAATGGTTTTATTATAATTTTTAAAATTTTCATAAAATAGTTTAATTTTTTAAAATTATTTAATTGATGTGGCATTATTAATTGACATGGCATATCCACATAAACTAATTGGCCCAAGTAACACACATGGCAGGCAAAGTTGGCACTTAACAGCATGTAATGACGGTTTTTAGAGATAAGGGCCAATATCAAAATGAAGCCAAACCTTAAAGGAGCTTATTCAAATTTTCAAACATGAGTAGGCGTAATCCAAATTGGCAAAACTTAAAAGCGCATAATGTACTCTTTTTTTTATGATAGCTAATAATTGCTAACTAGCATGATACTAATAGTTTCTGTGTGCTAGAAATTTGGAACAGCTACCCTATTATCAAAATAAAATTGGAACAAAAAATAATAATAATAATAATAATAATAGAATGTAAAAATATATCATTAGTGAAATTTTAAGACTGGAAATTTACTAATAAAACAAGTATATGATTTTGTTAAAGGGTAAAACTTAAGTACAGTTCCTTAGGTCAAGTACATTAGGTTCCTAGTTGAATTCAAATACATTGAATTTAAATATTCTTGGAAAAGATAACTTTGTTTATGTTTCATTGGCTAATGCAACCATGTGTTTGAATTTAATTGGGGAACCTAATGTACTTGACCTAAGGAACTGTACCTAAATTATACCCTTTATTAAAAATTCAACTTCTTTGAGATCATTTCAAGGTGCAGATCATTTTCACTAGATATATTCACCAAATTCTCAAATCACTATATAAGCACTATAATTTCAAGGCATGCATCAATGATAACCAACAAATTAGAATGTGAGTTTACAAATCCTTAAAGAGAAACTTAATTAGAGTTTTTGACCTTGAAAAACAACAAGAGCACTACTTTCTTTTACTATTGACGGGTAAATCTACAATATCACATCTTTTTTTTTTGTGGGTACGGTATATCTAATAGAAAAAATCTCACATTAAGGTACCAATATCACACATGATAGTAATTACTTCACATATAATAATATCTATCATCACATTACTTGGTACCCTAAATTTTTATTTAATTATTTAAATTTAATATATATATATAATTAAATAGTACAAACATTACATTAGATAGTACCAACATCACATATGATGGTACCTATATCAAATTTGATGGTAACAATTGAGTGGGTACCATATCCACAAAAAGAGTGTAAGTATTGTAGAATGACCATGATTGACTAAAGCTTTATATGGATAACGTGTTGATAAAAAAATAGAAAATTACAACACATGATAGTATATGAAATCATTCTTAGAACCCTATATCATTTGTCTATTTACCACTTAATTATGTTATGTGAACTAGCATAGTCATTTATATGTAATTATGTAAATGTTGGTTTATTGCGGCTATTTTATAGTTGGGCCCATAATGGGATGGGTCAATTTTTAAACACAATAGGAAGCCCCTACTCCAACCGAGCTACTCTAGATGTGGCAGTTGGCCCATTAGGTTGTCATTCACTAATGGGGATTGGAGTTAGAGAATAGTATTTCCTCTCCACACACTCTCTTTTCTATTGGAAGCCACTACCAAATTCAAGGATCTAAAAGCTCTAATGAAGAGTTCATCATCAAGTAATAGAGGTCTGTTGTCAACCCAACTTTTACATGCACAGACGCTGAAATGAGCTTATGCATAGAATTTATTTCTAACAATGTATCCTTGTTGTATATGTACATTCCATATTCCTAAAACCTTGTTTTACAAGGATAGAATCATAACAAGAGGATACTAAAAAGGTAATGAGTTAAACCATTCTTTCTTTCTTTCTTTCTTTTTTTTCTTTTTTTTTTTTGTTCGGCTTTGGGCATACTCCCTAATAGTCACTAATTCGAGTCTCTTTAAGCCACCTACTTAAGGCAAAACTTTGCACTTATCGCGATACACGTGGCAAGTAGAGTGTTACGTATTTCTTGGAGATTAGTCGAGGTGCGCGTAAGCTGATCTGAACACCCAAAGTCATAAAAAATTAAAATTAAAATTAAACCATTCATATATATATATATATATATATATAAACCACTCTAGGCGATCTTTACATAAATGAAAGGGGAAACCCAAGAAGTGAAAATTCAAGTGGTGGAGACCCAAGTAATAGAAACTCAAGTAGTGGTCATTTACTAATGCACGAAATTTATATCATTCTTGAATAGTTAATTTTTTCTTTTTTTCTGTTTTTCATGCTTTAGTCCCAAAATATTAAATTTTAGTTGCATCCCTGAAAATTTTACTTTGGTGCCCGAACAATCGCTCTTAGAAAATATGCTTTATCCTAGAAGCCCTTAGAAACAGGGAATAAAGGTTAAAGACGATAAAATTTGCTGGAAAGAGTTGGAATCTGTACCTTGTAAGTTTCGTAGAATGAGAGTTGAAGACGTATCTTTTATTTGAGTGATGATATCAAGTGGGCCACATGGATCACATGGCCGAAGAGACCAATCTTTTGTTGTTATTTGATGGGCTTTTTGAGGAAGTTTCTTTGAAGTGTGCAAAGCTTAAGATTCGAAGCAATGAAAGCAAGGAAAGCAACCTTTCTAGTTTGGCAGTTAAAAGCAGCTAATACATAGGAAATGTACGTTTCATGTACGATTATACGTAAAAGTATTAAATCAAGGAACAAGTCACTCAAGCGTCTCAGACAAAAACTTATGATTGTAGTTTAGTGGAATTTTCTCATTACTTTTCACATAATAATACAAATATTATTACTGTAGTTGGGCCATTAATTAATACTACAATTTTCGGCAGCTTATATTAAACAATTGCCTTTGTTAGCATAGTAGAGATGACCGTCTTTCACATATATAATTAACCGTATAATTTTACATGCCAGCTAAACGAAATTTATATAGAGGGTAAAATGGTAACGAAGATAAAATCGAATATTACCAATTTACATTAGTCAATTTATAGGAGAGCTAAGTCCACGTTATTTTGAAGAGTATAGAAGGTTAATGTATAATTCGAAACCTCAGAAAAGATCAGTGCACTTATCCTAAACCTAAGGGAGATTGGTGCAATTTTCATTAAATAATTTTAGTACAAACAGAAAACAGAAATACAATTTCCAGTAAATTGATTTTTGTTAGGTTAGCAAATTGCTGCGGCGTGTCCGACATGAAGCTAAATGGGTGGAACCGTATGTTGCTACCTTTGCCATCACGGGTCTGATTCAAACTTTACGTAGTCAAGTTGGATTGTGCAATAGAGTTAATAGGTCAATATTTATGCAATGAATGGTCCCAGTCGGATCTCAAATCTCAATTATGTGAATTTTGTAATATAACTTTTGGTTGCCTATAAGTGAAGAAAGGCAACTATCGCAATTTTTTTTTATGCTTACATTTATCCTCTTATGGTTTGATCTAGACAAGTTGACAAAATTGAACCTTTAAAATGAATAAATGGGCTCAAAATCTCAATTGCAGAAGTAATGTGACCTCTGGAAGGCACACGCATCCTTGAAGAATAACTGGGTCAACTATGAAATCTATAATTACTTTTGAATTTCTCTACTCTTGTTCTAGAAAGCCTTTTCATTGGATATTAGGTTACTTGTTGCTCTGAATTTATATATAAACACATTTTCTGTGTGCAGATTTTTAATATATATTTATATATTTTTCTTTCATTTTTTGAAGTCGTATATATCATTATTAGTTGCTTGCAATATTGAGTGTTTTAATCTTCTAGTATCTCGACTTATAAAAGTTTAATTATCTTAAATCCATTAGTTGCTTGCAATATTGATCTATTTTTCTAGCAAACCAAGAAATCAAATCTTGAGTTTAATCTTCTAGTTTATTGGTGTGAAAATATCAAATAACCATACACAAATATCACATTATTTATTGTTATTTCCGTATTATTGATACGGAAATATCGATAAATGGTGCGAAAATAACACCGGCCAAATTTAATTATCTTAAATCCCCACCCCACAAAAACAAAAAAAGGGAATATCCGTATAAAAATCATACTCAGTCAGAAGAGGGCAACACTTTAAACATGGCAAATGATGATTAAGAAAAAAGGGCAGGACACATTCATGATTGACATAAAAGACCGAGTACTATTTCATCTACAACATCGATTTCCCTTTCACTTACTTGCAACCCTTTTGAGCTTATAATTAACTAATTAAGTAAAAAAAAATAGCTAATTCTGTTCTTGGTTCCCATAATTATATTGCAAAAGACAACCTAGATTTTTAATCATTCTAATATTTAAAGGGCAAAGAGTGCAGTCCTTCCTTTTTTTTTTCTTTCTTTTTTTTTTTCTAAAATATAGTCAATATTCTCCTAAGAGATCCTCCATCTTTTTCCTGGCCAAAGACAACAAAAATTATCTTCTATTTGTCTCGCATGATATGATATTCACAGGTAAGATTTTCTTTTACTTCTAAGAATAACTTTGGTTGAATTATACATTTAGTACATTCGTCACCTGTCAAAAATTTCCTCGTGTTTCAAAAATGATGATCACAATTTTTTCATCCAACAAGTAATGATATAAACTTTTTTAACACAAACTTAAAAGTAAAAAAACTAAAATGAACCATTTCAAATGATAGAAATTATTTTATAAGGAATGTTGAGGATTACATTTTCATTGTTTTCTACAAATTTAAACACTGAAACACGAGTAAAACCTCACTCTCTCCACAAATGTGAAAATGCTAGATGTGAAATCCAATCTCATGGTATTTAATTAGATGCTTCAAATGAAGGCAACCCCAAAAGGTTAACTAAACATTTAGAAAACACAAAGTCCCATAAAATAAAAAAAGAGTGAGGAGGGCAGAGGAAGGAAACCGAATCCAGGCTCAAAAGTAAACCAAAGTGACATTATTACATGAAACAAAAGGCTTTGTAGATCATAAGAAGCACGAAGACATTTTCTACTGAACAACATATTTTACTCAAAACACAATAATTGCAGCCTTTGACGTTTCTCTCTTACTCCTTAAAACCCTCTTCAACACCCACACGCAAACTCCTTTGACCCCAACAAAAGAAAAGAAAGAAAGAGAAAGGAAAGGAAAAAAAAAATCATAGCCGCAATTTGGCCTACGAAAGCAAACTTTTCTTTCCATACTATATTTCAAAACAAGTGGGTTGATCGCGATTGCTTGTGGGAATCTCATCCTTTAATTCTTTTTTTTATTTTCTTTTTTCTTTTTCTTTTCTTTTCCAATTTAGTCCTCAGAATATTTAATAATAGTTGTGGAAAAAAGAGTTTCCCTTCTCCCTACGGAATCAGGCTTCTTCAATTGTCAATGTTTGAGGCTCCAGTTTAACTAAAATCTCAACCGTCCCACGTTACTCCCACTTCAATTTTTATGATTCCATAACCATCCCTTATATTTTTGCAGTACAACAATAATGCCATTGGCCTTCTTAATAGTTAATTCTAGGTCTTTTTATTTTTTTATAATGGAATAAATATCTTATTTATTTATTAGTTTTGGGTGCATGAGAGTGCATCTATGACATGGGATCCAATAACTCAAAATTTGTTTATTATATATATTGAGTGCTCGATGGTTTTAATCAATCCTGTACTACCCTTTCAACTAAATCATTGGAAGGTTCTAATGACTAATATAACCTTATTTGAGTTTATTTTATATTTTGAAGCTTGAACAACTAGTGAAATGGTCTAAAGAATAAACAATATATATGAGTGTGAACAAAACAATAAAAAATAGATAAAACTATGATAGATATAAAACCAACTTAACTTTATCAAAGTATTAGTGATCTGGAAGTATTGTATACTAGACAATGGAATTATAGGTTCGATTTTCATATAAATTTCCAAAATATAAAGTAAAATACGATTAACACCCCTCCAATGATCAAGTTATTTATTGATTCCAAACATAAATTTTAACCACAGTTATCAATCACCAAATCTAAAAGCAAATAAAATCACCATACATAATTTGGTTTAGGTAGCGACATAACAATGAAGAATCTATTCAAAGGAAAACCCACTCTAGGGGATCCCAATCTCATATGTAATTCACTAAAAAAAAAAATTATAATAGTCTACACTAATTACAAAATCTTCGCAGTCCTAAACTCTCTATGTAACCTTAGCAAACGTCTCGTTTACCTTCCCACAAAATATCCTCCAAACTTTAGAATATTTTTTATAGAATCTCTTCCATGAACAAACTCGTCTACAACAACTTGAAACTTGAGGTGCTCCAAAAAACTCTTTAGAAGTATTTTACCAGTGAACTTATTGTCAAAGGTTTTCTGTGATTTGAAATAACAACATTGACAATATTTTAATCTCGTAATTAAGGCTCAAAGCAAGGAACTACCAAAGAGAAACTCAGAAAAGTATCTCATAAGGAGAAGCACACTAGGTAGAGGAATTTAGAACTCTTTAGGCTCAAAGAGGTTTGGCTCGTAGATCTACTCTTGTATGGCAACCTCTTACTCTCTCTATGTAGCAAGGGTTGGTTTATATAGAGAAAAATAGGTTAAACAAGCGACACAACAGAGTCAGTTAATGTTCACGCAATTTTCAATCGAGCGAACGTCTCACAAACTTTTTGTTTAAGTTTCAGTCAAGTGAAGATCAAGCAAGGGTTTCTATCAGACGTTCATTGGAGCGACAATGATTCCGCACCAACGAGTCTTCTAAAAATTGAATTTTTCAATATGCTTCTTGATTCGACAAAATACAAACCAAGCTTAAATAAAATACAATCCTTACAACACTTTGCTTTAACACAGAAATTTAACCAACAATCTAAAACCTAACAATTTCATCTCTCAACTTCCATTTGTATACTGTTTAATGATCGCAATCTTACATGGATTAACAAATGTTGTTTATATTAAATTAGCAGTGTAAAATGTCGAGTCATAACTTCAAAATTTATCTGAATGTTGAGCTTTGATGTTTTCTTTTCTTTGAATTTTCTAAATTTCTTAGAACGATACCAATTTCGGAAACAACCTCCACTCTAATTTTATATTTTGATATCGCATACTGTGTAATCAATTATCATTGTAGAAATGACTCTTAAAATGATAAGTATTGGAATATACTATATTTTATTAGAAATGTTGATTCAAGCCAATTATTAAAATCATTCGAGGCCCCTCATGATACTTTCTATATTTAAAGAATGCTTGAATAACTCAACATTAAGGACTTCCTGGACTTTCAAACAATAGAAAAAGCTATTAGAAAGTTTGAAGTAACAAAAATTTTATTTTTTGTTGTGGTCATGACCTTACAAGTTACAACAAGTACTCATCAATTCATCATCGATCGGTATTGAAAGCTACATGAAGTTTCTTTAAGCAATTAACTCTTTTAAAAGAAACAAAAACTTTTTCGACCATGAACATTTAGAAACAAAAACTTTCACATGCCTACGTATTATATGCTTCCTCATCAAACCAAAAACAAAAAGGTTTTGCCAAATGAAGTTGTGAAAATTTTGTTTTATATATAATTCTATACTTACAAGTTACAACATTGAAGAGGGGTTTGAATCCTAATTTTTCTTGTAAAAGAAAACAGGTAATGTCACAGAATTACAAAACTTTTAACGAAATTCTAAGATTTTTATAAAGCACGTAGTCATTGAGTTTATTGGTGCGGTTTCGAGATTCATCTTTTGTTTAAAAAAATCGATAAATCTTAATAAGACAAGGACTATCATTTTCTAACAATTCAACTTTTCAATCTAATATAAGCTAAACATTTTATTAATTTAGGGTGAGCAACGAAAACATCTATTTAGTTCCTACAAAACATCCTAAACCTCCCCCACTTCCTAATAAAATAGAATAATTATGAGTTACCGTAAATGTCGATCAATTCGTTTTCGCAAAAGGATACACCGATTCCCGTTTTCTTATTAGGCACGAAATTTATGCACACAATCTATTAGCATTAGCATGTTGTTTGTCCTAAGTTGAAACTTGACCAAAATGGCCTGAAAACTTATTAAGGTTGACATTTGTACTAAGTCAATCTTTGGCACATGTGGTTTTATCAATATTGGGTTTTGTTTACAAATTTTTGAGTAATGCCCTAGCTGCGTATTAGGAAAAATTATTATCAAATGTGCCGTCCCAATGAGAATTCCCGTAAAACCTATTTTTCAAATAAGAAACAAGTAAATAAATAATGATCTTTGAGAATTAAAAAGTCTCTCCATGGACATTTAAAATTTTACATCTCTAAATATAAGGATATGGATCTTTTCACCCATTGTTAATTAGTTTAGGGTTGGATATTTCATCTTTAATATGATATCAAAGTAAGTTATGTCTTCTACGTCACCCAATATAGTCGATACACGTATTTGACTAGTAACGTCACACGTGAGGGGATGTGTTGAGAATCAAAAGCCTTACATTAGATATTTAAAAGATCGCACTCTGCATATAAAACAATGAGCATCTCCACTCATTTCCAATTAGTTTTGGGTTAAGTGCTTCATCTTTAATAATGACACAAAAAAAAAAAAAAAAAAACACTGTTATAGACTTGGACGAGCCGTTTTCTTAGATGTTATATTTTAGGGAAAATTAGTCACTACTCCTAGAGTACTAAGGTAGTACTCTCTCTTCTCACATTTTTTTTTTTATAGTTACGATAACATTTGAACTTATAGCGTCCGCTCCATAATGATTGAACCCAAGTCTCTTGCTCAAGAACAAAAGACTTTACCAATTGAGCTAAGTGGAACCCGTGTATTCTCTTCTATCAAAAGAATAACAATAATGCTATAAGCACAACATTTTTCACAACATTGACTAAGTTGTGAGCTATAAATGATAAACAATAAAGTAGTGTAAGTGGTGAATCCATGTGAAAACCAATAACAACTTAACACCTAAATAATATTGTGAAGATATTGTACATGTAATATTAAGTAGATTAAGTTTTTCAATTAAAATTCAACAAAAAATTATATTGACCAATAAATAACACAGTTGAATTTAGTTATTTTTTGGAAAGATAATATTGTTTTCATTATATTGTATAGATCAATATAACTAATCTAAGATACAATAAGAATTGCACATAAATTTTAATCATTAGAGTTGATGTGGAAAGGCTAGATTTGTCTTTTCACAGTATGAGATTCTTTAGACGATTTATCCTAAATTTTCCATCTGATCCAAAACTGTGAGACAACAAGATTGAGGAAATCTTGAAATGGGGCATCAATTGAAGGTGGCATTTTTGTCAGTTACCCTAAATCCGACGTGGGTGGCCGTCGTTTTGGGGGCAGGTAGGCCCCTAGCCTTTATTTCCCTACCCACCCCCCCCCCCCACGAGGCCACAATAACTTCTTAATGACCAAACTACCCCTTCCCTAAATCAACCAAAAAATTTCTTTTTCCATCCCATAAAAGATAAGATGCAGTATTTAATTTTTGTAAAAGAGATGCCATGAGCACTCTAATTTTGTCAATGTCAACGACCCCTCCGTCTCCCTCGCAATAAGCATCTTCTTCATCGTTTTTACGAAATAACTAGTTAATTAAACACGCTTTCTCATGCGTGTACCCTATAATTTCATCATATTAATATTAATACCATTACATAAAAATTAATAGAAAAGGCAAAAAAAATATTATGAATAAGAATATGAGAATATTGATCTTTATTAATATAAATACTAAAAAATGGATTGTAATAATTATGTTATCGTATACGAAAAACAATTAATAAGTGTTTTATATTTTTAATTATAAAAAAAAAAATTCATAATAAGTGTTCTTTAATAAAAAAATTTAATAAATGTTATTTTGGGGAAACTAGACTCGCTACACCCTATTTTGAAGAAATGACACTCTGCTCCTAAATTTGCAAAATTTAATAAGTGTTTTATATTTTTAATTAAAAAAAAAATTCATAATAGTTTTTTTAGGGTAAATTACACTAACACTCTTTTTTTTGGGAAACTAGACTCGTTACACCCTATTTTGAGAAATGACACTACGCTCTTAAATTTGTAAAATAATTAACATTCCGCCCCCTTTTCCCCATTTTTAAAGAAATATTCCTCACTTAAACTTAAAATAATTAGATTATAATTTTTCTTTTTAACTATGGTTAGTTAAGCATTGGTTAAAAAAATTAATAAAAAATAAACAAAAAAAAGGAGGCGGAGTGTTAATTATTTTGCAAATTTTGAAGCGAAATGTCATTTCCCTAAAATAAAGTATAGCGAGTCTAATTACTCTAAAAAAAAAGAGTATCGGTGTAATTTACTTTTTTTATGTTAAACAATAATTATAAATATATATATATATATATATGTATATACATGTATTATACAATATAGTATGCATTTAATACGTATTTCTTATCTTTTACAAAATGTTGAGACAAAGAAATGAAGCCAAAGTCCAATTTGTCTTATCGTGTCAATAAGTATCATGTCGTTAATTCAACTAATAAAGTTTTTTGTCGTTGAAAAATGGACATGTATTTGAATTTCACCGACACTAAAAATTAGTGTCTTATCTTAATAGTAAAAATAATTATCATAAAACAAATATCATAAATTCAAATGTTATTCTAAATAAAATAAAATCTGAGCGGTCTTAAAGTAAAAACAGTTTGTATAAAATAATGTTTAAATCAAGGAAATAATTAGCCCTGGTACCTTAGTACTTGGCCTTGGGTGCTTGCAAGAAGTTTAGTACGGTTTAGTCCAAATAGGACCGCAGGCATTTATATATGTTCCGTACTTACTTCCACTTTACCATCAAAGCGTTGGAGGGTACGTTTGTACTTTTGCAATGCAAATCAATTTATCAAAGCGTTGGTGACCTCCAGCTGTCATCATGACATAAGCTGACTTCACTCTTACGAGGCTGCCACCTCGCAAGTCTTTTAACTAAATGACCGTAACACCCATAACTTTGTCCAAAATACATCCCTCATCCTTGACAATGCCAAGTTGCCCCCACCACCATCCTTAAATGGTTAAATCTCTTAAAGCTAATATAGAAGGAAGGGTATTATGGTCATTAGACTAAACTTCTGAGACTTTTTCTTCACCTATCTCTTTCTCTTATTTTTTTTTTGGTATGAAATTTTTTATAATTCATTTCTCAAGTTTCCAGCTTGAAGTCACAGCTTCGGTTATTCCACAAAGGTCGAATGCCACTAGGCTTAGTTTTTTAGATGCATTCGGTTTCGTTTAAATAAAAAACTTTAACCCTTTCGTGGAGGCTCAAAATAAAACTCTTATACGTTTGTTAAAAATTAAAATAGCGTTCGTCAAAGGAAAGTAGTTTGAGTCTAGTTTACGCAAAACGTGTCGTCGTATTCTATTCCTCTTACTTAAACTTAAACACCCGATACTATAAAAGAAACCATACTTAACATCTTAAACACCCCACTCTTTCTCTCTACCTTTTCCTTTCTTTGTGGCTTTGTACCCCTTTTTATTGTTCTTGTTTATTCTTGTCCTTGTTAATGACCTTTGTTATTAATATTATTCCCTCACACTTTAAATGGGCTATAAGAAGTCAGCTTGAGTTGCTTGCTTCAATTGTAGCTCAACTGGGGTTGAGTTAAAATTCAGGGATTAAAAGGCTACCAAGTTTGTTTTGAAGGTTGAGTTTGTAGTTTGGGGGGACTTTTTTTTTCCTTCTTTTTTTTTTTCTCTTGTAAGACATGGAGAAGCTTAACTTTGTTAAGAATGGTGTACTAAGATTGCCTCCTGGATTTCGATTCCACCCTACTGATGAAGAGCTTGTTGTTCAGTACTTGAAGCGGAAGGTGCTTTCGTGCCCTTTACCTGCCTCAATCATTCCTGAAGTTGATGTTTGCAAGTTTGATCCTTGGGATTTGCCAGGTTGGTTAACATACTTATACAAGTTAATTTTGGAACTCGATTTTTTTTTTCTTTTTTTTCTGTTTTTGGCAATTGTAAACCTACAGCTATGTAAAAATTTCAAAAGTTGAATCCAATACTGAAGATATTGAAGTGGGTTCTCAATATGTAACCAAACTACAATGCCATATGGCTAGAAAACCAGAAAATAAATTTATTGTAACATCTTGAGTAATAGTATGCTTCCATGAAACATGTCTTTGAGCTAAAGTGAAGATCTTTTATCAGAATTTGAAGACAAATAAAAAGGCCAACCAAAAATAAGTTAAATTTTGAAGACAAGAAGTTGTTTTGATACATGGGGTTTGTGGGTTCAGGTGATTTGGAGCAAGAGAGGTACTATTTCAGCACTAGGGAAGCCAAGTATCCCAATGGGAACCGATCTAACAGAGCCACAGGTTCTGGTTACTGGAAGGCCACTGGAATTGACAAGCAAATTGTTACTTCAAAGGGCAACCAAGTTGTGGGGATGAAGAAAACTCTTGTTTTTTATAGAGGAAAGCCCCCACATGGTTCTAGGACTGATTGGATCATGCATGAATATCGCTTTGTTAGTGCTGAAACCACACCTTCCAATGCCCAACAAAACAAGGCCTCAACTGGGGTGAGTTTTCACTCTTCACCACAATTATTTATTATAATTGTATCATTAACACCAAAATCTATACAAATTGCAACAAACCCATTTCAAAAACAATTCTTTGAATTATGATATATAAACTACCAGCATTGGTACTGTCAATTAAGCTCAATTTGTTAATAAATGTAACAATTTTATTTCCATGTCTTGCAGAGCTCTGTGGTTCCAATGGACAACTGGGTTCTCTGCCGCATATTTTTGAAGAAAAGAAGTGGTAAAAGTGAGGATGACAACAACGTACAAACCGGCAACGAAAACACTTTCATGAAACCCAGGAATGCTAAGCCTGTTTTCTATGACTTTATGACAAAAGACAGGACTGATTTGAATGTTGCCCCTGCTTCCTCTTCTTCAGGTTCAAGTGGAGTCACCGAGGTCTCTACAAATGAATTAGATGATCACGAAGAAAGCAGTAGTTGCAATAGTTTCCCCTACTTCAGAAGAAAACCATAACAAGTTATAATCTTCTTAGTAGTTGTTTGTAACAGTACTAGTTGGGCATGCATCAGATTCCTAATCAGAATAACAATCTAAGAAATCCAATCTTTCATCATCAAGTTTCTGTGTCCGTTATCAGAAAAGAAATTAAGAAACCGGCATCAAATTGTCATTAGCAATATCGAGAGCAAAGGATGTTAACATATGGTACTATGTACTCAAATCCCAAATTCTCAAAATTATGGTATCAATTAGTTGTATTTGCATTTGAATATGTTTCTTCAAATACATTAGGAAAAGTTTGACGCACCCTGCAAAAGCATTTCTTTATCAAAAGGCAAATGATTTTTAAGTAATTGAAAGAGAGTCAGAGAGGGAAAAAGAAAAAGAAAAAGAAAGATGGGGAAAGAGGGAGGAAAGAGAGGGAAAGAGAGGGCATATATGTGTATCTGATATGAACTTTGTATAAAGGAAACCAATTTTTTGGGGAGCACAAGAATAATATAAGAACAAGATCTACGCAATAGGCAAGATCAGCATCGCACGTGGTTCCATTCTCTTCTCCCTTTAGGGAAAGGCAAAAAACTCAAGAGAACCAATTCCTTAACCTTGTGTCCAAATGGAGAGAATCTCTCTCCAAAGTTTCAAAGCCATCTCCAAAGTCCAAATCATAGCCTTCATAAATACTCCAATCTATATCATTGGAAAAATGGCCGAATCCTGTTCAAAGAAACAGACATCCTCAATAGTACATATTCCTAACATGCATAAATACTCCAACCTAGATCATTGAAAAATGTACTAACTGACCAATTCTTGTTCAAAGAAACAGACATACTCAAAGTATTTTCAAACAACATTTGTTTCAGATGTTTTCATCTTATACCAGTACAAGGAAGTTGCAGGGTAGGTACGTATATCACTATAATATATATTGCTGCTGTAAGGAAACAGGGTTAACTAAAATTTGAACCTACAGCTACAAGACCAGTAGGTGAAAGTAGAGAGGTTAGAAATTCAAGGATTCTTGTGAAGGGACGGCAGCATTTGAAAATGAGATGAGGGTCCCCTAGCTTTGAAAACTGATCCAATGGCATTAGGTTCTTAAAAGTATATGATTTCTTGCACCGAATTGTAAGTTTGCGTAAGACAATACTAAATAATTCAAGAGTTATAGTGTTGCTTCAGGGAATTATTGGAATGGGATCGTAGATGGCTCTTAAAGACTGAAAACTCTAAGGTTACACTTAAATTCATAACCTGCTGAAGTGGCAAGCCAAGTTGTGATTGGTGGAAAAAATCACAAAATCAAGACAATATCAACGGTAGACCCTATAATAGTGACATTAAACCAATCACAACCTGTCACTTCAGAATGTTATGGAAATAAGTGTGTATTTGGATGTGTCAAGTTGTTTTAATATTCTTGATAAAGTAAAAAAATAGACCCATTTGGACACACCTAAATTCACAACCTGCTGAAGTGACAATACAAGTTGTGATTGATGGAAAAAAAAAAAAAAAATCACTAAATCAAGACAATATCATTGGTGGACCCTATGATAGTGACACTTAACCAATCACAATCTGTCACTTCAACATGTTGTTGAAATAAGTGTGTATTTGAATGTGTCCATAATCGAGTTGTTTTAAGATTCTTGGTAAAGAAAAAAAAGTAGACCCATTTCTCCTATGATATTCCTCATTGAATTTGTTACTTGCTAGACAATATATAGCCAATATCTAGAAAGACAGAGAGATTCTCCATCTTCCAACTAGGCTGCAACTTTGACCTGAAATGAATTAAAGTGTAAAATACTCACCACTAAATTAATGTATAATACATTAGTAATACCTCTAATATTTCTTAATGTAAAAAAGTTAACTTCGGTTCATATTGTCGTGGACGTGTCATACATGCATGGGCCACGACCCGGTTGTAGGTGACTTACCCAATCATCAATATATAATTAAAGCTGAAAATACAACTTAATTATCAAAATGATGATAATTATCTGATACTAATTAAGCAGTTCCAAAATTTATTTTATTTTAAAGGATCTGTTAACTCAGGAAATTTATAAAATATTGAAAAACAAAACCTGTAAGTTAGGTTGTCCCCGCACTCAAACAAGGATGATATCATATGCTTAATGCTAGTGCCAAATAAAGCGTATATGTGAGTGACAAGTGGAGTAAAGGATGGCATGTAGTAAACCTTGTATGTGAGTTTGATTTCGTATTATTGAGATTATTATGCCATAACAGGAAGAATTGGAATTAAATTACATAAGATAAGGAAAAAAATAGCCGACCAGAGTTTCTTGTGACAGTGGTTTAGAATCACCTAAGGCTGTTGGAGTTCTTCACGTCACCTTTATATATATATTTCATTTTCATGACAGTAGAAAGATGAGAGATATAGACTGAGAATTGAGGTTGTGGATTGCTGACTTGGGTTACATTTTGTCAATCACGTGGGCAGCCCGTCATGGTAGACCACACACTCACAGCTCAACTTTAGTAGGCTCACCTGATTAGGTCAATCACATAAAGAAACCCTACCGGGGTTACAAGGAAAATGATATGTGGGGTATCATCTTGCATGGGCAAATTTGACATTTTCAAAGCTTTGCCTTATAGACAGGGAATGAATTATCAAATATGTTGACCAGTTCCAAAACCAACCACTTTTAAATGCAGTTTGTTTGGACAAAATTAAGTTTAAAAAGGTTGCTTAGTATCTCTGCAACAAGGACATCTACATTTTTAAACCACATTTTGGTCTGATCAAATATGAATCTACCTGATGAAATATAAATATGGCGGGCCCTGTTTGTAATTGAAGGCTTTTAAGACTCCCCTCTACACCAACCAGAGGACGTGCTTGTCAATCTTAGTCATCCAATTCACACAGCTAAAATAAAAAAGGTATCCAAAGCCTAAGAATTTCACAAATGAGGATTATGGTCTCAATATCAAGAACTTGCACGAAATTACAACTATAAATTTGTGGGTTGCCCTGCATCAGGGCAAAATTACCTGAACCTAGTCTCAGCAATTTCTAAAACTAATACCAACTTCTCAGAAAATATAAGTTGTCTAGACAGTTCAAATAAATGATAAAATTTAAGTACCGTTCCAATAATTATTTATGTTTCATTGGTCAATACTTAAGGAACTGTAACTAAGTTTTACCCTTATATAAACGGTGGAGGGGTAGTATTTTACACAAAAATAATAAATGTAGGAGCTGACG
>BKZX01001921.1:2428815-2506431 GCA_014362285.1 Fagus crenata | reverse complement strand
ATCGGGGTAGTTTCTTGATGTAGGATCTTTTGAAATGCAAGCTTTTGTCCTGCGTCAGTTGGTAATTTTCAGATTTTCTGGAATGAGTTGTAATGAGTTGTACTAGAGGCTCATGATATTTTATGTTTTGAGTCCATTTTCTATTTGGTTTAAAAATTCTCAATTCTTGACTAAATTGCAAATTATACCCTTTAAGTTTGGTATCACTTTGATTTTGCCCCCTAACGCTTAAAAATTCAGATTTAGACCCTTAACATTATGTAGCATTTTGAAACCAACCCTTCCATCCATACCCATTGTTGATGTGGCCGTTAAGTGCCACCAAAGCTCAAAACGACATAGTTTTTTTAAGACAAAAGTATTGTTTTCGTTCCTAAACTTTGAAAAAGACAAAATTCATGTGTAAAAAATAACCTTTTCAAAGTTCAGGGACGAAAAATGAACTTTTCAAAATTCAAGGACAAAAACGGAACTTCATGCAAAGTTTAGAGACGAATACAATAGTTAAACCTTTTTTTAATCATACATCATTTCAAGCTTTATTTAATCCACATTAGCATTTTGTTTATTAATCCATCTAATGTATTTTTTTTCCCTATTCTTATTCTATTTTGTTCTGATCAGATATTTTCCTTTCGTCTCTCTCTCCCATTCACCAATGGTCGTCTGGAGCAATACATAGCCACCCACTACTTGTCCAATGGTGCACCACCACAGCCGAGCACTTGGAACACTCAGAGCGAGACGTTCAACAAGTCAAACTTGTTGTATGAATGCCTAGTTAAAGCTGAATGGGTCATGCCTGATATGTCAGAACTTGCCACTGCCGACCCCACTATCCACATTGCTTTTTGAGGTCATGCCACACTCGCATTACGTCGCAAATCATAAGCAAAGGAGGTGATAGATCTATCTGTGCCCAATCTATTAGAACTCATCGCTGCACCTACAGACCTCATTGTCCATGCCACTCTCGTAATACGTGGTGGATCAAAGGCAGAGAAGATAGATTTTAGGTTTTTTTTTTTTTACTTATTTAATTTGGGTGTTGGGTGGTTTTGGATTTTGTTTGGTGTGCGTGTGCAAGCGTGTGTTTGGTTGGTTGCCTTTGGGAAATTTTTTGGAGATTAAAACTTCGTTTAGGAGAGGGGAATTGAATGGAAAGGAATGAAATGAATAAGATATTTTAAGAATATTATTTCATTTCCCTTATTTGGAAGATTAAGGAGGGAATAGAGAGGAATAGAAATACCATTTCCTTGTTTGGAGTTTAAGTGAAGGGAATGGAATGGAACACTCATTTCTCCCTTTTCCCTCCAAACCCCAAATTTTCATTTCCCACAAAATTGGGAGAATAGGAGAAAATGAAATTTTCACCAAAATTCTCAAAATTCCCTTAACATTTTTTTTAAATCCTAGATTATATTGATTCATCACTTTCATCTTTTCACACCTTCTTGTGCTGCCGCTCTCATCTCAAACCTAGAAGGTTTTTTTTTTTTTTTTTGGATACCATCAACACAATAGCAAAGTTAACAAAAATATGTTGGCATAGGCTATATATATAGTTTTGTTTCATTTTCCATTAACATGAGTTTATTTTCATTATGTTGTGCATTGTTGTGTTCACAAAGGCTAAGGCTATATATGCTGTTGAAGCAATAGCTGCTAGTTAATATGGAGATTCAATAGTCATTTTTTTATTTTTTATTTTTAATATCTTTGGATTATATTGGAATACTGTATCCTCTCCTAAAGAATAAAAGCATAGGAACAATATCTTTTGTAGAACCGTGGCATAAAAATAAAAAATAAAAACAAAGTTTGATAAATCCACTTTTTATGCCAATTTGAATCCAGTGAACTCAATAGTTGTCTGGATCATACTACTGTATAGTAAATCTACAGCATTATTCTCACCGTGTCTAAACTAGATTAAAATGAAGGGTATAGTAATAATCTTGTTACAAAATGATTCATTTTCATTCGTTCTAATATTACTCTCAAACAAAGTTACTTACATTCCATTTCATTCTATTACTTTATTTTAAAACATCTATATAAGATTACTTAGTTTCATTCCATTCCATTCTGTTCTATTCCATTCCATTCCTTTTTATTCGTTAAACACATTCCATTCCCTTCATTTCCTTTATAATTTATTCATTCAATTCCATTACATTCCTTTCTAAACTCCCAAACGAAGCCTAAGGATGTTGGCTCTCCATTTCGATGCCAAGAAAATGGTGGAAAGAAAGATGGCTTTAATTTTTGGATTCAAGGATGTTGGCTCTCCATTTGTTGTAGTTTGAATGACGAATTCTCAGGTTTTTCCGTCTTGTTCTACCTTAGGGATTCCTAATCCCTAATCCCACACCTTAAAACTAATTCCAGTCTTGTGGGAGTGATTAAGCTTGTGCTGGGGGTTGTTTCGAGGTTGGGCAAATTCTTTCCATTTGCTGCCTAGAAAATGTTGGAAAGAAAAAGAAAACAAATATATATATATATATATATATTATCGGTAATAAAAATTTTATTAAATCAAAAAGAGTATCCCAGTACATAGGGAGTGTACAGAGAGAATTCAAAGAATAACAAGAATTAAGCAGTAGAAAAATCCACGAAATCAACTACAAAAGGAAAAGAAAATAAGCAAGATGCAGCCAGCAATTCCTTAAGAGTAGTAATCAGCGACCATTTAATTTCTAGCATATTCCTCTCCTTCCCCTCAAAACACCTAGCATTCCTCTCCCTCCAGATGCACCAGAATAAAAAATGAGGAATCGCTCACTAAAGTTCCACATTTCTGGCCTTAAGACCACTCTGCCAACAATCTAATAATTCCACAACTCCATGAGGCATAACCCACTGGATCCCAACTATGCTGAATATAGCTCTCTTGCAATCGGACAATTGAGGAGTAAATGAGCAATGGATTCACCACTCCTCTTACACATACAACACCATTCCAGCACCAAAAATCTCCTCCTCCTCAAATTATCAATAGTGAGAATGTGACCCATGGCTGCTGTCCACGCAAAAAAAGCCACCCGCGGAGGTACTTTTTCCTTCCAAATGCTCCTCCAAGGCACAATCAAACCATTTCGTGGTAATAAAGCCTTATAGTAAGATTTTACTAGGAATCCTTTCTTATTTGACTCATACCAGCACACCTTATCCAAACCATGGCCCTTAGGATGACTCAAATACAGTAAGTCCAGAAATGAATAAACTTACTCAAGTTCCCACTCCTAGACTGGTCTAGTGAAATCAAGTCCCAATGAACAGCTTCATTCCGATACTAAAGATGATCCGCCACCAAAGTGTCCTTATTCCTTGCAATACGAAACAACTCTGGATACGCCTCCTTAAGAGTGCAAGGCCGACACCACCTAGAGGTCCAAAAATTAGCCAGTGTACCATCTCCAACTTCAAAAGATAAAAACCGAGTGAAACTCCCCCATTCCTTTCAAACATTCTTCCATAAACTGACACCATAAGGCTCGGGAACTTCTCTGGTACACCAGCCTCCTTGCAGAAGGCCATACTTGGAAGCAATAACTTGCAACCAATAAGCATCCCGCTCGTAATTTAAGATTTTAGAGAATTTATATTAATTTTTTAAAGCTTTTTTAGACTACTTAATTCACATGGAATGATTCAATTGAACCAACTAGCACATATGACAAGCTTAGGTGGTAGTTGACAGCCACCTTAGGAATGGGTATGGTTAGAAGGGCCTCCCTTTTTTTTTATAACGTAGGAAACCTTTTTAAAGAAGAGCCATTTGGACTCACCTCTAGGCAGTAAAACCTACAGGCAACTGACCCCACCCTTCAGAACCAATTGTCGAGTAATCCAGGGACATTCACCCCTAACGAGCTAAGTAGTTTGTACTCATGCTCCGGATGGAAGGGCTTCTTTCAAAGCACTACATAATGTTAGGGGTCCAATCCAAAAAAATTTAACTTTAGGGTCAAAAAAATTAAATACCCCAAACTTTAAGGGTGCAATTTGCAATTTGGTCTAATTACTTTTATTTGTTATTAGGAATCCTAGTCTTTCTAGGGAAAGGTTATTTAGGAGGCCTAGTCCTCTCAGGAATAGTATTGGCATTTGAGGTATGATTGCCTTCTCCTACTTAAGTGTTATTGCTTAGGAAAACCTCAGTGTGATTGTCTAGTGTTTATCTTTATCTTTATTTATTTCTTATTTTATTCACTGTTTCAACACCAAACAGCCATCAATCAAATATTCAAGATCCCATCATTTGTATTACCTATACCTATCTACAGCTTTAAACATGAAACCCTACTCAAGAACCCTTCAAAATCTCATCAAGAAATCTAATTTATTGCTGAATTCCTAAAGATCCTACATCAAAATGAGTTCGGAAACTTTTCTGTAACAGTACAAAATACACAATAACTAGTGTAGATATTTACATTGTACAATAAAAACAACAACCAATTATTAATTATTTTGATAATCCAAGTACATGAACTATTTCTTATGATTTATAGTATAAGCTACAGCAAACCAGTTTTTGAACATCTCCAAGACTAACGGGTCCATTAATTCACAAGAATGAAATGAAATGAAATGAAGTAAGCATGTGATTTAAACAATAATAAACACTAAAACAAAAACAAAAAACCAAACAAAGGGAACCTGCCAAACGCGGAGGAGGCGCTTCTTGGCGTTGGCTTTACGAGTGGGAGTGAGCTTGATTCGCTTCCAGACTAAACCTCCCGAGTCGTGCTTCTTCACTATCTCCATCACTCGAGTCCCCCAGAACGCACCTGGCCCCATCTCTCTCTCTCTCTCCCTCTCTCCACTGGGTTTAGCTCAGTTTTACAGAATTAGAGCTTTACAACTACAATGTGGGGAAACGACACCGTTGCAGGGTTTACGTTTCCGCTCGCTTTCATCAGTGTAGAAATACCAGCTGGGCTACCCATGTTATGACGCTTCAATTGTTGGCCCATTTCATTTGGTCTTGATGCGGTTTAAGTCACTGTGTGTTTCTTTACTTGGGCCTCAACTAAGCCATCATTTCCATTAACAGGCCCATTTCAATCAAACCCATAATTCAACCCAGAATCAACCACAACATAAAATGGAAAGAAAATGACAAAACAATCCATTCATACCCATAATTCTTAATAACCCGAAGGGGTAACTCAATTGGTCTGATGTTGTTTGTGCTCTTCAATGATCACTAGTTTGAGTCCTTGAGGGTGTTTTGTGTCCACATAGGATTAATCGAGGTGCGTGTATCTATAAAACGCTGACACGGACACCTAACCTATAAAAAAAATAGATCAAAATTCAATTCAGTCCTCTAAGTTTTAACCGTTTCAATTTAGTCTTCTAAGTTTGGTTTGGTTTCAATTTAATCATCTAAGTTTTAACCATTTCAATTTAGTCTTCTATATTTGTTTTCGTTTCAATTTAGTCTTCTAAGTTTATTTTTGTTTCAAAAAATTAAAAGCAAAAACTAATAAAAATTATTTATAAAACAAAATTCGTGAAAAAATAAAAAGTTAGAGGACTTAATTGAAACGAAATCAAACTTAGAGTACTAAATTGAAATGGTCAAAACTTAGAGGACCGAATTAAATTTTAACCAAACTTAGAGGACTAAATTGAAACGGTCAAAACTTAGAGGACTTAATTGAACTTTAACTAAACCTAAAGGGTGTAATTTATAATTTAGCCAAAAAATATATATATATATATATAAACCCATAATTCCTAATGAATGCTACACTGAGTTTCTCAAAGCCTACAGTTAATGGTGGAAGCTAGTAGTGAAATACTGATATCCATGTTTTTTACCAAACTAGACTATAACCCGCGCAATGCGCGACTCTTTTTTATTGTTTTTCTATAAATATATTTCTAACAAAGCAACTTAACCAAGAAGAGGGAAGAAATAATAGCAATAATGAAAAGGAAAAAAAATAAGAAAGAAAAGAAAAGCGTATAATAGAAAATGTAAATAATTTTTTTTTTTGCGCTTAAAAATAGAAATGATTCTTCTTATATTTCATCAAATGTATTAAACTAAGGCTATAAAGATAACTACCAATAACTTTTTAGCCTAGTTGCATCAATTCCTTTCAATGGGGGTTTATATCTCGGGGTTACATTCACTTAGAAAAAAAAAAAAAAAAACTCACTTCACATCTTTTATGAATTTTAATCACTTTGGTGAACCTTAATTGTTACATACAGGGATTCCAAATATTCAGAGATTCCTTATTTCAATTTGTCACATATTTATCCCATCTATACATTTTTTTGACTTTTTTTGTTTCTCTTTTTTTTTTTTTTTTGGGTAATTTCTTGCTTGTTAATAATCACAGATCTAGAAACAATATTTGTGACCTTAGAAGTCTATCCTATAACAAATTGGTCGACGAAGATAAAAATGACAATGTCATCTTAAGTCTAATACGTATCTTAGGAAATTTTAACACAGAGAGCAAAAATGTTAAGATGTTATTCCTCTGCCCCTAAAACAAATTTACAATTGCCTTTTTTGGTTATCTCTAAATGATAGTTCATTGATGTCCTAAATTTAAGATAATTTGAATGTTGCCTCATCAATTCCAATATGAGTGATGAAATATAATTTATGCTTAACACTTCCCCCCAAAATATATATTAAACATATACTTACCATGCAATTTAGCATATCCAATTGTATAAAAATAAAAAGATCAAGTCAAACTAAATTTTATATGCAATCAAATAGTATCAGAAATTGTAAAAAAAAAAAAAAAAGCATTTTTGGTTGCATAAAATAAAGGATTACAACTTAACCAAGCAAAAATATTTTGAATGTAAAATATACATACGTCGTAAAATTATATTCTAAACGATTTGTGGATCTCGGGAATTGAACTTACACCCTCACAGAAGGGTGAGAATTTTTGGGGAGAAAAATGACCACTGGGCCAAATGTCCAAGTTGTAATTTAAATGCATATTTGAAATAACATGTTATAACTATTGAGTTTAAGGATTAAAATAAATGGGTTAAAAAATATATATAAGGTCATTTGACATTTTTGGCAATTTCAAAGTCATGGAATATGAATGATTTGGAAAACTGATTTGCAAATGAGAAATTCAAAATTAATATATATATATATATATATATATATGAAGAAGAAATTTGAAGGGACATTTTTTATGTTTCAAATAATTAATTGCCATATATATATTATATAGATAGATATTGACACATATTAACTCGTGACAATTAAGGAGCAATAATATACACTATTAAAGCTTCATTATTTATAAGTTATTTTATTTTATTTTATTTTTTCCCTTGGTGAAACCACATAATTTTTGAAGTATGAATATAGGAAATTAGTAGAATTAATAGTTCACATTTAATATTGCACATTTAAGGGCATTACTTCTTTTTCTTTTTCTTTTTCATTTATTATAAATAAATGACAAATACGTGGCAGCATTTATCCAACTAAGCTACCACGTGTCATGCAGAAGACGTTGCCATACATGCCAAATGGCAGATAGATGGCAACGTCTTCTGCTTTAATATATATATATAGATACCAGTGGGAATTTTCTACAATAAATACCTTCTTCTTTTTTCATTGAAATCCTACCAGATTGATATTTTGAACTCCACCTCAACTTCAAAATATTAAACCCCATTGCCAAAGTACAAAACATGAAAACATCACCCAAATAGTCAAACCCTTTTCTTTTCTTTTTTCTTTTTTATAAACCCACAAAACATAAATAAAAAAACAAAAATAAAAAACCATCAAACCCATTTATCAATTGTGTTCTCCTTCGGTGTGAGCGAGCTAGAGGAAGAGAGGAACTGACAGAGAGAGATAAAGAGAGTGAGTTGTGACGGGGAGAGAGAGATGAACGGTGAAAAACATATTCAATTTACTTTTCTTTTCTTTTTTTAAACACCACATGACAAAAAAGGCTATTCACCTCAATAGTTTTGAAACAATATTTTTTTTTTTTGAAATAGTATCAACAATAATATTATTAAGCCAAAAAATTACAAGATTTTATTTTTTTCACTCAAATACCGAATTTATGAAATCATTTTAATTTGAAACTTTTGTCCATCTCTATTATTCATTTTCTTTATTTTGGGCAATAATAGAGTGGTAAACTCTATGTTTTACTTGGGGCTTGTTTCTAAATCAATTTGGTAGTCATTGAACAAAGAGGTTAGAGAGAGAGATTATCAAAAAAATCAAAATTGATTACAAAAATGAAATATAAAGTTTTATCAAAAGTTTCATGTTTTTATTTGCTTTGTTATTACTTAAAATAACAGGATTCAGGGCGAACCTACATGATGGTCTCCCAAGATTTAAAAAATAAAGTACATTATA
The DNA here is from genome assembly GCA_014362285.1 of Fagus crenata. Taxonomy (NCBI): domain Eukaryota; kingdom Viridiplantae; phylum Streptophyta; class Magnoliopsida; order Fagales; family Fagaceae; genus Fagus; species Fagus crenata. The sequence continues at coordinate 2,498,027 of BKZX01001921.1, read as the reverse complement.
TGTAATTATTAAACATATGAAAGACTTAGCCTACAAAAATAGGTGTCCTCCTCCCCTTCAAATTCACAATATATACCCATTAAACATATGTAAATTTTTATTTTTGAAACCTTATGAATTAGTTTGTTATTTTTGAAACTATATGGTTAATTTCTTATTTTTGAAATTCCAGGATTTAATTCATTACTTTGAAACTATAAGGTTTAATTTGTTATACTTCATAAACTATAACGAAACGGAATTTACCATTTTTTTTATAGGTATTAGTGTTGGAAAAAATAAGGCTTGAGGAAAGGCTAAATGTATCAATGCACGAGATAGTAAAATAGAGGTTGAAGATTATAATGGCATGTGTGTAGATTGTTGTTATGTCGATTTTATTGAAATTTACGATTTCATTGTTTTAAAAGATTGTTATCATATTTAACTCAGAATTTCATAATCATAATACCAAAAGCTATATGGGAGACCACTATTTTTTTCACCAAAAACTCAATAGACCTTTGATGAAATTTGCTCAATACATAAGCTCTGAGTTCCTTGTTTTAGGCATAAGCAGTCTGATTAGGAGATGAACAAAACGTATGTGGAGTCAATAAAAGTATAAAACGCAATTATTATGATTAGATGTTTCGTATTATGATTTTTTTTTTTTTTCAAAAGTATGAAAATCGTTGTGATAAAAATGATGGAAAATAGTCTTTGAATTAATTAATTATTTTTTGTAGTTAAATTGATGGATGTTAAAAGACGAGGCAAAGTGTTTAATATGAAAAATTAAGGAAAAAAACTGTTATATTTTGAACTAAATATGACACTTAATAATTGGCTCATAATTAAGGGGGAAAATGTGCAATTGACCCATTTATTATCCATCTTAGTCTAATCGTGTGGCATGGCGTGGCCTAATTGCCTATAGACTTGGCAATCGGAAAAGCAGGGGTGGCCTTGGGTATGTCCGTATGTGCAAGGTAGGCAACCGCTTTTGGCCTCACCCTTAAAATTAGGCCTAATCTCAATAAATTTTAAGGCCTTTATAATTTTGAAATGCCTCAAATAAAAATTTATAATATAACCATGTACAAAAAAATTGAAAAACTCGTATATTTAAAACAAACCTAGAAGAAAGGCCTAAATATTGAAAATAATTTTTTTAAAATAAGCCTAGCAATAATTTATTTCTCTAACCCAAGTCCTAACAATAATAAAATAATCCTTAAAAAAGGTAAAAGTAAATAAATGGTTCACCCTCTTTATAACTTAGATGTCTATCATTTTGACAAACCCTAGGTATTAAAAAGTCACTTACTCATTCTCTTAATCTCTACCTCTTTTTATTTTTATTCTTTTATTCTAATATTATCTCATTTCTAACGGATAAGGATCCTCTCCATTTGAAATAAAATGGAGAGTCTCCATTTCATGGTCCAGATTAAATATCACAGATCTAATAGTGTACAGACTGCCACGTCATTTAAAATTTTAAATGACAAGGCAGTCTATATATCGTTAGATTTGTGAAATAAAATCTTAACCATGAAATGGACAAATGGAGAGATTTCCAAATGGAGAGGATCCTTGTCCATTTCTAACTTTCTCTCTTTACATGGTATTATTAGTCTTACATTCTAATTTCAAATATTCTCTCATATGTCTCTATATCTCTATTACTCTTTAATCTCAAGAAAAATTAAATGGATTAGCTATGTTATTTATCAATGAAATATGAGTTCAGAACTTTTTCTTATTCCTTATTCCTTAATCTTATCTGAAAAAGAAAAGAAAAAAATTGTATTTGCACCCTCATAACTCATAACTCAAGTTGGATAACTTGCAAATAACCCATGAAACCCTTTACTCTAGGCATTTGCTTATTGAGTGGTGTCTAACCACGCACTTTTTGTCGATCTCTTTTCGAAGCTATTTTGATTCATATTATTTATTTAATAAGATTTGTTTTTAAAAAATTAAATAATAATTATGTAGCGCAAACAGTATAAAATAATTTATCAATAATATTTTACATTAAATTTTTGTTTAGATAGAAGATTTCATCTTTTTGCACTGATCTAACCTTTATTATTCTTAGACCAGTCTGTGTAATCGTTTGGGGTCACACTTAAGTCCCATTACAGGATCGGTGTTGGTTTTAATAAAATGTATATGTTTTGTGGTAAAGTTTGTGTTAGTAGTGATATATGTGTGTTTATTGTTGTACAAATAAAATGTATGAATTCCGATAACATGATTGATATTTGTGAGAAACTCAACTTTACTATACATTACACACAATATACCATAACTAACATAAAATGTATCACAAAACACACACATCTTACAATGACACTCTCGGGACGCTCCCCAGCGGTAGCTTAGAATTCCCCAATCGTTTGTGAAAAATGGACTACGGAGGTACTCATTCCCGAGGGGTTCAATTCAGGTTGTTCATTACTAGAATTATGCAATATTTACTATTTTGAGTTGAGGGGATTCAATCCTGACATGTTCCATCACTGAGGATAAATGGGCCAATTGGGGCTCAAAGGCCGTTCCTGGCAACTTATGGACTTTCATGATTTTTAGAGCAACGAGATCTAAACTTTTTCCTACTATTTTTTAATTTTTTTTGGCGTTTCTTGTTCTACTGTCATGCATGTGACCATAGCTTACATTTGCTGTCGAATTCTAATTTGACCCAAACTGTTTGTTCTGCTCTTCTGCCCCTACTTATCATCACGAAATACACCTGTAGGCTTTAGATGTCGTCCACCATCTTAACAAAAAAAGCAACTATTATCCAATGGCCACTTGGCGCCCAACGCAATAGCTTTCTAAGAAGACCCAGGGCTAACTAGTGCCTTCGCTGCACATGGACGTAATGGACATAGATAGCCGCGTGTCCCTTTGACGTCCCCTCTAGCTAGGTAGCCAAGTACGAGTCTATTTATATCATTCTGAGGATTAACTTTTTCCAGCATTCGAATGTACAGCTTTGTTTTGTTTCTTTCTAATGTTTCATCACATCACTTCTGGCTATCAACTTTTTCCAGCATTCCAATGCACGGCCAGTTTTGTTCCTTTCATGTATTCAATTGTAGTCTTTCCCTACTCTTCTAAATAAGCCCGAGATTTGTTTATAAATAGAGCAATCCCAACACTCCACGACCATATATGCTTATGGTTATTTATATGTGCGTTTGTGTTGGTGAGTGAGTAAGAGCTGAAGGAAGAGAAAACACTTTAGACGCACTTTCGCGTGGCACCACCAAAACTAACCAAAGGTGGTGGTGGTGGTGCCACGCTGTGTGCGTCTAAAATGGCATACTCTGCTTGTAGACGCATGTTCAAGCAGAAGAGGTTGCAGCAGTGCTACTCCGTACTAGGTTAGGCTTCATACATATGTAGGAAATAATTCATGTGTAGCATAACTCAATCCCAATGCCCAAATTCTCTTATTACTATTATCGTGCTTCCATTGTTACTCTGCTGATGTCGATTTCGCAAAAAAAAGTTAGTCTGATAATATATTTATATATATAATAGTTTAGAATTTGCTATATTAAATAAATATAGCAAATTCTAAACTATTATATATTTATCAAAAAAAAAAAAAAAATTGCTATATTAATATTTATAATATTGGTCATGCTCGTAAATCATAATAGTCTTCTATGTATATTTCTTTTTGTGTTGCTTTCATTTCTCTAAAAAAAAATTCTTTATTGTTTGGCCTACTTAGGCAAAAACAAGTTAAACAGTTTAGAATTTGCTATATTAAATAAATATAGCAAATTCTAAACTATTATATATTTATCAAAAAAAAAAAAAAGAATTTGCTATATTAATATTTATAATATCGGTCATGCTCGTAAATCATAATAGTCTTCTATGTATATTTCTTTTTGTGTTGCTTTCATTTCTCTAAAAAAAAAATTCTTTATTGTTTGGCCTACTTAGGCAAAAACAAGTTAAACACAAATTATTGACAGCTGTGGGATTTGAACCCACGCCCTTTCGGACCAGAGCCTAAATCTGGCGCCTTAGACCACTCGGCCAAACTGTCACATTGGCCATTATCATCTCATAAATTTATAAGTTAATTAGCGTAAAGAAAATTTATTGTTAATTATGATTAGAAATTTAGAATCCTTATGCCAATTAGAAGACTTTGGTTGGGCTGGGTCAGAAAAAATAATGGGCCTTAGTGGAGACCAGTTATTCATTTAGTCTAAGACATGGACAACTTTACTTGTTAAAGCCAGGCCCAGGTGCATTTTAGCAAGTTCTCCAATCTGTTACCTATTCAGCTTTTTCCGATCCAAAAAAAAAAAAAAAATCTATCATCTTTATTCTGTATTTCTGTTGCATAATTCTGCAACTCAAAAGGAACTATCATGTTTCAGAAGAAAAAGGGTTTAAATGGTGGAATCATCCTTTAGCAATGTTAGAAAACAATTCCACAATTTATTTATTTATTTTTTATTTGTATTTAAAAAAAAAAAAAACCAGAAAAATTTGGAAGTTAGAAAACAGAGTATCGTTCAATACTCAGTTGGCTCATTTCCGGTGGCCCAAATTTTCGAATCTCTATTATGGAAAATCAATATTTTTGTATTTAATAGATAAATCCATGTTTTTTTTTTCTTCTTCATAATGGATTCTTCTTTGGACGAGAATATTATCAATTTATTTATTTGTTTAAAAAATAGTAATTCTTTTTATAATTAAAAATTCCAAAATTATCTTGTAGGATACTCTAATCAATCAATGACCATGATAATCTTTGAATTGAACCCATTAGAATTAAAAATTTATTTGATTTCCACAACTTTTTTTATTTTATATAAATACAATAAAATTTGAAGCTATAACATCCACTACGCTTCTCAATGATTAAAAGACTACTCAAATCAATTAATTTTATTTTCAAGCATTCATCTTTAACTTTAAAATCATTTTTCAACCAATGAAAAATTCAAAATTTCACCTAGGAAAATGACTGGTTTGCCATTAAATTACATAATGACTCGTTATGATATTAATTTTTATGGTAAATTACACCGTCATCTCTTGATTGTATGGCATACGAAAAAGTTTAACATAATAATGATTTTTTATATTTTTTATTTTTTTGTCTAAATATGAAAATTGATAATTATGATAATAATTAAAAGACATTCATTATTATTGTGTTTATATATAGAATATGTTCTAGTATTACACATTTATTATGAATGTGTTTGTGTATATATTCTTTTCTATTAATGAAAATATGATCGTATAAAGATTCTATTGAAAAGTTTAAATATAAAATAAAAATTAAATTTAATTAAAAATATGTATATTAAAATAATGAGGTGTAAAATTAGGAGACCTCAAAAATTTATGTGACACAATATTATAAGATCAACAAAAAAAAAAAATCATTGGTTTTACATTATAGTATAGATTACACTCTCCTCCCAAAAGTTATTAGAAATAACACTCCCTCTTATGATTGTATAAATTTAGAAGTTATGTTCATGTCTTCTCAAACCGTTATTTCACTAACAGGATATTCCATTTTTAAAAAAGAGTTTTACTCAAACTAGGTACAAAATGACACTCCCCTTCCCTCCTTTGAAATTTGAAGCATATATAAATTAATAAAAATCTGTAAAAATAAATAAATATTCTATTAGTGAAGATCTAATTGTTGCATTTATAAAAACCTTAAAAAATAAGGTGGTGTTTCATTAAACATTTGGAGTGGAAGTGTCATTTCATAAAACCTTTAGGGAGATTGGCATAATTTACCAAAAATTTTATCCTCAATCTAATATGTGATTTTATGAACATGTGAAATGACGATTTTATCCTTAGGTGTGTAAATTGACCATTTTAAATGAATAATCACTCCTACACAATTATATGTTTAGTCCATAACTTAAGGGGAAAAAATGTATTTATTATGTTTAGCACACAGTTGTGGGTGGGGATTGTCATTTCCATAAAATCTTAGGGGTCATTGTCATTATTTATTCATTATTATTGTTTTATGATTAGAAGGATGTAAGAGAGGAGGTAGCCAAGGAAAGAAGTTTAGGAAGAAGCTTGCTTATGAAAATTCTCCTATTATTCATTTCTCATTCTTCTACTTTAAATTCAAAGAATTCAGCCTCTTGACCCTCTATTTTTTCTTTTTTTCTTTTTGTGTGGATATTTTCTCTATTACCAATAACATGGGTCACACTTAAGGTCTTGCTACAGGATCAATATTGATTTTGATAAAATATGTGTGTTTTATGATAAATGTTATATCCGTAGTGATATATGTGTGTCTATTCTTGTAAAAATAAGATGTGTGAATTCCGGTAACATTAGTGATATTTGTGATAAACTTAATATTACTACAAACTAAACACATTTTACAACAACTAATACACATTTTATCAAAATACACATAAATATTACAATTTTTTATACTTTCGACGGGATGGTCTGCCACGGGACCTAAGTATTTCCGTAAAAGTTTTCATTCAAACAATAACTCATAAGGAACGTTTAGCAAAAATAAAAAATAAATAAATAAAATACTCATAAGGAACAACAAAGGACTATAGTTTGTTCCATTCATTTTGAATAGAAATAGGTTGCGATGAGCCAGAGGTTGTGCCAACAACAAATATATACATATATATATATATGTAACCTCAACGCAGGAATTTTGGAAAAATACAAAACAGAAATAAGGACAAGAACCTTATGATGACTTGAATTTATTGGCTCAAGCTTAGCTTAGTTACTTGAAGACATAGAAACCCACGTATTGTTTGCAACTTGCAACTCACAATAAGACAAATAACAGAACTCTTTGCTTATGTAAGCATATTTCCCACATGTACAAGTACAAGTTGTACAACACAACATTGAGAGTTATAAAGAATAAAATGAAATAAAAGTGATAGAATAAAAAAGAATGGAAATTATGGAAATGACTTAAATATTGATCTTTTAAGTTTAAAAACAAAAAAATGGAATATAAAGTAATATTTTTGAGAGTTTGAAAAAAAAGAAAAAAAAAAGAATCATTCAATAAAAACATTACTATTATGTCTTTTCTTTAAATAAATAGGATTATAGGGCATTTAAGAAGAAGAAAAAAAAAAAAAAAAGTAATAGGGGGACTTCAATAAAAATTCCAATTTTGGAAGAAATAAAAAAATGAGCTTATAAAAGAAAGGACTAGAATAAAATGAATATTCCTTAAAAAAATATTTTATTTCCCTTTAATTCTTTTTTATTTTTCTCTAACAAACAAGTTGTTAGTAACTTGTTTTGAAGAAGATTCTACATAAGGCATGTGACTAGCGAGCTGTGAAACGAACCGGTATTGTACTATGATACCATGTAAGTTGTTCAAGCAATAAAATTGTGGAAAACTACACAATATTATTACTAGGTTAAAAACCTTACATACACAAGAACACCCTACAAAGCATGAGCCCAAATATTATGGCCCTAATTTGAGTCCACTTATCTCACAAATAAATAAAATGTATTATTATAAATTTATAAACTAACAATACCTAATTGTTTGGGATGAATAACATGTTTGTGGAGTGCCCTAGTGTTGGTGGTGGTATAGCGACTTGGGCCTGGGTGGGTTTGTTGTCGAAGACATTAAGTGGTTGAATGTAGGGCCGACTTGATACAATTTAAGGCCTAAGACAATAACTTAGTGCTCAGCCTTGTATTTAATTTATTTCAATATCTTAAATTATCAGATTATGAATATACGAAGAACATATAATAATTGGATTTTATATGGATGATGAATTAATTGATTAAAAATCATTCATCCTTTGGCATGTAAAGGTTAAATGTTTTCTTACAAATTGCAAATAAAGTATGACATAAATGCATAAGATTTCATGATTAGAAAACATGCAGTATGTGTTTTTACAAACACGATTTTTGCACTTAAACTTGTGAAAACGTGCAATGAAGATTAAAGACTAAAGAAAGGAAATAGTGCGGGAAATGGAACTTTTAAACTAAGAAATGAAGAATAAAGACTAAAGAAATTACTTTATCAATAGCAAGAATTAAATAAGGCAAATCATATCCCAAAAAAAAAAAAAAAAAAGTTAGAAAGTTAGGGTGGAGAAAATGGATCATGGTAAAGCTCAATTTCTCACCCTAAAATACCTACCTTATGGTAGTGATTATTTTCTTAACCGGTACCTCAGTTATCGTCTATCACAACTTTGATTGTGATGAAAGGAAGAATGATTTGGGGGCAAGAGAGTGATGTTTATTGACCCTTTGAGAAAGATACTCGTTTCCTTGGTTAAAGAACCTAAGAAAATAGCCTAGTACTAAAAAAACCTCTTTTATCACTATATCTCAAGCTATTTGCATAGGGTTTTTGGAAGGATTTTTTGTCCCTTTGAAATTGTGAAATGGGAGTGTTTATATAGGAAATGGAGTGTGAGGGGTGGTGTGACCAAAATGTGGAAACCCTAGCTGACCATTGTCAGCTCTCTAATATGGTCATTTTAGACTGGTATGGAAATTTGAATGATTTCGGGTGTCTGTCTCAAAGTGGCGTACGACTATTGATGGGAGGTGTATGCTCATTGATGGAAAGCGTACGCTCATTGATGAGAGGCGAACACCTACTTGAGGTGCCCTAGCTTTTATGAGGGAGGCGTACGCCTCTGAAGGAGAGGCGTATGCTATTATCGGCTTTTGGGCTTTTGCTTGAGTTTGAGTTTTGTCCGAGGTTTCTTCTCGAGCTCACTTCTCAGAGTTGCTTTTGATAGACTGAGGTAGAATCGAAATTGGGATAGAGAATTCCAGATAATGGTTTTGATAGACTGAGGTAGAATTGAAATTGGGACCGGGAATTCCAGATAATGGTAGGTACAAAATAGGATGTCGACAAATATGTCATTAGAAAGAGGGTTGATGACAAACGGTAATTTAAGGTTGTAGTTAAGAGATTATTGAAATTAATTTTTTGAAAACGAGGGAAAATAATAATATATGACATGACTTAATGAAACGATGATAAATTGATAGAACAATCTTTAATTCTTTTTAAGAAAAAAGTTTTGAATTATTTGTTTTCTAAAATCAATGTTAAAGTCCAATGAGTCTAAGTCAATTTCAAAAGATGCTTTGAGATATGAGTGATGCTCATGGCTTATAAATTATATAATCCAAAAATACCTAATCAATGTGAGACAAGACTCTCACTTTAATAATATATATATAAAATTATACGATCCATAAATATTTAGTCAATATAGGACAAAACTCTCACTTCAATAATATAATATATATCTATATATATATATATGTGGTTCTCAATCTAAGGACCGAAACAGTTCCTTAAGAGTTTTTCAAAACGCTAACCAATATAGTTAAGCCCACAACTTTTGAATATTGATTTCTTAAATAAGATTTTTGTATTCCGAAACTTAAATAATAGAATCAAAAGTCAAAGCTAACTTCTACCACATCATGCATATACCAGACAAGGAAAACAAGTGTTAGGTGAGGTGGAATGTGTCATCCATAGAGAACCTAAAAAATGGGAGGTAGCCGCAGTTTTCCTCCACCAAATGATTACAATCACCACTCGGGTGGTAGTTGGGTGCAAAGGTGCAAACAACGTGCTTCCCCGTGACCACCCCATTCACCTAATTTCTATATTCTATATATATATATATATATATATATTTAATAAGATTCTATATTCTATATAATATGACTATATATGTATATGTTATATTTTTTTGTCCTCTATCCCTCTTTATTTTCATTTTCTTTTGGAGACCTTTTCTGGTACCCAGGTTTAAACGTTTTTGTCACCGTGTTTGCTATTTTTATTAACTAGATTATAACCCGTGTAATGCGCAGCTTATTTTCATTATTATTTTTTTTTTTATAAATATGTTCCTAACAAATCAATTAAAAGAGTGTAAAATAGAAAATGTAAATAATTTTTCTTTGCGCTTAAAAATAGAAATAATCATTTTTATTATATCTCATCAAATGTATTATACTGATTTTTATTATATTTCATCAAATGGAGATATTGAACATAAAGTCAATGGAGTTTTATATCCCGGGGTTGTATTGACTTAGCAAAAAAAAAAAAAAAAACTTACTTCATTTATAAATTTCAATCACTTTAGTGAATCTCAGTTGTTTTATATAAGGATTCTAAATGTTCAGAGGTTTCTCATTTTTGTTGAACTTACAACACTTTGATAGTACAAATAAATAATACAATTTCTCTGCCCTTGAAAAAAAAAAAAAAAAAAAATTACATAGGGATTGAACTCACACCCTTATCCTCACAGAGGGGTGAGACTCTTTTAAGAGAGAAACAACCACCAAGATGAATATTTAAGTTGTAATTTAAATACATATTTAAAATAATATATATTGTGTTTAACATATTTGACTCTATAATTAGAGCATATAATTAGATAATGAGTATTTGATTTATTAATGATGTAGTTTTTATTATGGGGTAGTGAATATTTAATTTTATTAATGATGTAAATTTTTTTTTTTTTGGTTTGTTTTAATAAATTGATACATGATAAACAAAAAACGTTGCTCACATGGCAGAAAAATGATAATATCTTCTGTTTTAATTTATATATTGATATAGATTTGTAAATTAATTTAAAAAATGTTGTTACGTCTTTTGATAGCACAACGAAGCTGACTTTAAGTTAAATGGTTTTTGACGGCTCTAAAGTCTCTAAAGTCTCAACTCTCAAGCCTTCGACTAATCACTCTTCCGATTCTCAGTCTCAGGTCCTCCATTTGACCGCCAACCTTCTCTGCCAATTAGTGTAAACATATGCCTCCACACAATGACGACAATATAGCATTCATGGAAAGTGAAAATATAATATCTTACTGCCAAATTGACAAACGATATTAATGTGGTTCTAGTCAGAGACAATTAGGTCGGTACGGATTTCGTTAGGACAAAAAAAAAAAAAAATCTAACACATCATAATGCATTCGACTTGCCCTCTTTCAGCCCCATGATAAATCAAATGATGAATGTCTATTATTAATATTATTTATATATACAATAATATTTCAACCTATGGGTGATAATTACTTTTTACTATAAGTCCATGACACTAATAAATTTCTTTTTTATATAAGCAAAATTTGATACAATATCTTTATTCGAACACAAAAGAATTTTACTAGTGAAACCAACTGGAATCCAATAAATTATTATTTTGGCTTTTATATGTCATTTAATTTTATCCCTAAATTATTGATTGGGTTTAGAAATGACAATGGACAAGTTTAAGAGTGTGCTTCGTGGAGGTTGATTCATTGGATTGTTTTGCTTAAAACATAAGATGTGTAAATGTACAACTATATGTAGACAAACAAATAAAATTAGAAAACTATACATAAGCTAGTGTTGAAACTACGTTTGGATTTCAAGCCAAAACAACCAAATTGTTAGTGGGTTTTTTGACATGACACAATAGGGTTGAGATTTTAATAATGGGTTTAGGTTTAAATTTTTAAACTTACTAGGATTAGGGTTTTATACCTTAATTACTTGAACCAATCCCATTATATGTTTAAATTACTAAATGCCCCTAATATTAATTATTAGCATAGATTGTTACATTTTTTTTTTTTTTTTTTTTTTTTTATGAGTAAAGTATTATATAAAAGGAAACTAAAACACCAAACGATCCGGGGAACCCCTTCCTTCTAAACCTTCAGAGAACACGTAGGTTTGAGAGGAAGAGATGGAAAGGGTTCCCGGAACTATACAAGAACAAGCCCATAAGGCAAAAGAAAGGGCTGCTAAGATACATAAACAAGAGATGAACCAAAAGATCATAACAAACAACAAAAACAAAACAACATCAACACAAACAACATGGCCAAACATCAACCTTGGGCTAAACTGCAACATCCACCAAATGGCACGACATAGATAAATCGAGAAAGACCAAGAGCTTTTCTTCTTCAAAGATGCAACTAAGAAGATCAATGGGTAAAGGGACAAAAGAGAGGAAAGGGTGAATTGGGTTGTCCATGTTAGCAAAGACCATGCGATTCGAGAGAGACGGCACTCAACGAGGAGATGCTTAAAAGTTTTAATGCTAGAGTTGTTGTGCTTGCATTGAAAAATAACAACCCGTAACCTGGATTTCAAGAAAACCAAACCCCCACCTGGAGGAAAGTAGCAAACCAAAAAGTCCATCCAAATCATAGCAATGGCCAAACAAAAATCATTTTTTATGAATTCTAAAAAGAGACAACAAAAGCAACCAAACTTGACACGACCCATAGTTCGAGGCATAGATTCTAACGTAGGCCAAGCACACCCACGCCAGAGCCAAGGAATGAGACTCATGGGGTGTGGGGGGCATGTTAAGGCTCGCATCCTCAGCCATGAAATCAGAGTTATCCAAGTTGCTTAAGCTTTCAAGCTTCTCCCTACCTTCTTTGTCCCTAGCAAGTTTCTTGAAATCTCTAAACCACTTAATCATTTTATTTTTTCCCTTTTGTTACATGTAAAAAATTTTAATTGTGATGTTTAATAATTAGGGTAAATTGCATTTTTTCCCTTAAGTATAGGATAGTTGCAAAGTCTTTTTTAATTTATTATTATTATTTTTTATTTCATGGAAGGGCCATTGTCAAGTCCTCGTATATTTAAACGTAAATTATTTTCCTTTCATAATAAGAAGTATCTGTTACTATTTTTCATCAATTTAACAAAAAAAATGATTATTCCAAATAACTTATTGTGACAAAAATAACGAAAAATTGTTTTGGAATAATTAATTAATTAATCATTTTTATTGTTAAACTGACATAAAAATATTAACGGAAAGACAGAGTAACATGTATAAAAAGTTAGAGAGGAAAAAACTATTAGGTGTTAAATTAAGGGTTGGACTTTGTAATTACCCTATATTTAAATCGGAAAAAGTGCATTTGGTCTAAAAAAAAATAAAAGAATTGGAAAGAGTGCTTGTCCGATAATAATTTTTCACAACCCTACGGCCTACACGGCCGGTCCATTGCATGATAGCGATACAAGAAATAAATTTATACTCTCCTATCGCCGCACTAATTTACTAATTTATTTATTGGAATTCAATTTCCGCCCCCCAAAAAAAACAAATAAAATAAGAAAAGAAAGAAAAAGACAATAAATAAATTAATAAACGGCAGTGAAAGCCGTGGCTGGCTCCTTTCTCTTTCATTTTCTTTTCTACATCGAATCGTCTCCGATCGGATCCCATCCCTAAATTCTCTTCCAAGGTCCCTACATTTCCTCAATTCTCTTAAATCTCACTCTATTCTATAATCTACAAATCTCTATTTTACGATATTTTTTAGGTTTTGTGATTTTGATTTTGATTTTTTTATATTTAAATGTTGATTCTTTTGGTTGAATTTCAAGCACTGTTATTCACTCATCGATTCGCTAAGAATCGTTCATAATCTGATTTGTGATTTTTGATTTCATTGATTTAGAGCAATATTCGAGTGAAAAGAGACAAAGATGTTGGGGATTATAAGCCAAAAAGTCGGTGCCGGAGGCGCTTCTCTTCTGGTACGCCTTAATATTTGTTTCTATCGATTTATTCGCTTTTTATTTGTTTTTGTAAAAATCTTTGTTTCATATTTGTGATTTTTATTTCCTTGGGATTTTGATAGTTGTAATTAGCTTAATTATTTTAATGCCGGTTTGTACAGAGGACTCGCTCTGCCGCGTTGGCATTGAGAAGCTACTCCTCAGCAGCAAAAGAGGTAATGGTGATTTTGAATCTATTCTATGCAGCTCGTAGTATTTCAATTGGCTTAGACAACTTTTATGATGCTTAAAAAATTTGTAATAATTCAATCTTACAGTTGTTTGTGTCGATTCGGTATCGGTTAAGGAACCCGAAAACCTTTCATTATATGAAAAGTTGTTGCTTTTTTCCTTCATACAGGGTTTGTCTTTACAAATTTACTGAATTTTGCTTTTGAAATGATAATTATGTACAGATGACGGTGAGAGACGCCTTAAACTCTGCGCTTGACGAGGAAATGTCTGCCGATCCTAAAGTGTTTTTGATGGGTGAAGAGGTGAGGATAAGTGGGAAGAAATTAGTATTTTCTATGCTTGATGTTTGTTCTTTCTGTTCTTATGTTCCCTTATTATTATTCTTTTTTTTTTTTAATTTTTTTAATATTTTGAGTGCAGGTTGGGGAATATCAGGGTGCATACAAGGTTAGAATCAAACAATTTCAGAGATGAATTTGCAGATTTTTTATGTCCTTTAAAGGCCTGATTTTGATTCTAAACACTTGTTTAACAATCAGCTTGTAATCTCCGTTTTGTGCAGATATCCAAAGGGCTTTTGGAGAAGTATGGTCCCGAGAGGGTTCTTGATACACCAATCACGGAGGTTATGTCCATTACTTGACCTGCCCACACTCATTTTTTGATTCTTTGGCAATAGTTGGCTCATTGCATTTTTCTGTTAATGTTTTGCAGGCTGGGTTTACTGGGATTGGAGTTGGTGCTGCTTACCATGGTCTGCGCCCTGTTGTTGAGTTTATGACATTTAACTTTTCTATGCAGGTTAGTGGTTTCCTATTTGTGTACAATTTTCTGAAACCTTATGCTGAGAGATTTTCTGATGTCACAGTTATGGTTGATATCTTGATACTGAATGGTCTGGTTTGGATGGGTTATAAATGCTTATTAGCTGTGCATTTTAAATATGGATTCGTGTTATATGGTGCTGTTTAAGTTGATTTAATCCCTCAACTACCCTCCAAAATTGTATAATAGTATCTTAAATCAATTTAAGCATCTAGTAGAGTTCAAAGAATTTAAGCCTTTCATGCCTTTTTTGTTCCAAAGAGGATTATATCAGGATAATGTGGTTTCTCTGCTCTCTCTCTCTCTCTCTCTCTCTACATACACACGCGCACACACACACACACACACACACACAGAAGTCACTTCTCTAGTTTATAGCTAACTTGAAAAAGTTAAGTCTTGGATTTTCTTGTAGTATTTGTACTGTGTTGTTTCTGTTTGACTCTTTTAATAATTATAATCCTTTTGTTCTTTTACTGAATATCAGTTCTTGCTTTTGCCACAGGCAATTGATCATATCATTAATTCTGCTGCAAAATCAAACTATATGTCTGGTGGCCAGATAAATGTTCCTATAGTTTTCAGGGGGCCTAATGGTGCTGCTGCTGGCGTTGGTGCTCAGCACTCTCACGTATGGTTCCTCAGGCTTTATTTGTGTACCTGGTGTCTTCTTTGTTACCTGATCATCTTCTGTGTGATGCACTTTCAATTTGGTCCTGGATATGTCCCGTATGACACAGCATGTTTGGAGTTCATTTCACAGTATTAGAAAGACAAACATTGGCAATGCTCTATATATTTTTTCTGTGCAGTGTTATGCAGCGTGGTATGCCTCCTGCCCTGGGTTGAAAGTGATAACCCCATACTCATCTGAAGACTCTCGTGGACTTCTAAAAGCTGCCATACGGGATCCTGATCCTGTTATTTTTCTTGAAAATGAGTTGTTGTAAGTAGATCAGTGCATTGTGATTATGATGTATTTGGATTTTTCATGTCATGTTAGACATTGTTCATGTTGATGTGAACTTTGTGCTTCAGATATGGTGAGTCATTCCCTGTTTCAGCTGAAGCTCTTGATTCCAGTTTTTCCGTTCCGATAGGGAAAGCTAAGGTGACTTTTCAATGATTGCCAAAAAGAATATTGTTCATTTTACTATTATTCTATGATGTTTCATTGATATTATAATTGTTATTTACCTTGTAATTGTCTGTTGCCCACAGATTGAGAGAGAAGGAAAGGATGTGACTATTACAGCTTTTTCAAAAATGGTGGGCTATTCTCTCAAGGTTTGTCTGCTATACCACCACAGCTGTTATTATTTAATGTAATTTTTTGTCTTGTGAGAAATAAATTGATGGGTCTCGTGTGTGGGGTTTCATTGATAGTACCTCCATCATGGAATTGATAGAGTCGCCAGTTTTATCCAGTACATACTAATTATTCTTTGTAATTCTTTAGACTTCTTCACACAGAGTAGTCTTTTGTCAATAACATACCTTTTACGTATATACAAAAATAGAAATAAATTGACCTGGCAGGTGTATGATGATAGTAAGATGAGAAAATAAGAGAGAACATGTGTAATATATGTCCAAAGAAGTGAAGTTACTTGTGAAATTTTGCATTTGGTGTAATGAATGATTTACTAGTGCAAATGCAATATTTAGAAACTATATTCTTGGGTGTTCTGGGCTGTAGCATCCTATGGATTGATTATTGCTTTGTTATGTGTCTATATGGCTGTCCCAGAGATGGCATTGTTCATATTCCTTGGATAGATGGAGTTGATTCTGGTTACAAATTGTTAGTCCTTACCATGATTTTTATTGTTCAGAAAGAGCTTGGTGCTCTTATCAATGCGTTTTTGTGTTATGTGTTTTCCCTGCTCCACGTCTCTTTTGGGGACTGCGCTCCCTGAATTGTTGGTTTTGTGGGAATTTTCTCCTCAACTGTTCAAATTTACAAGAACTTAACTATGTGTGCTCATATATAATTATAATATTGCTTTCTTTTGTTTTACTTAGGCACTGTAGATAGGGAATGTAATTTTCTCAACACTTCCTTTTAAGTTCTATCTTTATAATCTATGGGTTGTACTTAGATTTCATATCTCTCGCATATGTGCCTCTAACTGCAAATAATTAATTTTATTGCTTTATCTTCAGGCAGCTGAGATACTTGCGAAGGAAGGAATCAGCGCTGAGGTAAAGAATGACCATAATATTCTTACAACTAGTTCCTGTTTTAGTTATGGACATGTTAATAACTAATTCTTTCACTTTAGGTAATAAACTTGCGCACAATCCGGCCACTAGATAGATCCACAATCAATGCTTCTGTCAGGAAAACCAACAGACTGGTAACAGTTGAAGAAGGATTTCCTCAGCATGGTGTTGGAGCCGAAATCTGGTTTATCTCTTTCATTGATATATCTACTTTTGCTGATCTGTTTTCTGGAAACCATTAATCTTACATTGTGCTTCTTCCTTCAAACAGCACATCTGTAATTGAGGAAAGCTTTGGTTATCTTGATGCACCAGTTGAGAGGATTGCTGGGGCTGATGTTCCAATGCCTTATGCAGCTAATCTTGAGAGATTGGCTGTCCCACAGGTCAGTTATTCTCTGGTTTTTGTAGCTTGTTATCTATTATGAGTCTTATCAGTGCAATACGATGGGTGGTTCTGAACTTAGTATTTGTTTGATAGGAAGGAAAAATGGAAGGGTAGAAAATATAGGAAAGATAGAAAAGATAATAGTTTTCCATTATGTATGTTTGGTAGAAGGGATAGAAAAGTGGGAGGATGAAAATGATTATATATTTATTTTGTTTGGTTGAGAAGAAAAACAGAGGGAAAAAAATAGTAAATTATGTCAATTTACTATCTTGCCCTTTTTCTAAAAAACAAAAAAATTTCATAGTGTTTGAAGATTTATTACAATAACATAAATGTGCAAATCACATTTTGCATCAACAAATGAATTTTAAGAAGTTTGTTTCGGATACCCATGTTATAAAAAAGATGTATGTTTCAAATATATTATGGGCTTGTTTTAAATCCAATTGAAATTGATCTCATTTATTAGTTTTTTTTGGTTGATGACGTGTACACAATTAAACTATCTTGTACATTTTATAAAAAAATATTCTTTGATAGTCAGTCAATAATGTTATTGTATACATACTTATAATTTATAAAGCTCCAAACATGTTATATTACATTTGCTTCAATATTTAGAAAAAATAATTTGTTTCAAGGAAATGTTACAGCACATCCATCCATTAGTTAAAAACATTGCCATGTGCATTAGTCAGTGTAACCTTAAGAGTCATAAGTACCATACTATTGATAGTTTGATACCACAATCTTTAGTTAAACTGGTAGATGCATAAGCTGTGTGGATACTGGATTTGTGAGAGATGAATAATTTTCGGAAGAACCACCTTCAACCAATTTGCTAATAATTTAGCCAAGATTTTATAAGTGCTACCCACCAAGCTAATAGGTCTAAAATCCCTAACCTCCAGAGCATCCCTTTTTTTGGGAATAAGGGACACAAATGTAGCATTCAGACTTTTCTCAAAAGAGCTCAATCCATGGAAATAGTTTAGGACAGCCATAACATCCGGATTTAGGATGTCCCAACAACATTGGAAAAACCCCATAGAGAACCCATCCGGGCCCGGGGCTTTATCCCCATTAAAACCAGCCACCACACCAGCCACTTCCTCCTCATCAAAGGGGCGCTCTAGCCATACGGCATCCTCTCCCGATATCATAGAAAAATCTAACCCATCAAGCAAAGGCCGGTCCCCTTCCTCCTCCTCAAACAAATGGCTGTAAAAATTTTTAATACATTCGGAAATGGCATCCGAATCCGTAGACAAAACACCATTAATGGAAAGAGAAGAAATAGAATTATACCGTCGATTTGAGTTGGCTAACCGGTGGAAGAATTTTGTGTTCTTATCCCCTTCCTGAAGCCAAAAGGGCCCTAGACTTTTGACGCCAACTAATCTCCTCAAACAAGCTGGTACGTTCCAGATCAGCCACAATCAAAGCCTTCTTCTGGAGCTCCTCCCCCGTGAGAGGTCTAAGATCAGCCATAGCATCCAACTCAACAAGCTCAGCCATTAATTTTTTCTTTTTCACTCCCACATTCCCAAAAACCTCCTCATTCCATTTTTTCAGATCTGCCTTCAAAGTTTTGAGCTTGCACGCCATAATAAACCCAGGAGTACCATAGAAGATATAAGAGTCCCACCACTCCTTAACCTTCTCCTTGAACCCGTCAGCTTTGAGCCACATATTTTCAAAACGAAAAGGTTTTCGACTTCGAGTAAAATCGCCACACTCAAGGATAATAGGGAAATGATCTAAGAGAATTCGAGGAAGCCTCTTTTGCAAGGAGACGGCTATTTGGAATCTGGTTTTGGAAAGGGTGGAGAAGAGATTAGCTAGTTGGAAGAGGCTTTACTTGTCTAAAGGTGGGAAGCTTACTCTTATTAAGAGTACTCTCGCGAGTATTCCTACTTATTTCCTCTCTCTGTTTCCTATTTCAGCTAGGGTGGCTAATCGGCTAGAGAAGCTCCAAAGAGATTTTCTCTGGTGTGGGATGGAAGAGAAGCCTAAGTTTCATTTGGTGAATTGGTCGCAAATTTGTGCCCCTCTCCAGGATGGTGGCTTAGCTGTTCGAAATCTAAGAAGCTTCAATAAAGCTCTCTTAGGTAAATGGTTGTGGTGGTATGGTTTGGAGAGAGAGGCTTTGTGGAGATTGGTGGTTGATGCGAAGTATGGGAGTTTATGGGGTGGGTGGTGTTCGAAGTTTGGCAAGGGTCCTTATGGGGTGAGTGTTTGGAAGTTTATTCGAAAAGGTTGGGATTCTTTTCAATCCCATTCTTCCTTTTTGGTGGGTGATGGCCAGAGGGTGAGGTTTTGGCAAGATTGGTGGTGTGGAGATATGGCTTTAAAAGATGCTTTTCCAGAATTGTTTGTTATTTCTCGGGATACAGAGGTTTCAGTGGCTGACTTAATGTCTTTCCCTAATGGTCTTCTCCATTGGGATTTTCACTTTGTTAGGAATGTGAAAGAGTGGGAGTTATAGTCTTTGACGAGTTTTATGGATTTACTCTACTCTTGTCATATGGAGGGTGTTGGTGAGGATCGGTTGAGCTGGCGAAGTAGACCTTCAAAGGGATTCACGGTCAAGACTTTTTATCATTGCTTGTGTCCTCTTTCTGGTTCTTTTCCCTGGAAGTTTATTTGGAAGGCGAAAGTCCCGCCAAGGATAGCTTTCTTTTCATGGACAGCTGCCTTGGGGAAGCTTTTGACTATTGATAATTTGCGGAAGTGTAATCTCATCATTGTAGACCGGTGCTGCTTGTGTAAACAAAGTGGTGAAAGTGTTGATCATCTTTTGCTGCATTGTTCTATGGCTAGTGAGTTGTGGTCTATGGTGTTTGGTTTATATGGGTTGTCATGGGTGATGCCAAGTCAGGTGCTGCATCTTTGGGCTGGTTGGCAGGTCAGTTTGTGTCACAATTTGGCTGTTTGGAGGATGATCCCGCATTGTGTGATGTGGTGTCTATGGAGGGAGAGGAATGCTCGGCATTTTGAGGATTGTGAAAGATCTATAGCTGATCTTAAATTGCTTTTCTTCCAAACTTTGTATGAGTGGGTTTATTCTTTGGGTGTTTTCTCTATTAACTCCACTATGGACTTGATAGACCATTGTTGTTTTTAATTCTTTTGTTGAGTCCTTGTATACACCTAGTATACTAGGTTTCTTCTTTCTTTAATAAAATTTTCTTTCTTATAAAAAAAAAAGAGAATTGATGCATTTGATAGTATTTCAAGTTTCAAAGTTCATACGCTTTTTTGGTTTGTGGGTATAACTGTATAAGTACTAACTATGATTTTGGTATTATTTTTTTATTCTTGATTGATGGGCTGTGCAGGTTGAAGACATTGTTCGTGCGGCAAAGAGAGCTTGCTACAGATCTGTACCATTGGCTGCGGCTGCTTAATTCAACCATCCCATCCAGAAACTTTTCCATATCCAGGTTATAGTTCTATTGGTGGCTGGTTGTGTGTATTACAAGGTTATGAGTTTCATGGTTCATTGGATAACCTGGCAATTAGTTTAGATCCTTTAGAAAGCTTCTGATTAGTGTTAATGATTGCTGAAATTTTCAGGTGATATGAGATTGTACATTTTACCTTTCTCATCACATGGGAAGACTCTGCATGTTAAAATTACTTGGAGAATATTGACACAAAGGCGGAAATTTTTGTGACTGTTTTGTCATTTTTATTTGGCAGTGGACATGGTATTATTTTGGAAGCCATATTCCAAAGGTCTTTTTATTTGAATTTCCATCCCGTGCGTTGCTTTCTTGCTAGGTCTCATGTACTGTTAAGTTTGTCTTCTGATTATTGTTTGTTTAATTTGGTTCCTCTCTGGCTAGAATTGCCATATATACTGCATGCATTCTTAGAAATGTTAGATGCATGGATGATATAACAGTGAGGGATTAAAGAAAAACAATGTATTTTGGATTTCTGGCAATCTATGATGACAGTCAGTCATGTTAATATTTCAATGTGCATATGATGGCCGGCAACACGCTGAATAACTATGTCTAGTCTAACCTATCTTCATTAGGCAAAGAATCAAATTTCATTTGAAGCCAAGGTTAACATTTTCTATGCGCATTGCAAGAATTGCTTTGCATATCGGGATTTGTAATATTATATCTATATAGATCTTCTATTCTGGTCTTAAAGATAGTGTTGCTCGGGAATGCATATTGCTTGTGATTAATTAGAGAGACGTGGTCTTTTCTGTAGCAGATGGTTTACAAAGTCTAAACCCCTAACTAATAAATATGCTTAATAACTGTCATGAGGAGAAATCCTCGTATTGTTAGGATTAACTGATATACGATTAGGGGTGGCAAAATATGCCCAATCCTATTAATCCACCCAATCCACTCATTAATTATCTATTCAAACTCACTTATTTAATAAATGAGTGTATGAGTGCTGAATCAATTAGGCCCAATTAAGTTATGGTTTAATTGGGTTTTAATTGGGTTGTTTATTGGGTATCTAAAAAATTTGCCCAAGTCCACCTATTAATCATTTGGGGGTATTTTTATCATTTTTATTAGGTTACATTTGTCATTTTAGAGATTTTAGGATATTTTGACTATATACATACATAAAATTGTTGGTTAAATGAGTAGGTTGGGTTTTATCTTAAATAATTGTGTTAGGTTGGGTATGGGACAATGGATAATACATACTTTGTTAAATAAGTTTAAATGGACAATTAGTTTTAAAGACTCAATCCATTTATTACCAACTGGACAAGATTTATTGCTGAACAAATTACGTAATTCAAGCATTGTGGTGCAAAAAATGGAACCCATACGGCTATACCAAAAGATTTTATTGCACGGGCAACAATCCTTGATTACAGAACGGGTTTTGCCTCTACCACGATTGGCTGCCCAATCACAAGTTATTTTTGCCGCCACCGACACCAATGCTTGCAACATCATTCATAATGTGTAATATCACAGGCAAAAGGAAAAATAATTTCTATGCATGTGATCGATGTAAAGTCAAGTAGTCATCTGGAAATCTTCTCCTAAGATGTCTCAAGTTAAGCAGGTTCACTTCTCCCACGGGAGAGACCGAATCACATGTGTTGATCGGGCCGGCAGAATTTTTATTAAGTAGGGACTATTTATCGTATCTTTTGACTTTCAAAAAAATTGGTTGCGGACCTATTTGTGAGGCCCATTTATTTTTTTGTTTGTATACAAATAGAAAGTATGGCCTACTTCTACAAGCCGAAGTCCATACGACAATGAAGCTTGGGTTGTTACAACCAGTTTAAAGTGTGTTCTTGTTGGAATGGGTATTCATTTGGCAGCCTTCAGCGCTAGCACCACCCTCTCCCTAAAAAAGCAGCAACCAAATATTTAGGCTAAGTAGTTTAACTGGTTGACACTTCCAGGTGTTCTCTAAAAGAAACATTTAGGGTTTAAATCTCCCCACTCCCAACTATCAAATTTTCAAAAAAGAAGAAGAAGAAGAAGAAGAAGAAGAAGAAGAAGCTACATTTCACTTTTTTGTCTATATTTTATGATTGTGTTTCATTTTTGTCCTTGTCTTTTCTCCTACTTCATTTAGTCCTTGATTGTTTAAAAATTATTTGATTTTCTTCATTCTTGTCATCTCACTTATGGATTCAGATAATGTGACCAACAAATTGCTATGTTGCACACTTAAAAGATGACGTGTACACAAAGTTAACATTTGCGAGATGATGTGTCAACAATTTTATGACCAAGTCAGCTTCTCACCCAATTAAAATTGCACATGTCCTCGCTTGTTTGAATGTTAAGACTATAAGAAAAAGACAAAATTAAATATGAGGACCAAACTTTCTAAGATACCGAAACTAGGGCAAAAGACGGCTATTAAAATGACATACCAAATGTTATATGCTAGAATATGAGTGGACACATGCTTAAATAATTTTAAAACCAGAAGATTGCACGAATATAAAAGATTAATTAAAACAGTGATGCTCCTAAGTTAGATAAATGTATGTATGCTGAGTCCCGCATCGGGTATATGCTGCATTGATCTAGGCTTTATAAACAATTACAAGAAACCCCAATTGTATCTTGACTAGTCCTTTTAGGGTATGAGTGTAGACATGGTTAGCGCTTTTCTTGGGTTGTTACAAATAATATTAGAGCCAACCTAATAACCCGGTGTGAGCTTAGACATGATATGGGCTCTGATGAGGACATTAAAGATTTAAGTGGGGGAGATTGTGATGCCCCAAATTCGTGGGGGTGGGGAGGTGGGGCGTGTGTGTGTGTTGAGTCTCACATTGGGCATATACTAGGTTGATCTGAGCTTTATAAATAATTACAAGAAGCCCCAATTATTGCAACTTGACTAGTGCTTTTGGAGAATAAGCGCAAATGTGACTAGTGCTTTTCTTGGGTTGTTACAAATGGTATCAGAGCCAACCCAGTAATCTTGTATGAGCTTATACATCCTACATCGGGCATATATTGGGTTGGTCCGGGCTTTTTAAATAATTACAAGGAGTCTTAATTGTAACTTGCCTAATCCATTTGGGACATACTATTTTTTACAAGACGATGACAAGTGAAAGACTGAGTGAGTGATAAGATTTTGATGATTCCTATCTATTTCATTCAATTCACTCTAATGTCTCACAAGTAAAGTGTTTAATAGATCAATTAGAAATGATCACTCTCCAAAAATTATAGAAGAACTAAGAAGAAAAGCTAAGTAAAACTATTCCATTCTCATTGATAATGCTCAAAATAGAAGTTGTGAGCTTATGTAGCTCAAGGTGCATGACCAGCTTGTATCCCAGCCTCTCATTGGCTGTTATAGATCAGGCTTCCCATTGTTTTTCTTAGATCATAACAAACTAGGTACTACCATAATAAAGCACTAACTGCTTGTGTACAAGTATGAGCAACCTAGGATGTAACCAACTAGGTACAAGTCCCTATTACACACTCTAACAAGCTGTGTACAGCTCCTACCAGCCTGTACTAAGTCAATACAATAAGCAATGCATGAATTTAAAGAATAACAAGTATTAAGGTAGATTAAAGTAGTTAGACCCAAGACAAGTAAATCATGCTTAGGGTAGGGTCTTATCATTGCCCTTCCCTTTAAAAGACCTTGTCCACAAGGTGGGGAAATTATTGTTGAAGCTTTAAAAGTACTTCCCATGTAGCATCTGCCTTGGAAGCTCCCTCCTACTATACTAAGACCTCTGTGCCTTTCTGGTGTCTTCTAGTGGTAATGTTCCTTTGCTGTAGAATTTGAATTGGTTCAGGTGTAATGTGGCCTAAGGGATCCATTGGAGGTAGCTGGTTTAAAGGAAGAATGGATTGTCCCAATTTGGCCTTGAGGCAGGAGACATGAAACACAAGATGAATAAGAGCATCATTGGATAAATCCAATTTGTAAGCTACAACCCTAATCCTTTCTAAAATCTAATAGGGTCCATAGAATTTAGGAGCTAGTTTTCCCATCTTTTGATGCATAGATCTCTGCTTGAAGGGTTGCAGCCTTAAATAAACCTAATCCCCAACTTAGAACTCTTTTTCTGTCCTGTTTTTGTCAGCTTGAAGTTTCATTCTCTCTTGAGCAGCCACTAGGTTAGTCTTAAGTAAAGACAAGGCCTGTTGCCTAGCGTATAGATGATCATCCACTGCTTCCACTTGAGTAGTGCCAGGGATGTACTTAAGAAGTCTTGGAGGTGGGTAACCATAGAGAGCTTTAAATGGGGTATTCTTTGTAGAGGTGTGGTAATTGGTGTTAAACCAATACTCTGCTAAAGGTAACCAATTGACCCACTAACTGGTTTTGTCTGTTGCAAAGGCTCTCAAGTATTGCTCTAAGCTCCTATTAACCACTTCAGTCTGACCATCAGTCTAAGGATGATATGCAGTGCTCATAGCCAAGTCTGTCCCTTGCCTTGTGAATAACTCTTGCCAAAATGTGGATGTGAATGTAGTGTCTTTGTCACTGACAATGGAGGAAGGTAGCCCATGTAACTTAAAGACATTTTGCATAAACAGAGAAGCTACCTTGGCTGCAGTATATGGATGAGCTAGAGAAAGGAAGTGGACATACTATCACCGGGATGACATTTTGTTTATTGGAATTGGGTAGACCCTCTATGAAATCCATGCTAATAGAGTACCAGGGTCTGTGAGGAATAGGAAGAGGTTGTAATAGACCAATTGGTTTGATAGTTTCATTTTTTATCCTTTGGCAGATATCACACTGCTTGATATGCTCCTTGATGTCTTGTTTCATTCCTTGCCAATACCAGTCTCTCTTGGCCCTTTGGAGAGTCTTAAGATACCCAGAATGACCCCCTAAGGGGCTGTCATGAGTTAGGAACAGAACCTTCTGCTTCAAACTGCACTGGGGGTTTAAGTAAATTCTGTTCTTGAACAGAATTAAACCATTTTGTATGGAAAAATTCTGATCTTGGTTTTGGCTTGTCAGTAGAGCTTGTAACAGCTCCTTAGTGCTCTCATTCTCTTCATACCCTTATTTTAGTTCAATTAACCATGTTGGGGAAGGAAAATATATGCTCCATAGCATAGCACCCTCATTTTCCTGCATTCTGCCAGCTTTGTCAATTTCTAACATAAGCTCACTATCAGCTTGTCTAGATAAAGCATCAGTAACTACATTCTCCTTCCCTTTCTTCTACTTAACCACAAAAGGATAACCCAAGAGTTTGGTAATCCACTTTTGCTGCATTGGGGTACCAACTCTCTGCTCAAGTAGGTACTTTAGGCTTTGTTGATCTGTTTTGATCACAAAGGCCTTATCAAGCAAATAAGGTCTCCATTTTTTTACTGACAACACCAAGGCTAATAGTTCCTTCTCATAAGTAGAAAGGAAAAGGTTTTTACCCTTAAGGCGCTGACTGTAGTAAGCTATAGGCCTACCTTCTTGCATCAACACTGCCCCAATTCCATAACCAGAAGTATTACACTCCACCACAAAGGACTTGTTAAAGTTTGGAAGCGCTAACACTGGTGGATTAGAGATTGCCAACTTGAGCTGCTCAAATGCTTTGCCAGCATCTTCATTCCACCCAAAGGCATCCTTCTTTAATAGTGATGTGAGAGGAGCTGCAATCTGTCCATATGCCTTAATGAATTTTCTATAATACCCACTTAGTCCTAAGAAACCCCTAAGAGCCTTGAGAGTTTTAGGAACTGGCTAGGCCATCATAGCAGCTGTCTTCTTTGGGTTAGTCTGCACTCCTAGGCCAGAAATGATGTGCCCCAAATATTCAACCTCCTTGGCAGCAAAAACACATTTGCTCCTCTTAGCAAATAAGTGATGTTTAAACAGAAGCTGTAACACCACCTCTAGATGGTTCACATGATCTTCCAAAGTCTTACTATAGACCAAGAAATCATCAAAGAAAACCAACACAAATTTTCTCAAATGGGGTTTGAAAACCTCATTCATGAGAGCTTGGAAAGTGGATGGTGCATTAGTGAGCCCAAATGGCATCACTAAGTACTCATAGTGCCCTTCATGAGTTCTAAATGCAGTCTTTTCAATATCCCCATTTTTCATTCTAATCTGATGATAAACAGACCTTAAGTCCAATTTAGAAAACACCCAAGCACCATGTAATTCATGTAGTAACTCATTTACTATAGGAATAAGGAATTTATCCTTGGTTGTCTCCTTATTCAACCCTCTATAGTCAATCCACATTCTTCAGCTGCCATCTGATTTTCTTACTAACAACACAGGGGAAGAGAATGGGGATTGGCTAGGCATGATAGAACTAGAATTAAGCAATTCCTTCACAATTTTGTCAATTTCAGTCTTTTGATAGAAATGGTACCTATAAGGTCTTTGGCAAATGGGTTGAGTTCCTTCTTTGAGTAGAATTTGGTGCTCATGTCCCCTCAAGGGTGGCAGCCCTTTGGGTTCCTTAAAAATGCTTGCAAACTGTTTTAACACTTGTTGTATTTCTGTTGGTATCTGTTGTAGATCAAGTGCCTCAGCAGGTTATTGTATGACTTGAAGTGACAACCATTGTTTGACAGGTTTCCTTGCAAACTCCTTGTTGTCATGTATCATTGACTTACCAGTTTTAATCCCTTGTAACCAGACTGTTTGTCTTGATGTGTGAACCCCATGCTTAACTTCTCAAAGTCCCAACTGATCACTTCAAGTGTCCTCTACTTCTATCACCTCATCATACTCCTCTGAGTCAGACCCAACCTCAATATCTCCTTCTTCAATTTCTTCTATCACATAGACTCTTATCTTCATACATTCATGATCAGGATTCCATTTTTCATCACAATGGTAACATAAACCTTTTTTTCTTCTCTCAAACATCTGCATTGGGGTTGGTTTCTGCATTGAAATACTAGGTTTAGGATTAGGCCTTGTTTCAGGAATTCTAACAACACCCCTGCTCATCTGTAGTTGTTGTGATGGCTGCCAATTGGTTTTGGTATTGTCATTTTGGGGTTTATAATTTTTTCTACATGTAATCAAATACTCCTCTTGAATCTTTGCCAAAGCATAAGCCTGTCCTAAATTCCTAGGCCTTTGCATCTTTATAGCCAACCTCACATCATCCCTCAAGCTACTCATGAAACAGTTGAGCTTATGAGCCTCAGATAGATTTCTGATTTTGTTGCTCAAAGCTTCAAACTGTCCCTTATAGGCTGTCACAGAATGAGTGTGCCTTAGTTTGGTCAAAGTCTCCATAGGATCATCATAAGTTTTTGGTCCAAATCTCATTTGCAAAGCCCTCACAAAATCATTCCAATTCATAATTTCATGTTCACAATCTTAAAACCAAACTAAAGCTTCTTCCTCTAAGTGATAAGATGCATGGACTACCTTTTCTTCTTCTAGAATTTGGTAGTATTGGAAGAATTGAATGGCTTTGTACACCCAAGGGGTGGGATCACCTCCTCTGAATCTTGGAAACTCTAGCTTAACTGGTCTAGGTCCTATAGGTAGTCTCCCTTGCTGCCATGGTGGTTCTCTTGGATTCTGCCATTGCTGATTCCTTTGTAGATGTCCAAACTACTCCTAAACCCTTCCATAAACTCTCCTTCCTCCACTTTGATCATACTATGGTCCATCATAGTCTTCATAGGGCCATGGTCCATCATTGTTGTTCCCAATATCTCCAGTAGGAAAATAAGGTGGTTGGGGTTGAGCAGCAGGATTGAAAGGGCCATTGGTTTGATAGGGTCTTGCAAATTCCCTGCCATGTAACAGACCAAATGGCTCCCCTATAGGTCTGCCTTGCCTAGGCTCGTAGGGTTCCCCCATTGGCATTCCATAGAATGATGGATTATGATGAATTTCTACTTCTTGAGGTGGTGGTCTTTAGGATATGGCATTTCCTCCTTCGTCTCCAATTTGCATCCTAACTCTTCCTGGCTGCACCAAGGGAGGTTGCTCCCCTATTTCTGGTAAGACCCCATCCGGGTTTGGCACTGCTTCTGCTCTGGTTACATGTGGTATTGCTGGTCTAACATGCAATCTCTCTTCCAACAAAACCTGAAGAGAAGCAAAGGAACTCTTTATTCTTTCAATTCGAGCTCCAATAGATCCAATTATAGTGGAATGATCACCAAGTTGCTATTGAATCCCTTGTAAATTGTCACTGAGCACCCCAGCAGGAACTCCATTTCTTGTCTCTTGCACCATGATCGAATCTGCTCTGATACCAATTGATAAGATCTTGATGATTCCTATCTATTTCACTCAATTCATTCTAATGCTCTCACAAATAAAGTGTTTAATAGATCAATTAGAGATGATTACTCTCCATAAATTATAGAAGAACTAAGAAGAAAAGCTAAGTAAAACTATTCCATTCTCATTGATAATGCTCAAAATAGAAGTTGTGAGCTTATATAGCTTGAGGTGCATGACCAGCTTGTATCCTAGCCTCTTATTGGCTATTATAGATCAGCCCTCCCATTGGTTCTCTTAGATCATAACAAACTAGGTACTACCATACTAAAGCACTAACTGCTTGTGTACAAGTATGAGCAGCATAGGATGTAACCAACTAGGTAAAAGTCCCTATTACACACTCTAACAAGCTGTGTACAGCTCCTACCAGCCTGTACTAAGTCAATACAATAAGCAATGCATGAATTTAAAGAATAACAAGTATTAAGGTAGATTAAAGTAGCTAGACTCAAGACAAGTAAATCATGCTTAGGGTAGGGTCTTATCAGTGAGGAAGGAGAAGTTCACGGCGTAGGAGAGAGTGGCTAATCAATAATGCGTCTCAGTCAGATCAGCGGTACTCTCAGTTAGTGAAAAGAGAGACAAGAACGAGATATTTAGAAGTCAAAGAGAAAGGATGAGAGCTTCTAGAGAAATCTTACCTGCTTGGTGTCGACAACG
The DNA here is from genome assembly GCA_014362285.1 of Fagus crenata. Lineage (NCBI taxonomy): Eukaryota > Viridiplantae > Streptophyta > Magnoliopsida > Fagales > Fagaceae > Fagus > Fagus crenata. The sequence continues at coordinate 2,468,352 of BKZX01001921.1, read as the reverse complement.
GCGGAAAAACGACCTAGGTTGGTCTTTTCTTTTTCCTAGATCCTGACCCCCATTTGGCGAGTGTGTGTGATCTCTCTATCTCTCTTCCATTTCGAGATATGAGTTGTGTGTGTGTGTGGGGGAACATGTGTACGTGTGTGCGTGGGAACATGTATACGTGTGTGCGTGTGAGCACAAATTTGGAGTCACCACCAACCATGAGAAATTTAAGGTGTGATTGGGCACCTATGTCTAATAGATTTGATCTTATTTAGACATTTAAAACAAAATGGTCTTGAACCAGAGATGGGTTCGGGGGTTTGCTTATGCGTGGGGAAGGTGTTAGGCACCCCACGACATTCGTTTAAGAAAACGGTTACCTCTCTTTTAGTGTTCCCTTTATTTGCTAAGCCTAGGTTTGTTGGTTTTAATTATGAACAAATGTCCCAAATTCCGTTGTGCAATGTACCAAGAATGACAAATGCAATTTGACTTTATTTGGTTTTGATTAGACTCTTTATTTCACCGTCCCTCATCTTTGTATTTTTTAAGTTTCCGGGCATTTCGGTGGTAGGATGTACTTGAAATCCTAATACCTAGTGCCGGGACAAACAATTAATGTTTTTGGTGCCATATTCGGGATCTCTTTACCCTTGATTTCCAAGAGTAAAGCGGTCTGTCAAATCGCAGGGTTTTGGATGATTGATTCACACTTCGGGGAATTTTAGGCCATGATCTTATGGGAGTTAGGACGTGTAGAATCCCTTACACGAAAGCACGTACCAGCCACACCCCCGTGTAAAGGACTCATACCATGGTGTCCAAAAGCCAGGGCGAGCCGTAACCTTTGGGTTGCGCCAACTTCGTTTCTAACGCCCACATTACCATGTTTACTTTTTTTAAAGTTTTCATGGTAAAGTGTATTTTAATCACATTTATATCAAAGCGAATAAACAAGCAAGCAAGTAATCATGACATATTTGCAGCGCATAAATTACCGAAAATAATTCTAACAAGTATGGAATGATCATGGCATGTTCGCAGCGCATTAATCATGAGTATGAGATGAATGCATCACGGGAATGACAAAAATGGGGTGTCATAAATATAACATTTAATTGCAACGACAAAAATGTAATTTATGGCAAATATCGATGAATTTAAGGAAAGGGTCAAGACCTCGTGGGGCTGAGATTCAATGTTATTGAAAGTCTTACTCGAATCTCGATACCACCTTAGGATTTACATGAATAAAATAAAGCAATCTAAAGAGAATTCAATGCCTCTCGGGCTTACACGAAGGATTAGTGCTATTGAAAGACTTACCTAAACCTTCAAGGCCGAATAGGACTTATATGTGTGAAAATCATTTTTGAAAAGGGGTTTCAATGCCTTTTGGGCTTACACAACGGGTTAGTGCTATTGAAAGACTTACCTAAACCTTTGATGCCAAATAGGACTTATATGAGTGAAAATCATTTTGAAAAGGGGTTTCAATGCCTTTCGGGCTTACACAAATGGTTAGTGCTATTGAAAGACTTACCTAAACCTTTGATGCCAAATAGGACTTATATGAGTGAAAATCATTTTTGAAAATATGTTTCAATGCCTTTCGGGCTTACACAAAGGGTTAGTGCTATTGAAAGACTTACCTAAACCTTTGACGCCAAATAGGACTTATATGAGTGAAGATCGTTTTTGAAAATATGTTGGCAATTTGCGGGTCCAACACCTCATGGATTTACATGGGGTTCAGTGCTATTGAAAGACTTATCTAAAACCTCCAAGACCGGATGGCATTTTCATGCCCAAATCAAAGTAGAGAAATGGACAATAATTACAACAACATTGAAAATAATGAAAATAATGGGGTTTAAGACAAAGGATTTTCGTGGGTCCAACGCCTCATGGAATTACTTGGTTGTTGATGTCTCTTTGAGGTCTTACATAATCCACCACGACCAATCAGGATATTCACGCCCAAGTCATAAGGGGAAAAGGGGGATAAATAATAAGCATTTATAACGTAGTAAAACAATAGATGACGGAATTTGAACATGGGGGTTGTGTTCTTGGATCCAATGCTTTGTGGGTTTATATGGCTGTTAATGCCTCTTTGAGGTCTTATATAATCCACCAAGACCGACTAAGGATTTTCACGCCCAAATACACGGGGAGAAAGGATAATCACAATATAATATTCACAAGTACGTAGTAAATGTAAATAAAGCGATAAACATATTCAAAGCTATAAATGAAAGCAGTAAATAACTTTAAAACAATAATGATTCTAAAGCTAGGGGTTTTTTTATGGATCCAATGCCCTATGGAATTACGTGGTGGTTAATGCCTCGTTAAGGTTTTACATAATCCATCACGACCAACCGGGATTATCACGCCCATTTCACAAAAGGGAAAAAGAGAATAAATAATAAGCATTTATAACATAGTAAAGCGATAAATGACGGTATTTAACAAAGGGGGCGTGTTCTTGGGTCAAATACCTTGTGGGTTAACATGGTTGTTAAGGCCTCATAGAGGGCTTATATAATCCACCAAAGCCACTCGGGATTGTCATACCCAAATACACGGGGGGGAAGGGGATAATCACAATATAATATTCACAAGTACGTAGTAAACGTAAATAAAGCAATAAACATATTCAAAGCTATAAATGGAAGCAATAAATAACTCAAAGCATATAAATAAAGCAATAATCAGGCAATAAATGAACTAGAAGAGTATAAATAAAACATAAATGAACTAAAAAGCATAAACAAAAGTGGATCCTTGTGAATCCCTTCCCATTTTAGGGATCATCACTAGTCACCTCCACTAAAAGGAAAAAAAAGAGAGGAGAGAAGAGAGAGAAAGAGCTTAGAGAGAGAGAGTACCTAGAGAGGAGTCTCTCACTCTAAAACTACCCAAAAACCCCCTCTAAGGAACCCCAAAACCCCTATTTCTGCCTATTCTAACGCTTAAAGAGGCCTAGAGCCCGAGCAAATCGCGCTGGAAATGAGGGGGGGAGGGTCTGTTTTATAGGCCGAGCTGCACGCCTCGCGCGTGATGATGCCGCGCGGCGCGTGATGATGCCGCGGGAGTTCGTACAGGGGCCACGTGGCGATCTTATCCTCCATGCAGCTCCTCCACTGAATCTTCTTCGGTTTTCGTGCGTGTACCCTTTTCTGATCCAATTTTCGAGAGCACTTTTAGAGGTCTTCTGGTGCTCAAAATGTGTCATGCAGCATATCTTCGGAAAGCTCTCAATGTCTACTTTCCAACAATATAAAGTTTGCGTGAATCGGAGTTCGGACGGGAGAGTTATGACTCCCAGAAGTCGGGGTGCCGGAGTTGTTTTTGCGTGTTTTTCCGGCGAAGATTCCGGTCAAACGGGGGAAGCCATCGGCGAACCGAGAGTTGCACGTCGTAGTTGGAGTCATTATCTTTCTGACGCACCCAGGCTCGCGGATCAACTCGTTGTGAGTCAGGAAGACTCTAGCGCGAAGGTGGTTGTCCGGGAGAAAAATGCGTCAAGTCTTCGACTCATTTTTCCTTACTTTTTGTCTGTGTTTGCGCGCGTATTTGACCTAGCTCCTGAAGTCAGTTTTCGACGGTCTTGGTACCGTCGGAAATCTTGCGCTACCGTTTCCCTTAAAGTTTTGGACTTGCGGGAAACTGAGCTTGGGTTCGCGAGATATGGTTCCGCGAATAGGGGCTGCCGGAGTGTTTTTGGTCCGTTGGAGGACATTTTTCCGTTCGAGATTCCGGCTAGACCGGGGAAAATCTTGACGATCCGAGAGTTTCACACCGTGCATGAACGTGTCCTCTTTTCAACGTACCCAGGCTTGCGGATCAACTCGTTGTGAGTCAGGAAGACTCTGCGCGCAAGCGTGGTAACGTCGGGGGAAAAGTTCTGGAATTTTCAACACAGCCTTATTTCGTTGGCTTGTTTTCGTGCGCGTGGTAGACGTAGCTCCCGAAGTCGGTTTTCGACGTTCTTGGTACCGTCAGAAAGCTTGTGCTACCTACTTTCTAAAAGTACAGGCCTTGCACAGAGGCGAACTTGGGTCCGCGAGATGTGATCTCGCGAACAGAGGTCGTTGGAATGTTCCTTATGCCAAGGGGTCGTTTTCTGATTAAGATTCTGGCTTGACCGGAGGAGCTCTTGGCGATCCGGGAGTTGCACGTCGTAGTTGAAGTAACCCTCTTGCTTAAAGGCTTCAGCTTGCAGACCAAGTTGTCGCCGGTTGGAAAGAATCCACGCGCAAACGCTGCCTTCCAAATAAGTTATTTTGTCAACAACACTTAGTAAAATTTGGCTAAGTGTTGGACCACTTTCTCACGGTTTTGTCCATAACTCTCTCGTTTCTCGTCCGTTTTGGACCCGTAAAGTATCGAATTGAAGCTCTCATCATGCTCTACACATTGGTTAGGGGGCGGTCAGTCCGATCCAGCTTTCGGTCTGTCAATGGTTCGGTCAAACTTGGTCAACCCTAGTCTAAATTGGTCAAACCTCTCCAAATTCTGGGAAATGTATCCCGAACCACGTTTTGAGGGTTTTTGGGTATAGTGGACCCCAGTTGGGTTAGAAACGGCTTGGTCAAACTTGGTCAACTTCGGTCAAACTTAGTCAACCCTGGTCAAACTTGGTCAAATTTCGGGAAATGTGCCCCAGACTCCTTATTGAGGTTATTTTGACATGGTGGGCACTTGTCGGATCAGGTCGGCTCGGCTTGGGCTGCCTCATTTTGCGTGCCGGCACCCGAGAAAATCCTAGGGGTAAAAATGGGGTTATGACACTTGGCATTGGCTTGGAGCGACGATGTTGATGGCGAGGTTGGTTCGATTGGTCCAACAAGAAGGTAAGGGACTTAGGAGGGTTGGGTTTGAGGCAAAGTTGGGGGAAAATGGAATACGCTTCTAAAAAGTGTAATCCATTTTACACCCAAAGTGTGTCCATTTACGGTCAACATAAATACATTTACGTTTTGACTAATATTTTTAGGTGGCCCAAACACTTGAAATGGGGGAAAATGTTTTTGGGAAGCTTATTTACGTCGAAACAAACGGACTTGAGTGAAATGATATTCATCACTCTTTGTGAGGGGAAGAGCAAAGATTTAGACCTTGACCTTGACCTTTAGAGTGGAGGCTGGTATGTTGAGTATCGAGGGGATTGAATATAGGGTAATGATTATCTCATACCCTTGAAAATATGGACATATATCCACACCTAAGTGGTGTTAAATATAATATGTTGAGACAATCAAAGATTGTTAGATTTGTATATACTAGATAATTTGCAAGGATCAATTAGAAGATAGAAGGTACTTTTCTTCTTTTTGTAAACACCTAGATTTTAGAACTGAAAAATACTAGAATTACATGAATACATGATAAGTTAAGATAGTAACAAAGGTACTGTTGCTCTCGGAAGCATATTTTTATTTGTTGTCTTTTGAAAGTGAATCCTTCTGATATGCAAATTGAAGTATATAAGCTGTTGAGCATAAATGTCAAGTTCTAATCTGAAACCCACAGGGCTTTTGCTTGCATAGATTGCAATCCAGCTTACAAGGGTTAAACCCTTAAAAGTCATAAGGAGCTAGTTAGGCCTTACACAAAATCTAAGCTACATTCTATTATGCCAAAAATTAGATAGCCTATCATATCCATAGCCACATAAAATCCATACTAGTATTTAGGATGGTCCACCTGTCACATATACAATTAATCACCCCCAACAAATTGATTGAAACCTCTAGATGGCCGCCATTGGCTGATAAACGAAAGTAAATACTCGGAGACTAAGGAAGAAACAAACTTGGGCCTCACGGAACACGCTTTGTTGACTAGAGAAAGTCTGTGCCTCATCACTTTGTTCTTTCTTTGTGGGAGTCTTTTCTTCTTCATCCAATGGGACCAGAGACAACTTTTGAATTTGGGCACCGTTAATTGAGAAGCATTCGCACAAAGAAAACTAGCAGTCTCCGTAACATTTTGTACTTTGCCAGCTTGAATGAGAAAGGTATTATTATTTTTAAGAGAAGAAAAATACAAATACCATTGCACTTTAATGGTCAACATTTTGGTATTATGTAGCTTGTCTTACCATAAGTCCAAGTCTCAATTGGGATGTATTTTAGGTATTAGCTATAGGAAGTGCCGGCTCACTAGATGTTTTGATTTTGAAGCCCAACTTGGACACCACATGCGTGATGTTTAAAGCTAAAGCAGTTCTTAAGGGACGGGTTTAAAAGCGTGTTCATGCAAATGCCAGGAAATTCATCTTTTAACCAATGGTCCATGTACTTAGATGCTATCTTTTCTGTTTCAACTAAAACCTTTATTTTTCAGCAAATAGGTGTGGCGGTTTTTGCCTAACCTACTATTACTATTTGACAAAATAAATTTTACCTAGACCAAAAAAAAAAAAAAAAAAAAAAAACCCCATTTTACTAAATTAATTTTTTTAGGAAAATATTAAAAATTATTTTTTATAATCGGTGACACATCAACTTGTAAAAACTAATAAACTATATAATAAAATTTGTATTATCCTTAACATCACTAATTTTGTTATATAGTTATATATTTTGAAATTTCTTGGTTTATTCTTTCCAATTTCAAAAGTCACTCTCTAGTCTATACGAATTTTACCCATTATTAAATTCAATCCCATTATGAAATTATAATAATAGAAAATAGGAAATTACAAGTGAGCAACAGTTGGTAGTATGGCAAGTGGTTTGGGCGGCAATTTAAGTGGTTAGAAAAAGGAGATGAAAATAAAGATGAAGAAAATAAACTGAAGTCTAATAATTAGTTTGAAATGGTGTGGTGGCAGAATGTAATTGGTGAATTAAAGTATAATGCGTGCCACCGGTGGAGGAGTCAAACTCATAGAAATGATCAGCTCTACTAATTTTCCGCACACAACGCTGCATTCGTTGTTATTTACACACTAAAACCCAAAAACAAAAAAAAAGTAATATTTAATTTATTTAACACTGTATCTTAATTATCTGTATTGTTAGAATCTTAATAATATAAAAAGAAAAAAGAAAAAAGAAAAAAGAAATAAAAGTATGACGGTCATCGGTGTGTTGGTGACGTAACCATAATAGAATGGAAGAGCTGAAGAAGAAGAGGAAATTATTGTTCCATTTCGACCTTCTTTCTTCTTCTTGTTTTTCATTCTAAGCCTTTTTCAATTTAACTAAATTCGCAGACCCAAAAACTGAGACACAGTTTTGAATTCTAAAGCGATGAAGACTTCGTTGAAAAAGTTGAGAGGTTTCGCACTGCAGAAACATGAGGGAAAGGACCGTAGAGATATTAAGCCTTTGCCCAAATTGGATGAGCTTGCTCAGGCTTCTCAGGTGCGCCTCTTCTTCTTCTTCTTCTTCTTCTTCTTTCTTATGTTTTGTTTGGTTGCTGAGAAAATAAGAGCACGAATCTCGGAAGACCCATTTTGTATTATTCCTTAGCTTTTTTCTAATTTTCGTATGGTTTCTCAGCAGCCAAACGTATTGCTAGGGTTTTTCTCTTTCAGTCCTAACTGGAATATATATTTTTTTTTAATTGAGCGTTCAGCCCCAAATTGTAGGGTTTAATGAGTTGCGGAAAGGAATTCAATTTTTAATTTGGTTGAGATTGAAGAAGTAGAATTCCTTAAAGTTTGAAACTTGGTCGTGTTCACAGAACCTAGTTTTGTACTATAACATATACTTGCTAAACTCGGAAATGTATAATATATATGCTCTTTTAGGCTGATCCTTTAAAAAAAAAAAAAAAAATTATTGGGTATTTTTGTTGCAGGACATGCAAGATATGAGAGACTGCTATGATAGCTTACTTTCTTCAGCTGCGGCAACTGCAAACAGTGCTTATGGTAAGTCCATTGCTTTTTTGTTTGTATCATTAAAGAAAATCAGTAAAGAAGGGAATGATCATTGTATGCTTTTCTTAAGGGATGCACATTATCTATTAGCATGATTATATGAATTGGCAATTGGGTCTCTATTTCTTCCATGGATTTGGCTCCTATAAGGCAGTGGTTTTGCTGTTTGCCTCCACTAGAAAATTGGATAATATGGTTGCCTTACATTGGTTTTTTGTTTTTTTGGTTGCAATAAATTGTTGGGTATTGCTAGGATGACATTCACTAGAGTTTTCCTTAACATCAATGATTTAATGTTAATACATGACGGTACGTTGGTTTAGAGCAACGCTACCTCTGTTCTGGAGGGTTGGTCTCTTATTAGAGCCTGATGATTGAAATGGCTCTGCTTTTCAATAATGTATGTCTAGAAACGCCAAATTTATTATTATTATTATTATTTTTTCATCCTTGGAGGCAATTAGATATTATGAACTACCATATATGGTGATTTCTGGGAATATTGTACTGTATGTGAGTTGTGTATGTAAAATGATGATGTGAATGGTTCTGTGCCACAGTATTTTATGTTTTGAATTTTAGGTTTAGGATGATGAAATGTCAATTTTCTCATCCTAAATTTTGAATTAGTGTGGGCTGTCTTGTTTTTTATTAGTCTTAAGTAATCCCATTTATTTTTCAGAATTCTCAGAGTCATTGCGGGAAATGGGTGCTTGTCTTCTTGAGAAAACTGCATTAAATGATGATGAAGAAAGTGGTAAGTGAAGGGAAAACCTCGTTAATTTAACAGTTTCACTAATGACATGAAATAGTATGTGATTTACTGCTTAAAACTTAAATTAAGCTTTGCAGAGGATCGAATCTTTTCTCCTTGAGTATTTCCAGCTTTGAAAAATAAGAAAAAGAAAATCTCTTTTTGGTGTGTTGATTTTTTGTTATGAGCCATAACTCTGCATTTGTGTTAAATTAATATATATTTTTTTCTTTTATAGTCAAGATTTGAAACTAAGACATACACCAGCCCCACACTGCCATTTAAATGTTGCTTTTGGATTTTGTTTTGGTCTTAAAATTTGTTCAAATTCAAAAACTTAAATATTGAAGTTTAGAAACTATAGTGCATGTCTCAACTACTTTCTATAATATTTTTTCAAATATAATTCTCTTAGTAGGGTTGCTATGTTTACATTCAATGAGGTTGACTTGCAGTTCTGTGTGGTTATTGCATTCAGCAAGTAAATTTGGTTTTGTCTAGTTCTAAAGGAATTCACACTGCTTCTAATTATTGTTTTCGTATATCCCATGGCAATTTCACACACAAGATGGTTATTGATTTATACCAATTATATTACTTGAACTTTAATTTGTTAAATTTGTTTCTCAGGAATGCAGACCATTACAGTGTAGTTGTTTTGTTTTTTGTTGTTCTGCAGGCAGAGTTCTGCTAATGCTAGGAAAAGCACAGTTTGAACTGCAGAAACTTGTTGATAGCTATGTGAGTCCTTTTACTTATGTATAAAATGTTGAGAAATCTCTCCTGGATTTTCTTGGCAATGAGTTATTGCTTTGCATATTTCAGCGCTCTCATATATTCCAGACGTTAACAATCCCATCAGAGTCTCTTCTTAAGGAACTTCAAACGGTTGAGGTTTGTTCATATGGATTCTTTAATCTTTGTGCTTTTAGCTTTTTGCTTATTTCCATTTTTGTCTTAGCTTTTAGCAACTAAAAAATAAATTAGCTTTTTTGAAAATAAGCTATTTTGAAGTTTTTGTCTCAGCTTTTGGTAAATAAGCTACTGAATATAAGTTGATACCAAACGGACACCTAATCAGCTTATGCCAAGTTTGTATTGGTTCTTGTGCCATGAATAAATTCTCCATGATCTGGCTGTTTGCATCCTAGATACTGAAACTTTGAAGATAGAATGGAGAATTGTAGAGAGAACCAAGGAGGGAAGGAAACAGAATCTGGAGCTTCCAAGAAGGAAGTGGCAACTCAATGAGTGGCTCTATTACCCTATCCTTTATCGTGAGAAAATAAAAACTCAGGCCAACATGCTTGAGCTTGAGGTTATACATAATGGCTGGTCTGACCTAGCAGGGGCAGGCAGTATTGGTCTGTTAATCTCAGTGTGTAAAATGTAGAGCCAGGAATTAATTAGAGGTAGCATGAATGTATGGCAGCTCAACCAGCTGATTGAAAAATTAGGATCAACTGTCATTTGAAATGCAATTTTGAGAGGACCCCATGCTACAATAGAGCTTCATGTTGATATAAAGGGGATATGACCTGATCAATTCTATGTAATTCTGGTGCTTGTCCATTCCTTAGTATGCTAACCGACTTATGGACCTTTTCTTGGAGAGACATACAAAAGATTTTGAAAATCCATGGAAACCCTTGAGAAAATTCAGATTATTCTGACATTGGAAAGGCTTACTATGGAAAATGTCTTTCAAGCCTTTGTAAATATCTAAAAATTCAGATTAGCATTAATGGGTAAATATAGAATCGTTAAGACTAAATTTTCTGTTTTTGGCATTGTTCCCTTTTTTTTTTGGATTTCTGTTATAAGTGATTGCTTTCTTTTCTGGAATACCAGTATCTCCACCAAATAAGTGGTATTTCGTGGGCAGAATTTTGACATTGTATTTGTTGCTTCTCATTTGCATTATTGATTTTTATTGGCCATATATGCCACATTACTTCTGATCAAAAAAAATTTTATTGGCCATATAAAATAATAGTCAATGAGGTTTTTCCTTTCATATTTATGCAGGAGATGAAGCGACAATGTGACGAGAAAAGGTGCAAAAATTTATACTCTCTCTCTATCTATATATATATATAGGTATAGGCTCCTGCTTCTGTGGGGTCTAGGATAGGTGGTTGGTAGAAAGCCCAAAGTTGTCAATACTGTACTGTATCGCTCTAAATACCAGCCAATACCGGCCACTTCGATCGATTAATTCAAACCGGCAGGTACAAGATTAATGAACTCATTGTCTTCTCCCTCTTCTTTTTCTTCTTCTTGTTTGCCACCCACTTTTAGGTTCCTTCTTTTTTTGCATGGCACAGCCCCTTCTTTCTCTTTTTTTTTTTTTTTCTTCTCTCTCTCTCTCGGTTTCTTTATTAGCCTTCTACTATCTACATTATATTTTTTTTAAAAACAATCAATTAGTGGGCAGACAAAGCAATGTCTGTCCGCCCAACTACCCCCCTAAAAAACTTTGCTTTCAATTAGATTTTTTTCCCCTAGAGGCCCCCTCACCCCGTGTAAAGTTTGACAGCCCTTTTAAGTTTTAATTGTTTTTTTTTTTTTTTCTTTCTCAAAGTCATGATATATATCATTTTTATTGGGCTTGGGCTAGTACAATCAATAAAGGTTTAGATTTGACAGGTTGACTGATGTAGATTTACAATTTAAACACTAATGACAAACATTTCATTTGTCATTAGTATTGACCGGTACCAAAGTATTGACAACATTGAGGCAGTCTAATCCTCATTTTTGGAGAGGCTAATTCTCAGGCTCGAACTCACATATTATATCTTACGCACACATACATACATAAATGTGTGTGTGGGTGTGTATTTGTGTGTACACATATATATGGGGAATTAATGTCTTCTCATTTTGGTACGTGATCTACAGAGATGTATATGAGTATATGATAACAAGACAGAGAGATAAAGGGCGGTCAAGAAGTGGAAAAGGAGAGAGTTTTTCTATGCAGCAGTTAGAACTGGCTCGTGATGAGTATGATGAGGAATCAACCTTGTTTGTTTTCCGGTTGAAATCTCTAAAGCAAGGACAATCTCGTAGTCTTCTTACACAGGCAGCTCGTCACCATGCTGCTCAGGTTTTTCTTCTATATTCTTTGACTTCTTCGTCATTAAATGTTGTCATTCTTCATGTTGCATAATGCTTTCTTTTCTGCTTGAAAACAGTTGTGCTTCTTCAAGAAGGCAGTTAAGTCTCTTGAGGCAGTAGAACCACATGTGAAATTGGTAACTGAACAGCAACACATCGATTACCAGTTCAGTGGACTTGATGACAGGGAGGAGTATGATTATGATGATGACGATGGCGATGATGACGACGACGATTATTATGATGATGATGAAGAAGAAGAAGAAGATGATGATGATGATGATGGTGGTGGTGGTGGTGGTGTTGTGCGTGATAATGGGGAATTGAGTTTTGACTATCGACAAGATGATCAGGAGCACGATGTTTCTACGTCACAAAAACCAATGGAGGTGACTTTATTTCCTTCTGCTTCTGGTTGAGAAATACTAAACAGATGTTTCTCCCGTTTTGAAATATATCTAGGAGTGTTAGACAAAATAAAGTTAGGGAATCAAGTATTCATACGTACTTTTATTGATGCATAACATCCACATGATGCATACGTATCTCATACTGACTTGTTATTTAACTATATAACGTTTTATGCTGCTGGATCAGGTGGACATTACATTTCCCCAGGTTGCGACTATGGAAGCTGCCAAGGTAGAGATCCCATTCTGTTATCAATTCATTCATTCACAGTGACCAGGATATACATTGCACTTTAGTGAATGTTTTTCTAATGTCGCAATACAATTTTCTGCTAACAATCTGTATATGCTTGTTCTGATGACAAAAGTAACTGTTGTATAATGTATCTGGTCAAACTTATGGGTTAGGATTTGTACATTGTTTTTCTAAATCAGTTGTCAGTGAATTGGATTAATTTAGAAAAACAAGGTACATATATAACGCATTCTATCCCATTAAGCAACTCCAAAACATGGTCATTTATTACATTTACTTTCCCTTTTAAAATATTTGATCTTTGATATTCAGAAAACATCAATTTGTTGCTTATGAGGCATATGCTTCCCTCTCATTATATTTTCAGGAAAATATGGATAGGCTCCATAGGAATTCTTTTTCCTATAGAAGAGCTAGGCCTAGCAGCCAATCAGCCCCACTTTTTGCCGAGTATAAATTTGATTCTGCTGAAAAGACAAGACCCATGCAGCAATCATCAGCACGTAAGTTGCACACATACGTGCTACCCACTCCAGTTGATAGGAAGAGTTCAATGTCTACAGGATCAGTTGATCCTGTGCTTCACAAAACACAGACTACTATAACTGAGCATAGTCAGCAGTTGTGGCATTCATCCCCACTGGAACCAAATAAGTTGGAAAAAATTTTAGTAGATGAGAAAGTCTCCGGACCCACTATTAGAAATGCTCAGTCTGTACTCAAAGAGAGCAACAGCAATTCTGCATCCACTCGATTTCCCCCTCCTTTGGCGGATGGGCTTTTATTTTCATGGCATGACTTGCATTCTGCTTCTGATCCAAAAAAACCCAAAAGATATGCTTTTTCTGGTCCATTGACAAGTAAGCCGTGGCCTACAAAGCCTGTCTCAGTGGATCGTCACCATTTGTATTCTGGACCTCTTCTGCGAAATCCAATCTCTCAACCTTCATCAACATCGCCAAAAGCATCTCCAAGTGCTTCCCCTACTTTTATGTCCTCACCTAAAATAAGCGAGCTTCATGAGCTTCCTAGGCCCCCTGCAAGTTCAACCACCAAGTCTTCAAGACCTAAGGATTTGACAGGTCATTCAGCCCCCTTGGGGTCAAGGGATCAAGTGCTTTCTGCTACAAATAAATCGGTTGTGTCAAATGCAGCATCTCTGCTGCCAAAACCTCCTCAAACCATTTTGCGTAGTTTCTCCATACCCTCAAGTAGTCCTGAGGTGACAAATTCACATGCATCAAAGCCCCTGGAAGCTCCTCACAGCTCAGAGACGACTGAGGACATTACTTCACCCCCTTTGACACCAATAGCTCTTTCTAGCAACTAGCCATCACCAACTGGTTCTGACACTGTTACTCGGGCTTTTCAAATTAGAGGTAATTTAGAAACCAGTTCCTTTTAATTTTTTATTTTTTTATAGAGTAATATTGTGCTTAAACATTAGTATTACTTATGAATATATATGTGTGTGTGTGTGTGTGATACACTTTCTAGGACTCGTAATGAACCAACTGATGACACAGTAGTTGATAGATCGGTAGATCCATCCATGTAAGGAACTAAGGATTTGATGAGATGATAATAACATTGCATAACATGGCTTTTTATTGGCTGACACCTAATTTTATCTTCAACTCAATTTTCAAGTACTTGAGTCCTACTTGTTTCTCACTAAAACAATCTTTAACTTCATCATGTTGGAACACACATGCTTCAACGATTTGGATATGTTATTGGGCAAGGGTTTTTTTTTTGAGACCGGCGAACCAGGGCCGCCCGCAAAATTACGTTAAAAGGCCCAAATATCATGTTTCATATTAGGTCCTAGGTTTATACTTTTGCAATTAAAGTCTTAAATTTGTGAAATTGTTTCAAATTTAAGGCCTCTATCCATCTTTGTTATTCTGAGCAGTAACAAAGCAAATAAAAACAGGATGATTAACTTTGCGTTTCACCTAAGGCTTGTTCGTAAATCAATTTGGCAGCTATTAAACAAACATTGTAGAGAGAGTAAGAATCACTTAGAGTGAGAAAGTGATTGCCAGATTATCGAAATTGATTATCTAGGTGAAACATTAAGTTTTGTCAACATTCATCTTTTCTCTATTCCGTTACTGTCCAGAATAATGTAATGATAAGGCAGATGGATTGGGGCTTGACTTCAAATTGAAATGGTTTCATAATAAGTTTGGGACTTAAATTCACAAAATTAAAAACCTGAGACTTAATGTGAAATAGGATATACACTTTGGACATTTTTATGTAATTTCACCATTTTTTGGGAGGGTGCCTTTTCTCATCAAGGTTGTAATGTCCAATGCATGTCAACAAGCTGCCTGTTTTGTCTCCTGTTGTACACGTATTTTAATTTCAAATAATTCATCAACTTTAGTCAGCTAAGAAACGTGTTTCTAAGTGTTGAAATTGTGGGTGTCTAGTACTTTTTGCACCTGATGTGGGTGTAAAACGTGTTCTTCTTTTTCTAACTGTTGATAAATTTGGACACAGGTGCGGATTGATTCAAATTCATCTTCAGTGATAAATTTTCGTTTTTGATTTGGCAATCCCAAGTCCTAGAAGCAGATTGTTTCTCACCATTTCGTACAGCTGCATATATGTAAATATGTACTTTATCTATTTTTTGTTTATTTCTTTTATCTGTTATAGTTAGCAATTAATTTCTTTTGATTGGCACTCGGCGTAGATTAGTTGAAAATAAATGCTAATGTGTTTCATCATTCGAGGAATTTTGTATTTTCTGCAAGCAATTAATAGCCAATTGCTCTTTTCCCTTTTTTTTCCTCTTACAATTCATGTTGGCTCACTTGGCTCTCGAACTTGTGCCTGATTGAGTGATTTTCTAGGTGGTGGTGTTTTTATTTTTATTTTTTCTTTGATTCATTTCAACAAGAACCAATTGATGCATTTGCCCCAACTTGAATCTAGGATTTCATCTTTTATGAATGGGTTAAAGTTGTTCGTGTTTATCAGAAGAGTTGAGTTTCAAAAACACCCAGGAGGGATGGAGAAATCAAGACTAGATAGGGCTTGTTTGTTTGTTACATGAAATGTGAATTTGCCCCAGTCATATTTCCTGTACTATTAGCAGTATGTGGTATCAAAGAAAGCTTCTTTCAACACCATAAATGTGTAAAGACTGGAATGGGTTAGAAAACTACCATCATGTAGCTGCATACTCTCAACAGCTTACAGGAAAAAAAAAGAAAAAAGAAAAAGGATACTCGGAACTCAGTGGTTACATTTTTATTGCTCCTATTAGCAATTTCTTCTACTATGCATTCAGACAGTAGTCACAGTAATCAATCTGTTTATTAGTTTGGGTTTCTGTTCAACCTTGACATATTTCTGTTGCTCCATTCTTCCATCATTTAGATTCTGCAAATCTTAGCTCATCTTGCCTGCGAAATTCCATTTATTTTTTTAGAAATGTAAACATCCAGCCATTAAATCGTGCTGTTGCATCCTTCCTATTTGAATTATTTGTGCAAATCCATGAATGTTGAAAGAGGGACTTTTCAAGAGAGAATAGAGGTAACCCAGCTTCCCAGCTCACAAATATCCAAGAATGAAGAAGCTATAGATTAAGGATCATAATTTGGCAAAGATAATACAAAGCTGACCGACTTTATCAGTTAGCATCATTATTCAAAAAGCTATTGAGCTCTGTTCTGGGAAACAAAATATACAATGCCTTAACAGTGTAGACCTTACTAATCGTTTGAGTTTAATATTACGTGATTAATAATAAGATTACACAGTCCGGAGAATCAAAAGTTCATACTTCATTTCTATTTATGTATATATATGATATAACAACAACATCGATCCTTCCACAAAACCAAACCACCTCGACGGCTCCAAGAAAGGAGCAGAACACATATAGATTTACATCATCAAAATGGAAAAATGGGTGGTCGAAAGTTGAAACTTTGAATAAAAACATGGAGATAGGAAATCTCTGCACTAAATATAAGTAGGTTTTCTTGGTGATTAGTACTTATACTAAGTAATACTAATTATATTAGTTAAACATAAAGGTCGTCCCATATAAAGTGAAATTAGAAAGATGGATTGGCAACACATTATCGCCTATTGGTACATCATTTGCAGCTTCCTCCTACATCATATCTCACAAATCCCATCAGTTCCGGTCCTTCAAGTCTTGGATTATTCACGAAACTGCATCAAACAAAAAACACATCCCACTAAGAAAAATTAAAACCTCAAAATCATCTTGAAATAAATAAAGAGAAATAGAGCTTTTATTCTCTTAATATAGTAGATAGATGCAAATGTTTGTAAATGAATCAATCAATCACCTTTCCTCCGTGAACTTAGAAAAGGAGCCAGAGGTTGGAAATGTACCACACAAATCATTGTTTGACACGTCACTACATAATTCACATCAACTTGATTAGTGCAAAGAAAAATTTACAACGAAGAGAGAAGGATATGTCAGGCATTTTCTAGATAACTTACAAGATCTTGAGGTTTCCAAGTTTGGTTAGTTCCCTTGGTATTCTTCCAGATAGGTTATTGCTGCTCAATCGCCTGCATGGACATTACGTGAACCTCTGGGAATATAAGTTGCTATTGTTTTATACTCAATTAATTGGTCCCACAATAATGAGCCAACCATAATTAATTTTAATCAGACAGCAGTATGCTTACAAGAATTTGAGATTAGAGAGCTTAGAGAGGGAGGGTGGGATGGAGCCAGTGAGGTTATTGTGGTACAGATCCAAGCTAACAAGGCTTTTCAATCCTCCAAGTCCCTCTGGTATTGGACCCATCAAGTTGTTCATGTACAGTTCCCTGCATAGTGCATAATAGCGAATAAATACCAACCATCCCAAGTTTTATTAAATGCAGCGAATTTAACACCAAATCAATTTAAGACTCCCATGTTCCAATTGGTGATGACAGACTGACTAGCTGGTGGAGTAGGTGACACTGATAAATATTTTTGCGCACTTCATAATCCAACTAGTACATATGGACCCGTAGATCTTACATGTCTATATTTGGTAATTTCGGTTGTATTTAATGTAACCATTAACAACATTATTAAATCCAAAATTGTGTCAGCAATTGCACACTATACTTTTAATTTATTTTTATTAAGTGTTGCCAAGGTAAACCTTCACCAGACTGCAAATTAAGTTTTTATAAGTAACTAATTATATAAAACTTTTGGTTTGGCAAGACAAATATAAATATTATGAACCAGAAAAAATTATAGTTCTACTCACAGATACTGAAGACGCTCGAGATTCCCCAACTCGGGAACCAGACTTCCTGACAGCTTTGCATTTCCTAGGTCACTGCACATATATACCACCCTTAATTAAACTCTATATATAGATAAAGATTACATGTAAAAATATTATTTAAACACCTAGGACCTCAGACCAAAAAAAGAAAAGAAAAGATCCTACAACCAAAATAAAAATGATTTAAATTCCCAATGAATATAAGTTTATTTTGAACTGAATTTAGAGTTACATAGTTTCATTTGTCAATTCGTTTTCGTTCCTTATATTGGCACAAAGGCGATGTAGTGTCTTTCACTAATTATTACTTACTGTTCTGAGTATAAAAGTTAGGAAAAGTAGGAAAAGTATATATATTGTACGCTCTGAATGCTCAAACTTATATATCTACCAAAAAGACAAAAAAAAAAAAAGAAAAAAAAAAAAGAATGCTCAAACTTATAATTGAGAGTAATTAACTAATTATAGAGTGTTCTCGTACACTAATGTGGCACTCATTCATTTCACATGAATGCTGAGTTTTATTAATTAAATTCATTATAGGCCATACTATTTATATGAGAATATGAAATATAACATCGGAAGTACTAAACAATTTTCTCAAAAATTGAAGATATCCTTTATCTTGCCCAAGAATCAGTTTTAGAAAATTATAGAATACTTCCGGAGTATATTAATGTTGTACTCTTTCTTTTCACATGAATGGTAGGTTTCGATAATTTATGATGAGATCCAATATTTATATGAAAGGAAGAAGTATGATATTAATATACTTTAAGAATATTGTATAATTATCCAGCGTTTCACGGGTGAGTTTATTAGCTCCAAGAGAACGGAAACGGAAAGCAGTACATGTACATCCATTGGAAAAATATAAACATGATAGTATTTTCCTTGTGCCAATTAATACTACTTAAATATACTATTATTTGAAAATAAACACCAGCTGTTTATAGTCAAAAAGATTATTAGACAAAAATTTAAGACATGTTTAGAAAAGCTCAAAACAAGTTAAGAAACAGACAAAAGAAATAAACACAAAGCAACAAACAAACATTGAAAAGTAAAAAGAAAGAGAAAAAAACAGTAAGTAAAGGGAATATATTTACAGTCTGGTTACTCGGTTATCACTATCGCAAGTAACGTGGAACCAAGTGCAGGGATCTACTAAAGTCGGATCCCAGCTCTCTAAAACACCATTTGGATCCTTCATAGCTCTCCTCAACGCGTACAGAGCATCCCCTGTTGATTCAAAGCCATAAAAACCATTTAAGAAGATAGCAGCTGAATATATAAGTAACCAAGAAAAGTAGGTTCAATATATATAAATCATTTTGAAAAATACCCAGACTTTAAATTCTTTTTGTACCTTCTAAGTTTGCATTTGTAGGTGCTAAAAGGGTTGATAAAAGAAGAACAGCTGCAAGAAGATGAAACATTGCCCTGATCATCTTCATTACCAAACCTTGGAAGCTGTGGTTAAAACTTGAGAGCCTAAAAGGAACTTCAAGGGTCAAGATGCTTATGAATATTGAGAGTAAACCTTGAGAGCCTTAGTAGGACATCAAGAGTCAAGATGCCTATGAATAATGAGAGAGAGAGAGAGAGAGATTGCCTCTTTCTTCTAAGCAAGGAAGCAAGGAATCAGAACTTTGTTGGGATATTTATAGAGTCCATAAAAGGACTGCTGGTTGTGTACCCAAACCGAAACAGTCCATTTTTTAATTTTTTTCTGGTACGTTAGTGCAATAGTGCCGAAGTTTTAATTTTTTTAATAAGGTGGACAAAAGTTGAATAATTTAGAAAAGGAGAGAGGAGGGGTTACGGAATGTCTACATCTTTAGTGGATATCTAAGAACATTGTAGCTTTACAAATAAGTTTTTATGTTTCTAATCAAAATATTTAGGGTTTAAATCTCTCTTCTTAATAGAAAAATTGAGTGATTATTCAGTATTCTCACTCCTATCATATGGCTAACAGGTCCCACTAATCTAATTGATGGAAAATTGTAGAATACTCTCATAATATATTAATGACGTATTCCTTCCTCTCACATGTATGATGGATCCCACCATAAATTTAATTAAGGAAATCCATCATTTATGTGAGACGAATAAAATTACATTCTTAAGTATAAAATTGTTTTATGCCAATAAAGGAGCATAAAACATTTTCAACCTTAAGATAACAAAATCTCTCTCTCTTGCCCCCACCCCTCAAGAGAATAGAATCCCCTTTTACCTCCAAAATTATTAAAATACTGTTGAAATATTCAAAATGACAAAAATACTCTCAAAAGCCCCTAAATGATAAAATACCCTTAAAACATACAAAATACCAAAAATACCCTTAAAACCTTTAAGTGACTTCTATCATGTTAATGTGTATGGATTTGGCAGGTTTGAGGTCTGAAAAGGCATAAAATAAAACTTACCATTGTGTTAAGTGACTTCTAAATACTAGAACATTGTCTCAGATGAGTGGTCTATTACTGAGCTTACAACAATTTTGGTGGATGGGCACTTCCTTTTCGAGTTACCCGCCTTTAATTTAAGTGCTTTGAAAGGGCTTTTGGGCTTAAGTCTCTAGGTCGAGCTTCAGATGACCTCCATCAGATGACTTCACTACTATCTCTATTCTCTTTCTTTTCTTCTCTCTACCATCTTTTTGTGTTATCCCACCCTAATTCTTTTTCAAATTTTTCCTTGTTTTTCCAATCATCTTTCAACTTGCACGCTACTTGTTTGTTAAATTTTCTTATCCATTTTGGCATTGCGAGAAGAGCTTAATCGTGTACCAATCATTCTGCTCAACCACAATGATTCTTATTGATTGGGATCAGAGCCGGCCCTGGGGTAAGCCCCGCAAGACATGGGGCTTGGGCAACCCCCCTCAAAGGCATTCACGGGGCAACCAGCCAACCACAAAGAAAAAAAAAATATATATATATATATATATATATACAACAAAATAAATAAATAAAAGAAGGCTTAATATAATATATGTTTGATAAAGAATAAGAAATGGACTTGCTGAGCCAATTAAAAAAAAAAAAAACCACAAACAAGGCAACAACTATGAGTTCAGAATCAAAGGAAGAGTAAGTGAAGCTTGTTGAGGTTATGCCGTTATGGTTATGGCACTTGGACCTTGCCACGAGCAAGAGCTTAGCAGATCCTTGCCTTTAGTGCTCAACAGATCCCCAAAGTGATGATGGATTTTTCTTGTGTTATCTCTTCAGCTGATGTATATTTTGGGTTAATGTGGATGAATATAATTTATTGGTTTTTAGATTGGCCAGTAAAAGAAAGAAAAGTGAGTTAGATATTAGGATGGTAAAGTGTGGTGCAACTGTTGCCACGTTAGTGAGTAATAGATTTTTTTACTTTTTTTTTAAGCTAAATACTAATGTGTAATAGACTACAAAGTAGTCTGGTGGGCAATGATATAAATTAATATAAAATTACTTATATAATTATAAATAGCCAAATAACTCAATATGAATAATTTGATAATTCACGGTGCCCAATCTGGACTCTAACATGACCATAAATGTGACAAATACTTTCTACTAAGTAAATGGTAGCCAACGGTAAATCATTTGATGGGTTAGTTTTATTTACAATAATTTTTTTTAATATTTTATGAACATTATTTTTGTTTTTGTTTTTGTTTTTGGTGTTAATAAATATATTATTGTTCAAACTATATGTATAAATTACGATATCATCTTACTTTTTTTTTTTTTTTAATATGTAATAATAAATGGGGGCAACCAAAATCAGGATAGGCTTGGGCAACCCAAACCTCAGGGCCGGCCCTGATTGGGATTGTTGCGACTTGGCCATGTACATATCACATTTTGCAATCTTAAGAAAAATTCTTTTTTTTTTTTTTTTAGGTTAAACTATTGTTTTCGTTCCTAAACTTTGCATGAAGTTCGTTTTTCGTCGTTAAACTTTAAAAAGTTCGTTTTTCATCACTGAACTTAAAAAAAAAAAAAACTTTTTTACACATAAATCTCGTTATTTAAAAAAAAAAAGGTTCAAGGACAAAAACAATACTTTTGCCCCTTTTTTATTTATTTTTTTTTATAGCAAAAATATTCCAAAGAGTAAAATGTTCATTTTACACATCCAAGGATAAAATTGTCATTTTAAATGTTTACAAAATTTCATATTTGACTAGGGTAGAAATTCACATCATAATGGGTCATTATGGAATTTAATGGCAAAGTGGTCATTTTTAGGTGAAATTTCGAGTTTTCAATCAAGTCTTAAAAAGTATGATTTTCATTGATCATGAATGAATTGAATTAAAATTAATTGATTTTTATTTGGTTATTGAGAGGAGTAATGAAAAGAAATTAAAATCTTAATTCTCATTAGTTCAATTAAAAGATTATTCTGGTCATTTATGCGTTGAAAGATCCTACAATGATAATTGTGGAATTTGTAATTATCGTAATTAATTATTTGCTTTCAAAATTGAATTAATTAAATTGATACTTTGGAAGACCCAATCAATTTGATTTTTTTTTTTAATAAAAAAAAAAACCATTTATATTTTAAAAATACCAAATTCAAAGTAAAATAAGAAAAAAACTTGAAAATTAGTAAAATCTGAAAACTCTTTCCAAAGTGTTGATCGACACTTTGACTAGACCTCCAAGTGTCGACCTGGCCCTTCTATATGTCAATCGTCACTTTGTTTTTTTCTGTCTTAAAAAACCTTCATTTGGGATTTTGCTTTTCGTAATATATTGAAGGAATACAACATTTTATGACATGAAAATGAAGTTCCCTGAGCCCCAAGAACTCTAAAAATTTCCAAAGAAACGGGGGAGACTTACTACAACGGCTCTCTCTCCGTTCATCAGCTAACTACTCGGGAGAAAACTCTTTCATTCTCTACAAACGTCTAGCAAAACCCACAAATTTGTTTTTTGAAAAACCTCATTTTTTTTTTTCAATCAAACAAATTAAACACCATGTTCTCACAAAAAATGGACAAGGTTTGGTTATAAATCAGCTTGTAACCTATTTGCTACAACCCACTACGTGGCAGCTTATAAGACCATCCACATATATTATTTAAAGAAGTCACATGACTCATTAAATAGGTCATGTGACTAAAGTACACATGGATGATTTTATTAATTGTCACATAGTGGGTTGTAGCAAGCTGACAACAAACCAATTTGTAGTCAAACTCTGTCCGATTTAAACCATACAAAGGAATCTCAAACACCGATTTAAAGAATGATGCGCTAGCCATCTAGGCATTCATCCGTATTTGCATCAACAACAAAATCATCATCCACAATAGCAGGCAATAACACATGTACTCCATCAAAGGTCAAGGAAAAGGCTCATGGATCAATCTTTCAATGTGGCCATGTGGGATAGAGTAAATCGTCAAACTTTTGCATCATGGAGGTAGATTCTCGTGAAGGTTCACCGTCATATTCCTTGGCACGATGCATACAAGTAGCCCCAATTGACTCGTTTGTTCTCTTGGCTTATTAATAAAAAAATGTATGCTAAATTCTTATGTCATGCATAGAGTATGATAGTAGGGATGGATTGATAATCCATTTGAAACTGTCACATATGATAATGATAAGACTAAATATTGTTTTGTCCCTAAAATTTGCATAGATTTCATTTTGTCTATAAATTTTAAAATGTTCATTTTCCATATATAACTATTGAAAATATTCACATTTTGTCCTTAAACTTTTTTAAAAAAAGATCATTTTTCATCCCTAAACTATTAAAAATAGTTCATTTTTTGTCCCGATTTTGCCCTTAAACTTCTTAAAAATAGTTGTATAAAAAGTTCAGGGATGAAAAAAATTGCAAAAACACTCCTAAGGTTTAGGTCAATTACAAATTGACCACCTGTACTTTCATTTTTGTGTTGTTAACCCCTAAACTATCTGTAATGACAAAGCTGATCCATCTATTTTATTTTTTGTCAATTGTAACCAATGGAAATTGGTCACTTGTATTGCAGATGACCATTTTATTATATAAAATCATTTGACAGTAAGTCATTGTAGTGCATGTGACCAGTTTCCATTCGTTACAATCGACATAATTAAAATATGATAGAATGATCAATGTTGTCATTAAAGATAGCTCAAGGGTCAATAACACAAAATAGAAAGTACAAGAAGTCAGTTGCAAATTGACCCAAACCTTAGGGTTTTTTTTTACCAAAATGTTCATGAAAATTTACGGATGAAAACAATATTTTGGCCTAATAATAATCAGAGGAAACATGATCACTTGAATTAGGTTTGACAACGTCATATTCTCATTAAATTTTCAACGCAAAATTAGATTTCATTTCAAAGGAAAACCCATGAACTTCACATGGTAAATGAGCTTAGGAAGAATTCATGAAATGATGATATATATATATATATATATATTTTATCGGTAAAACACAAGTACTTTCCAAGAGGTCACACATCCTAGTACTACTCTCGTCCAAACATGCTTAATTGCTGCATTAATGTTGGTATGATTGTACATGATAAGTGGATGTGATTAAGAGATTTAAACTATGTGAACACCTTACCAAAGGAAATGTCATATATATGTTCATTTAAGATCTAATCATGTGATGATAAACCCATGAATTCCTTTTTGCATCATAACCATGATCATTATTTTTTTTTATCTTATATGGACTAGCCTTTTTATTTTGTGATAATTTCAGGTCTTAAGTATTGTTAATTTTCTTTTCATGATGTTGTTTTGATATGATTATTAATTACTCTTATTTTGTGATATGTATGGTATGATCTTTGTCATTGTGATCGTTTATCAATAGTTTCATAATTGGCCATTAATTCTTAGGAGATTGATCTTCGAATTAGGCGGGATGGGTACCTAACACATTTCCATCCGACCGCTTAGCTTCCGAGCTTAAATTGAGAGATTTAGCTTAGTCATTTTCAATGTATTTTTTCTTCTCTAGGTTGTAACTATTAAGCAAGGCCTTGTATTTGATTCCTTAAGTTATAACTAGGAAATAAATTTTTGCAATTTTTTATTTTTAGCATTCATTGATTCGATGATAATAATTTTTATTTATCAATGTATATTTTTGGGTTCCTCAATTGTGCCTCGCTTAGCCAATTCAAAGGCTCACAATTTGGCTTGTGGGCAGCTTTTTCTAGTACGCCATCGCCTCAATTCCTCTTTGAGATTAGGGATGATGAGAGAGATGGATTGGGTCCTCGGTAGCTTTTGTTGTAATCGTCCCTTTTTTTCTTTTTTTTTTTTGTATTTATTTTTCATTTTTATTTTCTTGTTTAATGAATTCTATTTATGAGGAAAAAAAAAAAGAAAAAGAAAAAAAAGAGAAGTGTTGTAAAATAAAAGAGAAATAGCAAGAGAAAATGAATAAGAGAAACTCTTATGAGAACTTTCTTATTAGGTGGTCATCCATACCAGAGAGGAATTTCTAGAATTCCCTATCTCACTAATCTCTCTGCTTCATCATTATATCAAAACTAAAGCATTACACTTCTATATATATATATATATATATATACACACTTAAAAGCATGATTATAATGATTCACACTTTGGCCATGATTCTCACTTAAGCCATGATTCACAATTTAGCTATGATTCTCATTTTAGCCATGAGCGACATCAATTTTCATACTTGTGTTTTGAAATGTCAAAGATAGCTACTGTGCAGGAATTTAGTGTGACTAAATAAGCAGTACCGACTAACTATATTTTGGACAGTAACTTTTGGAATAATTCACAACAAGAAGAATAATGGACCTTGCAATGCATGTGATAAAACAAAAATATTTCTTTGTTTAGTACTTTTTGGTGTGACACGTCAATATGAACATAATATGTGTATTACATTGATGCCAAGCTTCTTTCAAAAAATAAACTCAATATATATAAACTTAATTTGAAACATTTTATGTGGGTTTGATAACTCAATTGGTATAGTCTTTTATTGTCGAGCAAGGAGTAAGCTAACTGGTAAAATCTCTTGTCCTCGAACAAGGAACCAACTTATTGGTAAAGTCTCTTATCCTCGAATAAGGAGTCTGGTTCAATTCCTGCCTATACCAAAAACTAATTGATATCTTGACCTGATGGTTCGAAAAATTATCATGGTTCAAATGTTATCGTAACTATCAAAATTTTTTTTTTGAAACATTTTACTTAAATTATTTATAATTTACACATTGACATTTTATTCACCATTTCATGAAAAAAAAAAAAAAAAAAAAAAAGAGAATGAGAATAAATTTTCTTTAGGGTCCTCCCTTGACCCTTCTACAATAAATTTAGTCAATGGCTAGCTAAGCTACAGCCTCATGTCTTACGACAGAGGTAATTAGACGGGCCTAACAAAGTTATGTTGGGTGGGGCAAAATTTCTGCTAAATTTTCTTTAGGGTCCTCCCTTGACCCTTCTACAATAATTTTAGTCAATGGCTAGCTAAGCTACTGCCTCCATGTCTTACGACAGAGGTAATTAGACGGGCCTAACAAAGTTATGTTGGGTAGGGCAAAATTTCTGCTAGGCTGAAAGGACTATACTTATATTGATAATGGCATGCAGAAAATTTCTTCTTTATGGTGAAAACTTTATGAAAACTTCCAAAACATGACCCATTTTATGTTTTGTTTAATTTATTAGTTAGAAGAAAATCTTTTCCTTTCTCAAAACGCTCCTCATTGCCATTGGGCATTGGTGGGCTTTTTAATTTAAAATTTGCGAACAATAAATGAGGGGGTTGCGTGCATGCCAGCATTGAAAAGGGCATTGGGTGGGAGAATCCAGACATATCCTTTAAACTCTTATGGTCCAAAAATCTTTTGAATTCTGTCGGAGCCAAAACTGATAGACTAGAATAATTGAGACCCAGGCATCTGCAAACTGACACTTGCTTACTTTGACAGATTCCAATGTTTTCATTCCAAGTATTTTAAAAAGATTCAAGTATATCGAAATAAATTTACTACTAGACAACCATAAAGGCACATAGGCATTAGGGAATAATGTGACTTTGAAATATGTGGTGGTCGGGCAAACATATAGTTTATTGTCTCCAATATATTTTGTTCCTGTACTGGCTCTTGATTTTTAAATTTAGTTGATACACAGATTCGGTATTGAGAGGCCCAATTTTAAAGGAGCAAAATTCGAGTAACAATAAGTCAACAAATTGTAAAGAGGGAATAGCTTGGCATCAGTACAAATAAAACTATTCCCAACGAGCGTGCCAATGGTAATTACCGGGGGCTTAATCTAATCTAAGTGGGTTGCAAATTAGAATTAAGAGCAATTAAACAAATTTTGGAATCGAAAAAAAGGTGCAATAATACAAACTTATCTCCTTAAGAAAGAGAAGATATCATGTGCATTTGGCGTATGTATCATCTAGATTCTACAGTGTGAAACTCACATATTTGTATAGATATTAAAGTGATGCCTTGAACAAATTGTAAAACCAAATCACTGAAGAATAATAATTCAATAATTTTAGAGAATAACGATGTGAACCCTATTTATTAAATTCATGACGAAATCCATCATTCATGTAAAAGAAAAAAATACTATATATGTTGTTATATTTTCGAAAAAAATTTAGCTTATATACCATACTTTAGAGCATTGAAATTTAGACGTAACACAAATATGACATGTGTCAGTCTTATATCTTGTCCAGTGCTCCATTGCATTGGACAAAAGCTTTGCACTTTTTGAAATACCTAATAATGTCTTAACAGTGAAGTTGAATAAGGATTTTTCAGAATTAACTGGAAAATAAATGAACATATTGGTATAGCAGGCTAGTAGCTAATGATGGATCATGTCCATTAGTAAAAATGGAAAGTAGAATGGGTAATAGCTGGCATGTGAGAGACTCGTCTTTTAACGTATGGTTTTATTGTTGGGGGTCCTTGTCTTAGTTTTGACTTCATCCTTCAAGGCAATGGCTTGGTTCATGTGCATGTGCATGTTTGGTTCTCTGGTGGGAGTGGGACACGCATAGCAACTTTGTACTCTTATATTAGATATGATGATCAACCTCGTCTCCTTAAAAGAAGTGACTTGACTAAGCCAAAGCACTAATTGCTCCTTGTTTAATTCATGATCATGGAATTGGAAAAAAGGTTGGAAGAAACACTTAAAAGGCCTTCTTCTTCAACTTGTTCAAAGATAAAAGCTTTCCATACGGACCATTGAGTGTATAATAACAACCCCACAGTAAAAAAGTAAAGGGAGTATGGTTGACCATTGACCTCTTTGCAAAACATGTACTCTGTCAACAAATAGATAGTGAGAATCAATTCAATCAAATATTTTATTCTTAATAATTAAAGATTAAAGATGTAACAAATTTTACAATAATTTTTTTATAATTATTGAGATTCGATTGTGATTAGTGTATAATAAAAATGATGTTAGAGGTGATCTTAATATTAATAAAAGTGATATTGCACTAATTACCATTCTATCACCTCAACCAATAATGAAATTTTTTGTGTGTAACATTGTTTGATTTTTTGATGCATCGTGAGCAAACTTAACTGGGTTCAACAAAATGTTATTCTCAACTCTCAAGCATTTGAATTTGGACAAGGAAACTTCTTTTCCAGTTCAATTCAATCTAGGGTTATATTTTCATATATCCTTGCTGATCAAAGAGTCCTCCAAACTGTTCACTAAAAATAATCAAGGAGGCAGCATATTTTATTCAAAAGAATTGAACAGAGTGAGAGTAAGGTGCTGGAAAAGGCATTTTGAGTGGCAAGGTTTGCTGTTGGCTCAAGATCACCATGATAAGATTGTAAAAAGGAAGAACAAGAGTCAAAAGGATCTTTTGGTTTGAATAATGCAAACTGGCCAATATGTTTACACTAAAGTCCAACAACATCCCACTACTTTTCCCTCCACAGTGAGATTCAATTTGTTTTTAAAGCTCCACCCAAAGTAACTTTGCTAGTTTGCTAGTTGTCTCTGGGGCCCTTTTATTCACTTTCAAAACTATATTCCCTCAATCAATGGTCATTCATAAACAATGGAACCACCACCATTATGTGGATCAGACAAGAAAAGCAAAGGTTTTGCTATGATTTGGCCCGTCAAGTTATTATAAGGCTCTCCTGAGAGATAACCATTATCCAGTCCATAAGTTTTGTGCTTATCCTATACACTCATAAAAAATTAATAGGATAATTGAGCCCATGCAAATGATATGAGCTTCCTCCATTAACCAATCACGGCCCAGAAAAAAGAAAAGAAAGGAATTTGCCAATTAGGGGGAGGGAAGGTATTTTAATAGAAATAAAAAGCAATTAGATATAGCATTAAAATGTTGGACATCATAATTTAGAGCTAATAAGGAGTATGTATAGATTTATTGACAACAATATTGGTAAAAACAAAACTTATTGGCATGAATTATTGGGCTTCAGAAATCTCAATTTTATTTGAAAGCCGCACGTACGGTATGATGTAGGTATTGTATTAGCCATGGTCATTTACTTCTGAGCTCTTGGATCTTGTATTATTTTGGTAACTGCAAATCCTACAACCCATGAAAGAAAATGCGAGAGGTGTAGATTAATATATTAGATATTGTGACTTATAAAAAAATAAAAATAAAAATAATAGTGTAAAGTTAAAGGAGCATGTCGTCAAAGGTGGGAATATCTGTACAACAGCTAATGGAAAAGTAGTATGTGTACCAGTTGTGTTTGTACGTTGAACACTCCCTATCAGCTTGTTGCCTGAAACATTCCTGATAAATCATAATATGCCAATTACTATTAGCAAAAGAAGGACCATGGTATGCAGTTAATTTAATCCAATATTCATAAAAAAGAAGAAGTTTTCATGTGAAAATTCATCTCGCTCGAGTAAAATATCATATCTGTATGTTAAGCATAAATAGCACATTGTTTGTGTATTTTTTCTCAAAATTATTTTGTGGTCTTAAATAAACCAAAACATGCATAGGGATTTTTATTTTTATGGGTTATATTTTAAACAAACAGTGCACAGATACAACAAATTTCATAATTTTTTTTTATTTATTAAAGTGACAAATTGTGATTAGGACAACATCATTTTCACAGTGACCACCATTTTTATTGTATATCGAACATAACTTACCACCTCAATAATTATAAAATATATTGTGAAATTTGTTATTTTTGAATAGTTTAAACAAGTCCGGTCCAAACGATTGTTTATTTAAGACTACAAATGTGATGTTTTCAAGACAAAAAGTCTAGAGACACAGCTACTAGTACACACACAAATCTTGAGTGTTGTTTGTGATTAGAGATCAAATGTGATATTTTTAAAACAAAAAGTCTAGATACACAAATTTTGTACCACAACTCTCAAAAGGCAAATTGTGAGTGATAGAGAAAAAGTGATGGGTCCATATGAAAGTGATGGTGTACCACTTACAGTTCACAAAAATTATGACAAAAGTTATGTCTAACACAACACATCGTTGAAATATCAATTATTTAAAAGAATATTAACAACATGGCTTAAACAAACGCTTTCAGAGCTTTCAAATTCAAGCTAACGAGAATTTGGAATAACTAAAGATTGTGTCAACTCACAAAATCCTCAAATTCCCATAGCGAACGAGTTGAAAGACCTCTAGTGGTATTATGCCAGTAAGCTTGTTACGCTGCAATCGCCTGCAAACAATATAAAATCACCTTTTAAGACAAGATTCCTCTAATTCCTGATTTTTCTTTTAACTTTTACTTTTGAAGTAGTTCAAACAAACTTCAAAGGAAATTGGATAGGTACTTACAAAAACCTTAAGGATACCAAGTTTCCAAGAGTTGCTGGGATTGGCCCAGTAAGTTGATTCTTGTAGAGGTCCAAGCTAATCAGGTTCGTTAGGTTACCAATCGAGCTTGGAATGGGTCCAGTTAAATTATTGCCAAATACCTCCCTACCAGAAGATTAGCAGGATTGTGCCCAGGCTGTTAGTGATATACAAATATCATGCACAATTTTGATCTAACACACATGGTTCAACTTATGCATCAATCGGTGCCACTAATAGAATTCTTAAGTATATTTTGAATTAGTGATATGTTTTATATATATCAATTACTTGAATGAATTTGACATCATATAATTATAATAAACAGAGTTATCCTAACAATTATTTCAAGTATAAAAAGGGAAAACAACAAGGGTTCTAGGTCATACATTTTATGACTTGTAATTTAAATAAATACACTTAACTTTGTATTATTGTTTATTTATGTGCTTTTTTAGTGCCTAATCATTGTAGATTAACGATATGTTAAAAATATGAAATCTTTTTGTCAATATTTGCACAATTTATCAAGTTTAATAAATATATTTTTCTGTAGTACACATATTAGGGTTATAAAGTACTTAATTTATATTTTAAATTATTGTTGAAGTACACATAAAAAATTACTCATTCATCATATTTTTATTTGGCCCCTCTAAGGACAAATTCTTAGCTCCGCCATTGTTTTTAGGAATTGAATTTTAGTATTTTTTAAAGTTGTTTGAATTTTTTTTTTATAAAGAATTTCACTTAAACTAAACTATGTTTATAATTTGAATATGCTTATAGTGTGCCACATGATAAAAAGGAGAAAATCAAACAAAAATACAAAGTAAAAAGAAGAAAAACAAAAAAGATACTCACTTGACGCAATCCTAGTATTTCATCTAAGACCCAAACTAAGAAGGATGGTAGGCCCGTAAATCTTTCTTTTAGAACACTGTGAGGTGCAAAGGTAAAGTCATAAAATGGGAGGAGAGGAACCCCATGGAGGGTTTACCTTTTATATATTATACACTTTTGGTCCTTATATTTTGGATGCTTTTATTATGGTCTCTATATTATATAATGTTTCATTTTAGTCCTTGATTTTTGAATATATGTTCATTTGAGTCGTAATGACATAGGTCCAAAAAACCAACGACTGAATTGAAACATTATAAAACATAGAATCAAAATGAAAATATCCCTAAAATATAAGGACTAAAAGTGTATTTTTGCCTAACTTGTAACATTATAGAAGGGACATCAAAGTAACGAGAGAAAATGATGTTAAGAAAAATGGTCAATTACACTGATACCCCTAATGTTTGGTGAAACTAGACTTTTTACACCCTATTTTCAACAAATGACATTCCACTCTAAAAATTGAGTAGAGTGTAAATTATTTTGGAGCTGAATGTCAATTATTTTAGAAATTTTGGAGCGGAATGTCATTAGTTGAAAATATGGTGTAACTAGTCTAGTTTCACCAAACATCGGGGGTGTCAGTAAATATTTACAAGTCGAAATTGTCTTGAAATTAGCTTAAGAAGATCTAAACTTATATCTCCAGCTCATTAATCATTAGGCCGAATAGATTTACCCTTTATTTATTTTGAATGAATAGATTTCCTCTTTATTTCTCTACATTGTTTAAAATCATTAGATTATAAGAAGTACAAAATTAATTTTCTTCTCTTTTCACTTTTCTTGAGAAAGATTCTTCTGTACAACTTTCTTGATAATCAAACAGTGCAGAAGTGAGAATGATCTTACAAATATTGAAGATTAGGCAACTCTCCAAGCTCAGGGACAAGAGTTCCCGAAAGTCCAGCATTGCCAAGGTCCCTTCAATTGTTAAACAAATCAAATTTAGGTACGAAATTGCTTTCTTGAGCAGCAGAAGTGTAAGAGTTGGCTACTTTGTGAAAATGTTAAAAGAGAAGAATGCTTACACCCTTGTGACACTATTAATGGAGTTGCAAGTAACATGATACCAGGTGCAAGGATTGACCAATGTTGGATCCCAACTCAGAAGGACACCGTTAGGGTCTTGTAAACTGATTTTCCACGCATTAAGAGCATCCACTGTTGAGGAAACAAATTAACTGAGCTTGGGAGACATTGATTTTTCTATAAAAGGCCCTCATGGTTTATTATTTACAATCATTAAATAAAATGATTTTCGTGAATTTTTTTCATAAGATTTCTCGTTTCAAATATTGGAGAATCTACACAATTTGCATGAAATTTAAATTTCCTTACCTTCCGAGTTGCAATTTACTGATGCAATAACAACAGCAAATACGAGACAAACTAAAAATCGAGTAACCATTGTGTACGAGTTATGGCTAAGCATATAATCTCAAATATCTTTTCGGCCTCCTTATATAAACAGGCTTAAGGTTGAGCAATGGAGCACATAATATAGTGATTGGATTAAGATTTAGTCAAGTCAATATACTGACTTGTCTTAGTCGAAAAAAATAAAATTTTAAAAAAAATACTGACCTACCTGACGGGACTTACCAAGATTAACATTGTAATAGGACAATGTTCATAGCTTTAAAAGTCCTTAGAATAGAAATTGAATATAATATCCGCACCGCAGAGTTAGGAAATTATTATTATTCTTTTTCTTTAGTCAAGCTTCATTCAACAAACAGATGCTATGGCAGGGCCACGATATTGACACTGATGGGTCTAAAAACCTAATAGATGGACAAACTTACCATCACCGACCACTACGACGACCATAAACGATGATAATCTTGCAATACCGTCCAAACGGAACCGCGTCGAAATTATGGGCTTCGGATAAGTCTGCCACCTCGGATTCGGACGAAACTAATGAACCATCGTCAGACGCAGCCGTCCACTAGGATGAGTATACCCAAGGACGACATTAAGCATCGTCCTTACTACATTCACACAAACCCCCACACGGTCCCCTGCGGCCCATTAAGATACACCGTTACAAACAAAATTAAACGGCATTATGACCCATTAATGACAATATCCCCGAGATATCGTAACCGCTTTCATAAAGATCCCCATTCAAGTCCAATAAAGAGGGGGAATTAAGGAAGGATCAACAGCTATTTCTGGAGCACCTATATAAACCTCCAAACAGAAAAGCAGAAGGTACGCACACTTTTAGCCTAAACACTTTTACTTACCTGTTAATCATTCTCCCCAAATCTCTTACAAAGGCATCGGAGGAACTTTGGCCGGCACCCCACCGGTGTTTTCCTACCGTCGTCACCACCTCTTATTGTTTCAGGTCTTCCATCAGAGAAAGCATCCGTCGGACGACCGTGCTGATTTTTACACATCATCAGTTGGCGCCGTCTGTGGGAAATGAGTTGCTAACAGCCATTCTATCCCTTTCCCAGAAAACCTAAAAACGGTCAACTCGAATAACCTTTCCCTCATGGAAGCAGGAGACACTAGTGCCCAGCCCTTGAGTGCCTCGGAGAGGCAAATGCAGGTCCTCACCACCAACATCCAAGAACTGGTGCAACAGAATGCTGTCGATCGCAGAGAGATGCAAAAGCTGGCCAAACAAAACCAAGAACTCCTGGCCCTCCTCCGGTCAAGGGGAGAAATTCCCAGTCCTGGTCAGG
This sequence comes from Fagus crenata, assembly GCA_014362285.1. Lineage (NCBI taxonomy): Eukaryota > Viridiplantae > Streptophyta > Magnoliopsida > Fagales > Fagaceae > Fagus > Fagus crenata. The sequence continues at coordinate 2,434,163 of BKZX01001921.1, read as the reverse complement.
GCCAAAACGACGAAGAAATTCCTCGCAATGAGACAGGAAGAAATCAGAATCAGAATCAGAATCAGAATGACGAAGGAAGTTCTGCCAACCAGAATCGAGTGCCCCATCCGAGTCAAGTGGCAGACCCCACTAGGTCCGCAGCAGACACCCAGGCCGCCAAATTGGAAGAAGAACTGAAAGAGATGAAAGAGCAAATGAAGAAGATGAAGAGCCAGGTCAAGGCGAAGGCTGCTAAGAATCTCGATATGCTCGTCCATCGCTCCGAATCCCCTTTCACCAAGAGGGTAGATTAATATCCTCTTCCAGCAAAGTTCAAGGTCTCACAGCTAGAGACGTTCGACGGGTTTAAGGACCCACTTGATTACCTGGATTCTTTCAGAACCGTCATGCGTCTTCAAGGCGTGTCGGACGAGATAATGTGTCACACTTTCCCAACGAACCTCAGAGGGTCGGCAAGGACATGGTTCAACCAATTGGAGACAGGGTCTATAGACACGTTCGCCCAATTGAGCAGAGCCTTCATAGATAACTTCATTGGAGGGCGAAGATCAGTTCGTCCAGCGAATTACCTCCTCAACATACGGCAGAGAGAAGGAGAGTCCTTGAGATCCTATGTGCAACGCTTCAATAAGGAAGCTGTTCAAATAGACGAGCCAAACGAGTACGTAGCCTTCACAGCTTTCAATGCTGGCCTTCGCAAGGGAGATTTCCTCTTCCAACTGTGTAAGGACCCCCCAAAATCCATGTCAGAATTGATGTATGAAGCTCAGAAGTTCATAAACGCGGAAGACGCCTTCGAAGCCCGGGACAAATTCCCCGGTAGGAAAAGGAAAGAGTCAGAAGACCGACGGTTCGAATCGTCGAGAAGTAGATCTTCCAAGCAAGAATACTCGAAGGTCGAAAGGAAGAATGTAGGCTCTTCCAGCCGACGAGAGGAACGACCCCAGAACTTTACACCACTGAACATGTCCATCGACCAGGTCCTATTGTAGATACAGGACAACCCCGAAATTAAGTGGCTAGGGAAACTCCGTTCAGACCCAACGAAAAGATCTAAGGACCTCTACTATCGTTTCCACCGCGACCATGGTCACACCACCGAAGATTGTTACGCCTTGAAGCAACAAATTGAGGCCCTGATAAGACAAGGAAAGCTGGGAAAATTCGTCCGTCGAGATAACCAGCAAACTCGTCCAGAGTTTCATCCACCTAGACAAGAGGAGAATAAGGACCGTCAGGAAGATCGTCCCCAGGACATAATAGGCGAAATACGGACTATCGTCGAAGACTTGGCATCAGGAGGTACTTCACGATCATCCAGGAAAGCTTATGCTCGGCAGGCTCATAACATCCTGGTCACACAAAGGCCACGGAAGAGTGTGAAGATGGACGACCAAGTGATCTCGTTTAGTGAAGACGACGCTAGAAATATCCATTAGCCACACGACGATGCTCTCGTCGTCACATTGACCATTGCAGGATTCATCACCAGACGAGTGCTTATCGATAATGGGAGTTCCGCTGATATCATATACCTCCCAGCATATCAGCAGATGAAGATAGACAAAGAGCGGCTAAGACCAATTGACATTCTCTTCGTGGGATTCACGGGAGACAAAGTTAAGCCATCAGGAGTAGTCACCCTCGTTATCGAAGCTGGTACCTTCCCGAAACAAGTGAGGGCCTCAGTGGAATTCCTCATAGTCGACTGCCCCTCGGCCTACCATGTAATCATCGGTCGTCCAACCCTCAACAAGCTCAGGGCAGTCACTTCAACCTATCACCTCCTCGTCCGGTTCCCCACGGAAAACGGCATAGGAGAACTCAAAGGAGACCAGGCGACAGCAAGGGAATGCTATTTCGCCTCTCTCGGAACAGAGACAACACACCAGACAACGAAGATTAACGAAGGTCAGAGACTCGTCGAACCCTCTAAAGAATTGGAGGAGGTTTTGTTGGATGACCAAAACCCGGGCCGAACCACAAATATCGGGACCAAGATGGACAGAAGATTGAAGGAATCCATGATCAGATTTTTGAAAAATAACTCAGACGTCTTTGCTTGGACACACGAGGACATGCCTGGTATTGACCTTTCAGTTATTTGCCACAATTTGAACATCGATCCGTCCATCCAACCCATAAAACAAAAGAGACGAGTATTCGCCCCTGACAGAAATCAAGCCATTTCCGACGAAGTAGAGAAGCTTCTGACGGCAGGGTTCATCAGAGAAGTGTATTACCCCGACTGGCTGGCTAACGTCGTCATGGTGAAGAAACCCAACGGCAAGTGGAGAATGTGCGTAGATTTCACAGACCTCAACAAAGCCTGCCCAAAAGACAGCTTTCCCCTGCCTCGGATTGACCAGTTAGTAGATTCGACAGCAGGACACAAATTGCTGACTTTCATGGACGCCTTCTCAGGCTACAACCAGATTATGATGGACGACGTTGATCAAGAGAAGACCTCCTTCATCACCAGTAAAGGGCTTTTTTGCTACAAAGTCATGTCGTTCGGATTGAAGAACGCAGGGGCCACTTACCAACGGCTGATGAACAAGATGTTCCGAAACCAGATCGGATGAAATGTAGAAGTGTACATCGACGACATGTTGGTGAAAACGAAGGACGAAGCAAACCACCTGGAAGATCTAGAAGAAACCTTCAAGACACTCCGCCAATATCGCATGAAGCTCAACCCAAGCAAATGCGTCTTCGGCGTCTCGTCCGGGAAATTCTTGGGGTTCATGGTCTCCCAAAGAGGAATCGAAGCCAACCCAAACAAAATAAAGGCCGTGCTGGAGATGACACCACCAAGGATGGTCAAAGAAGTTCAAAGCCTCACCGGTAGAGTGGCTGCACTTAATCGCTTCGTCTCACGAGCTACCGACAAGTGTCTTCCATTCTTCAAGACGCTGAGAAAGGCGTTTATCTAGACGGACGAATGTCAGAAATCTTTCGAGGAACTTAAGATATACCTGACGTCTCCACCGTTGCTGAGCCCTTCCCAACAAGGCGAAACCCTCTCCTTGTATTTAGCGGTCTCCCCGACGGCTGTTAGCTCAGCTCTCATCAGAGAGGACGGGGGCACACAGTTGCCAGTGTACTACACAAGCAAAGCCTTCTAGGGAGCAGAGGAAAGATATCCAGCAATGGAGAAACTGGCACTAGCTCTCGTCATCGCTGCCAGGAAACTGCCACCATACTTCCAGTCTCACAAAATCATCGTCCTTACGAACCATCCCCTCCGTAAGGCGATGAATAAGCCCGACTCTGCTGGACGATTGGTCCAATGGGCCGTAGAATTGAGCGAGTTCGACATTGAGTACCGCCCGCGACAGGCGATCAAGGCACAAGGCCTAGCCGACTTCATAGCTGAGTTCACAGTTGCTGAAGAAGAACCACCAGAAGAGAAACCGGATAGAAATTGGGAAATTGAAATCGACGGGTCGTCCGTCAAGGGGGCAGGAGGTGTGGGGATAGTCTTCAAGACACCAGAAAGACATTTACTGAAACACTGCACCTGGCTCCAATATCCCACCACGAACAACGAAGCGGAATACGAGACCTTGTTAACCAGCCTGCGTATAGCTAAAGAACTGGGGGCAACCAGGCTTAGGATCCAAAGTGACTCACAATTGATAGTAGGACAGGTCAACGGTGAGTACGAAGCGAGGGAAGACAGAATGACCAAATACCTCAAACTCGTCAGAAATGCCATGAACTGGTTTGACAAAGTTATCCTCGTCCAAGTCCCCCGTGAGCAGAATACAGAGGCCGACGCCTTAGCAAAGCTAGCCTCTTCTGATGAAGCAACCGACCAACACATCGAAGTTCAATACTCATCGAGCCACATGGAAGAATAAGTGAGCCCCATCGACATCAGCAACTCATGGATGACACTAATCACCAACTACCTAGAAAACGAAACCCTTCCATCAGACCTCGTCGAGGCCAGAAAGCTGAAAGTCCGGTCTGCAAGATTCATCCTAATGCAAGGTGTTTTATATAAAAGAGGCTTCTCGCTCCCATATTTACGCTGCTTGGACAAGGCAGAGGCCGACTACGTAATGAGGGAAGTTCACGAGGGGATCTGCAGCAACCACTCAGGAGCACGCTCCTTAATGCACAAACTCGTCCGGGCAGGATACGATTGGCCGACGATGCAGAAGGACGCACTCTCCTATACTTGCGCTTGCGACCGATGCCAGAGGTTCGGAAACCTCATCCACTCACCACCAGAGACACTAACCCTAATGATGGCACCCTAGCCATTCGCCCAGTGGGGTCTAAACATCATGGGACCTCTCCCCGTTGGACGAAGGCAGCTAAAATTCCTCGTCGTCAGCATCGATTATTTCACCAAGTGGGTGGAAGCCGAACCACTCGCGACCATCACGGAGAAGAACGTAAGAGGGTTCATATGGAAGATGATCATATGTAGATTTGGAATCCCGAGGGCTTTCATATCCGACAACGGACGACAGTTTGACAACTCGCCTTTCAGAGAGTTTTGCGAGGAATTGGGGATATGCAACCACTATTCATCCTCGGGGCACCCTCAGGCCAACGGACAGGTGGAAGTCACAAATCGATCCCTACTCAAGATGATCAAGACTCGACTTGAGGGGGCAAAGGGATTGTGGCTTGAAGAGCTTCCAAACATCTTGTGGGCATACAGGACGACAGCAAGAACTCCCACCAGAGAAACCCCATTTTGACTGGCGTATGGCACTGAAGCAGTCATTCCAGTAGAAATCGGACTCACCACCTAGAGGACGAGCCACCATGACGAAAACAGTAACGACAGTCAGTTACGCACAAACTTAGACTTGTTGGACGAAGTTCGCAACCAAGCTGAAGCCAAGACCAGTGCCTACCAACAGAGAATGGCTCGTTACTACGATCGATGAGTGAAGCACAGAGAGTTCAAAGTCGGGGACTTAGTACTGAGAAAAGTGACTCTCGCAACAAAAGACCCCACCCAGGGGAAGCTGGTACCCACATGGGAAGGACCGTATAGGGTCGTCAAGTTTCACAGAAGAGGCACCTATCACCTGGAGAAGCTTGATGGGACTGCACTACCTCACCCTTAGAACGCCGAGCATCTGAAAAAGTACTACCAGTAAGGCATCACTCGTATATATTTTCTTTTATCAAAACAATGCGAAATTTCCTTTGTATTTGTTTTTTCGAATAAATTGACATAATGCAAAGTCATCCAAGGACAACCACTGCATTCCCTGTTCTCCAACAAGCGTCAACGTCCCTAAGCATGTGTACAAACGCACATGTATGAATGACCTTAAACACTTGAACAAAACAACAAGTGTCAACGTCCCTAAGCA